>BMAU01003058.1:0-27500 GCA_019973935.1 Trichonephila clavipes | reverse complement strand
TTAGCAATTGTCCAGCAGTGTAATAATTTTTTTCAATTTTCTATATAGTTACACTAGTTTATTTACCATTAATTAGAAAATTATCATACAGATGGCGCCCTGGTTAAAGTTAACGATATACTAGTCACACATCACAGATACATAATCTATGTATGTTTTCAAGCATATATTTTCATTACTTACATATATATATATATATATATATATATATATATATATGTGGGAGACAACAAGGGGTCCAAGACGTTGGTCTATCTTCTATTTTATTTTAACATTAAACAAAAATTAATTAAAAAGGTAGAAAAGTTTTTACAGATAAGATTGACGATCATTTTCAGAAGGTAACGCCTGCTCGCGCACCTCTCGCGTTCTCTCTCTCGCTGCTTCTCTCTTTCTCTCTGCTCTAATGTCCAACAGTTTCAGTTCTTGTTTCAATTCAATGCGCCTGCGCGCGAAGACTGCGTTGCTTTTGGCTGCATGCCATATATATATTCTACTAGGTGGAAAAATATTTTTGGTTAGTTATAGAATTTATGTAGGATTATTGTGTGTATCATTATGTACATTGCTTGCCACACAAAATGCAACATCAAGAAGGATCAGAGATATCGCATCGATATTTATTTGGCAGATAACATATTGTACAAAGATCAAACGATTAAAATTACAGCCTCTTGTGACGTGTGGATGATGATATAATCAGTAGTTAGTGTAGCGGCCATTGTTGGCTATAACCGCTGCTACACGTCTCGGCATAGAATCGACGAAGAGACTTTTGATGTATCCTTGGGGTACAGCTGCAATGCGGCTTCCAAAAATTGTTGAACTGGGGTAGCAGTGGGGGATGTATCGTTGTACAAGCATGACCAGTCGTTGTACAAGCGTTAAAACGCATTTTCGATTTGCGATATACGGGGAGAACAAGCAACCCAATGAAGCAATTCAATCTAATGGGTAAAGAAGAACTCTTGAACATTGCATGCCACGTGTGGTCGTGCATTATCCTGTTGGAATATGGCTGATGGGGGCAAGCAATGTATGGGAGGATCAAGGTCTCCAACAACTCATAGATGTAGCACTGGCTATTCAGTGTACCGGTAATGCGAACTAGAGGAGTGCGGCAGTGAAATCCAATACCACTCCAAATCATGATATCGCGTTCAGGACTCGTGTGATGATGCATAACGCAACAGTTCAGCAGCCTCTCACCACGGTGTTTCCAAGCTTATATCCGACAATCGTGATGTTGCAAGCAGTAGCGAGATCCGCCAGTAACCTCAATGTTGTTCCATTTCGTTGTCCATGTCTGCATCATTGGCGGCGCAAACACCTGTGGTTTCCAGTCAAGAGTAAACGATGAAATAGACGCATTGCGTGCATTCCAGTCTGCTGCAAACGGCGTCGA
Source organism: Trichonephila clavipes (assembly GCA_019973935.1). Taxonomy (NCBI): domain Eukaryota; kingdom Metazoa; phylum Arthropoda; class Arachnida; order Araneae; family Nephilidae; genus Trichonephila; species Trichonephila clavipes. The sequence continues at coordinate 26,095 of BMAU01003058.1, read as the reverse complement.
ATGGTACGAGTGGACACCGAATGATGCGTAACACACTGAATCTGTTATACCTACGATGGTTCGTGAAGTGGCTGCGCGATCCATTACTGGCATGCGCACAATCCGCCTGTCATCACGGACAGTGGTGCGACGAGATGGGTGTGACCTGCCCCGTCGGTCCGTTGTTTCCTCCTGCATCCAGCTATGACAGATGCACATCACAGTTGCTTGGTTTCGTCCAACACGTCAACCGATTTCTCTAAAGGATAATCCGCAATCCCTATAGGTTACTATTCTTCCTCGGTTGAATTAAGAAACTTAGTCAAAAGACGATCGATGTCTTCCACGAGGCATAGGTAAACAGCTTAAGCAAAAAAGAAACGCACAAAAAACAACTGTCGTACTTCAACTCGCCAGTCTGTTCTCCCCTTATATAGCGCTTGTGGGTGGCGCTACGGTCGCCCGTGTTGTGCATCTGCACTATAATGCTAATAATTTACACATTTCATCACCACCAACGCATGATTTAAATTTCACATAGTTTGCATGCTTCCTTCAGGATGTTGCATTTTGTGTGGCCAGCAGTGTAGTTTTGAACAATTTTTCAAAAGTCATTCCTATTAGATTAATTATTTGCTTAAGTAATATAAGCTTACTCTTGCTATTATGTGGCTTAACTTCATTTTTCAAACTTGTAGAAAATCCATTCTTTCCTGCACTATGAATGTAAAAACTTTCTGCTGAAGCCAAAAATCGGGAGTCGGTGGCAGCTCTAGAAAACATGAGTTTTCCATTTTAGTCAATCGACTTTTTATATTTTACTTATATTTTGGTTTGTTGTTCTTGCTTATCAATTCCATTATTTATCCATTCTTTATTTTGTAGGATGTTAGCTATGTTTATATTTATTTATTATTATTATATATACGTGCGTGCGTGCGTGAGAGAGAGAGAGATAGCTAGAGAAAATTTGTAAAATGCTCAGATCCAATTTTAAATGTTCTACTTAACTAATAGTTAATTTGATTACAATTTTAGTAATAAGCCTTTGTTTCTTTACATATTAAAGAAAGATTATGCTATTGTGGATCCCATCTGTACGTTCTTCTTTTCTGTTCTGGTGTTAATCACAACTTTTGCCATTCTGAAAGAGACGCTGAATGTCCTCATGGAAGGTAAGATGCAATTAAATGTTCAACTCATCAAAATAGTATTATGTCTTCCATTTTCTTATTCTGAGATAATATTTTAGGTAGTCCTCGAGGAATGAATTTCCAAGAAGTAATGAAACTTATTTATACCATTCCTGGTGTAGCGAAGGTTCATAATTTGAGAATATGGTCCTTGAGTATGGATAAGACAGCTTTATCAGCTCATATTGTTGTTGGTAAGAATAATTACTTTTACATCATGCACTCCGAATAAAGGGGTATAGAGTTTATTAGTTGCATTAGTTTAACTCTGGATTACTTTCAAAAATTATACTTAGGGATAAATGAGAGAGAAAAGTTTTAATAAATAAACAAACCCTTTTTCATCCATTTTTCCACTTCTTATAGACTATACAGTAATTTAAGAAACTAAAATTAAATAGATATTTCTTTTATATACAATGATTAAAACTATTAATTGTGGGATCAATTTAAAATATGTCTGAAAGATTTTTTATTACTTTAATCAAGTAGATACACACATGAAATAGTTTCGAAATAGTTAAAAATGCTATATATATATAAAAAGATACAGATTTCGCTACAAAAAGATCTACATTAAATTCAAAGACGGTTCATAATCGTGGTTTATTATAAGGTGATTTCCGAAACAGTGATCCATCGCAACCGAAGATCGCAGTTGAAGAAAAAGTAAGATAAGTAAGCGTTGTAAGGTTCTTGCCTCCACGCTTAGAGATATAGGAGAAAAAGAAGGAAGACTATCCCTGTACCAAATCACTTAGTTTATTTGCAACATAAACAACAACACAACTTCGATCAATCAAAACTAAGAGGTGCACATAATTTAAGCAATATGAGGACAATTAACGAGGTACGCGAGGTATGAGAAGACTTTAATTACCAGTAACACTTCAATTCGAGTACACAGCCTTTATTCAATCTCCAGTGACAAATCGTCACCATAATTATTACAATTACCAAACACTTAATATCTGCGGTACACTTTAAATTTGATTAATCACTGCTCCGCTAGCAACCTATCCTATCTCTCTCCTTCTAACTTGAAAGCCAAGACTTTATATAGTAGTCTTAATTTACCTGTTCACGCTCTCTTCTTTAGAGGAAGTGTTCTAATAAAATAGTTTTTAAGGACCAAAGATTCCCCAAAAGGCTTGTTAGTGAGAAGGTCGCTGATAGAGCCATCACAACATTTAAGTTTTAAAAATGAATATCCAGTTCAATTAACCATCTCATTTATTGCGTTAGTTGTTTCGATGTATAAGCCATGTTTGACCAAGTTGCGCTACATATCCGTTGCATTACGAAACAGGGGTGAATATAATGTTCGCAAAATCCTGGGGGAAGAATGGTTGAGGTGAGAAAAAAAATGGGATGAAGACAACAAAAAATCCCTTGGGCATCCAGGAGTTGAATCCTCCATGTTTACAAAAGACAGTAAATGCAATTCGGGGAAAAAACATCATTTCAGCCACCTCGTAGCCATAAATCCCGTATCTACCTGAAGAAAAGTAATCACCCTGACGAATAATAAAAAAACGAAACAAGCAATTAAAAAAGCAGGTATTTTTTAATATGCAACATTCATATTCCAATTATATTAAAGATTGTAGAACTATTAAAGAGATTAAACATATATATTTACTTAAACTACTTGAAGAATAACACAGTGAGAGAACAAACTTTCGAAAAATATTTGTTTTTCTTATTAAAAAAAATATTTTCTCTTTTGACTTTTTTCTTTTGTTTTTTAGATAAAGGGGAAAATCCCATTTTTATTTTGAAAAAGGCTTCAAACATAATAAGAAAAGAGCTAGGCGTCTTTGATTTAACACTTCAGGTTGAAGAGTACCGAGATGATATGCAAGATTGCACTAAATGCAAGGAGCCCAAAGACTGAATTTTTATTTATTAATCACATTTTTATCATATATTCTTAGCATTAGTGGGCTATTTATCAATGATGTACTAAAAACAGTAAGCGAACATTAAGACAAAGTTCATTTTAAAATTTTTTCTGTGTGCCGATAGGCTCGTTTCATTTTGATAAGTATGTATAGTATTGTATACATATCGTATGTATTGACATATAAAGGTTATGTTTCTTTTTTGTTATTTATTTATAAGTTGTAATCTGTGTGGTTCAATATTATACCAATTCTATGAAAACTAACACTATTGGACTTTTTTTGTAATAATACAGCTGTAGTTATTTAGCAATTTCATCTTTTTTAACTTCAGTAATAATATAAAAGGAAAAAAAACTAGTGAAATAACACTCTGAAGCTCCTGGAACTAAAGATATAAAACGTGTTACATTTCTTTTTAGTGAAAATTAAATGTGGGATGTGATGAAGCATTACAACTAAATTTTACGACTCGGTTTTTACATATTGCTGAAGATACTTTTATAATTTATAAAACTGATCTACTGCTTTCATATTATTATTATTATTATTATACATATATCTAGAATTAAAACTCATCAGGATCGGATTGCAGTAATCTGGTGACAAAGTTATGGTTTCGTAGGATAAGAGTTCTAAATTTGAAACCCAGTCACTACACAAAATGTTGAACGGAACGATTTAAGATGTATATTAGCTCTAATTTAAGGCTCATTCATAGTTTGAAGAATGAGATACCAGCATAGATATAGCAGTTGTCACCCTATTGCTTTCATCCACACAAAAAGTCTAGGTACGATTTTCAATATAACGTTCTGAAAATTATTTTTTAATGCGCGTTAATTTGAATTGAACAAATTCAAATTAGTTTCACTCGATTAGAGAATGTCAATCAAAACGATATCGAAATTGCAGTTTTAAACCTTCCGAGCTACAGAATAGAATTTATCGTAGTGTGCAGTAAGGAGAGAGGGCTATCTTGGACATAATTTTCATTTGACCCAGTTCCGATTTATGAGTTTCGTTTCCATAATTCACTGCATAACTTTAATGTATCAGCAGCCTAATAGTGCCAATCTTATACAATCACAGCCAAAGCACGTACAACCAAGACTATAAGATCAGCTTAAAATAGCATACAAAATAAGAAAGCCAATACTCTCTGGATATTGAAGTTTGTTTTAATAACTTTGTAGCAGCACCTTTGTAAATGCAAAAGGAAGTTCAATAATATCGATGTATTTTGAAAACATAAAATGAAGAAATGTAGAATAAGACCAAATGTATATCCTTACACAGTGTACAAATAAAAATTTATTAACTGCGCAGAAATGTTTTTTTTTCGTTTTATGTCATTGTGATGGGGGGTACTGTAAATTTATTACATACTTACTTAACGTTAGTAAATGTAGTTTATATAGATCCTTGATTTTAATCAAATAAAATGCAAAACTTTATTATTTTCTACTTCACTTTCTTGAAGAGCGAATTCTTCCAATTTCTTCTTTACTGGCGTAACGGCCCCAAATGTAGGACATGGCCTTCCTCGGACTTCCATTCCATGCCGTCCGTTTTTGGTTAGTTTTCCACTTGGTTACCCTAATAACGTTCAAGTATTTTTCCACATAGTCAATCCACCTAAGTTTTGGCCTCAATCTTTTTCGGGTACCAAATGGCTTAGCCTAGATGATCTTTTTAATGGATCGATTGTCATCCAATTTTATTAAGTGTCCTACCCATTTAAACCTCTGTATTGCTATAAATTAAGCAATATTTGGCTTTTTCAATAGTTTGTAAATTTTCGAGTTAGTTCTCATCACCAATTAACCTTTCAATTCAGTTTATCGAAACTGTATATTTTGAAGATTGTTTTAATTTACACTCTTGTCCATAAATTAAGGATAATTTGGAATTACATGGAAATCGAACTCTAGAGTAAAAATTTCAGCTGTAGAATTACCACACACATCTTCAAGAATGATATACAAATTACAGAAAGCCACCAGATGGCGCCGATAGTACGTCACAATGTCGAGAGTGTGAGAGAGGAGTATACAAGAAATGGAAAGAAAGAAGTAAGAGTTCTCTGTAAGCCGTTCAGTGCTATAACCGAATAGTTATGACGCAGAGGACACATATGGATGATTTTTAATGTTGTAGAATAATCGATCACCTGGAATGTAGGCATACTCAGATGGAAGTATCCAAGGAATTTTGAATTCCCCAAAGTATCATCTCTAGAGGCTTTGGAAACTATTCTAAGATGACGTAAATATCAGTAGACGTTACAGAACAGGTTTTCCCCGCGTTTCAATGCCGAATGTAGATTGATATTTGGTAGTAATTACCGAAAGAAGCAAACGGAGCATAGCATCTGACCTGTTTCGTCTTCTATTTGCCGCCACAGGTACTACGATTCCAAGGGAAACCGTGTACAATAGTTTGGAATATAATAGTCTATATACTCCTAGAAATGTCATATGGTTTCTGCTCACGGCAGCTCACTGTCTCCAGCTGTTAACCTAAATTAGAGAACATGCAGTATGTGTGTGTGGGAGGACGGACATTGTAAGTTGTACATTCATTTGTAGAACTCCAGGTAGCCGTTACCACCAAAACAACATCATCGAACCCAACTGTCACGATGGGGCAGGATTGCTCACTTAGAGTGGAATTGTACTGGGCTCCAGAACAGATCTGCATGTTCAAAACGAGACCATGACAAGCCAAATTTATCGGAACATCATTCTGGAACTACACTGCTCAAAACAATTAGGGGAGCACATGATTTTAACAAAAGTAAGCAAAGATGTATACCAATAAGTAACATAAAATGAATCATCCATAATGTAAAGCCTACCAGGAAACGGAAGAAGAAAACTTTATATGCAAATCAAAGTTCATGACGTCAAAAACCAGAAAAAGGAGATAAGGGCAGAAATCGGGATGTTGCAGAAACGTCTGTTTTATTGTCGTAACTGTGAAATTCGATTGCGCAGTATTTTTTTTGAGACAAGGTTACTTGAGAATGTCTAACAACGTGATTTACCGGAATCCATGGCATGGCGTGTTATAGGCAGACTGTAATCCGGGCAAACACAACGTAGTGTCGCGGACGCTGTTGGAGTTGCCAGAAGTGTTGTTGCAAGGCTGTGGATTAGATCCAAGAAACAGGAAATGTTAGACGTCGACCAGGGGCAGGTCGGCCACTCGCCACTACATCAACTGATGACCGGTATATACAGTTAACAGCCCGTCGAAACAGAACAGAGAATGCTACGCAGCTGCAAAGACAGTTGCTCTTGGCAACATGACGAATGTGTCCAGCCAAATAGTACGTAATCGGCTTCATGAGGGAAGGCTCTATGTACGTAGGCCAATGGTCTACATTCCGTTGACCCCACACCACCGTGCGGCCCGAAGACGATGGACTGCTGAACATCGAAATTGGGAGCAACATGATTGGAGCCAAGTGCTGTTTACAGACGAGTCCCGATTCAGTCTAGAGTGTGACACCCGACGTGTTCTTGTATGGAGGGACAGGGGCACTCGAAATAACCCCGCATTCGTTCGTGAAAGGTCACAGTACAGAAGAGCTGGTTGGATGGTATGGGGTGGAATCAGCATAGGCGGACGTACGGACCTGCATATCATTCGGAATGGCACTTTGACGGGCCGAAGGTATGCAGACGAGATACTTCTACCTCATGTCATCCCTTACGCTGGAGCCATTGGAGATTCCTTTGTTTTCCAGGATGATAATGCCCGACCGCATGGAGCTCGTCTGGTGGAGAACATGCTTGAAGCTGAAACAATACAGCGTATGGAATGGCCAGCGTGCTCTCCTGACCTGAATCCAATCGAGCATGTTTGGGACATGCTCGGACGACGCATTGCTGCGCAACCAAGGCCACCTGCTACTGTTCGAGACTTGGAGATTGCACTTCTTGAGGAGTGGAACAGTATTCCCCAAAGTCTGATCGATAACCTCATCGCATCGATGACAAACAGGTGTGCAGCAGTCTTAGCTGTTCGAGGAGACCACACGCCCTATTAAAACTTATGCATCATGTCTAAACAGTGCCTTTTTTATCGTTTACATGTAACCAAATTGTTGCCCTAAATCATCTTTTCATGTTTTTTCCAATTTTCAAAGAATTAAAGCTTAATATTCCAAATTTTTTTACACCTTTTTTCTGTATTGCGCATTGATACGCGTGTACTATGCATTGTATGCCAATACGTGGCTGTCTCACATGGTTTTCTTCACTTTTTTGCTTGCTCCCCTAATTATTTTGAGCAGTGTACATATATGTTTGTTTATGGATGTCATGAGCGCAAAATTGTGTTCGGGGATGACAATGCCCGTCTTCACTGAGCAAACATCAAAAGCAAAGATCTTCAATCTGAGAATATCACCTGTATGGAATGGCCAGCATTCTCACCTGATTTAAAACTGATACAGCATGTGTGGGATATGCGTGGTCGATGATTTGCAACCCGTCAACCACCTCCTACATGTGTACCGGAACTTCGAGAGCATTTCCTGCTGAGTGAAGAAATCTTCTCCAAGATCAGTTCTACAATGTGATACTCAGTATGCTTATGCGCTGTACGGACATTATTCCATCACATGGGTGACATACAACGTATTAACTATCTCATCAACCATGTGACATAAAGTTTTTGTAAAGGGGTATTTTTTATAATTGTTCCAGGGAGCAAAAATCTGGGTTTTTATGAATGGTATCATAAGTACACCCTCTTTTTTTCTTTATTCTTTATTCAATACGTGGTCTTTAAGAATAAGTCACGTTTTGTTTCTGGACATTTTTTTTGCCGGAGCTGGCATTTTCCTTAATTAACGTACGTGAGTGTACAAAATGTTCAGATCTTTTTTTTGAAGACGGAGCTCATCAAATAGTAGGAAAAGGAGGGATAACGGATGAAAGGATAAAAGGATATAATAACGATGCAAATCTTTTTCCAGTATTCCATATTAAATAATAATTAATCGGATAAATGGGATAAATAGTTGTTAATAAAGTAGCAAAACAAATACTTTCTTTCAGAAATGAGTAATATTAAATGTGTGGACCAGAGAGGGAGAGAAAGAGACTTATTAAATTTAATTCAAGTTCCAATAAGATTTATCACGACGGCTATACGTAAACTGCTGTTTGTAAGAAATACAATACCATGAAGGAATAATCCGATTGAAATGAAATTTGTGTGCAACAGATGTCAATCATAGAATGTTATGCAAAGTAGTAAAGTTTCAAAGTCACCACACATGCGTGGTGTGAGCAGCGCTCTCTGAGCTGATGCTGTAAGTGTATAAATAAAAGGCTATCTTGGGACGTTGAAAACCGTGCATGGTTATTTGATAGTGGTGAACGTTTAGTGGAAACTAAGAATGCCTCCACGACGAAGTAGGGTGAAAATTCAACTTAGCGAGTTTCAACGGGGAAGAAACATCGGTCTCTTCACGAAGAAGGATTTTCCTGTCACGCAGTAGCAGCTCATGTGCAGCTGAACAGTTCCACAATGATGCGAGTTGGGAAGCAATGGACCGACGAGCATCGGACAACTCGGAAAAACTGGGAGTGGATGATGGAAGGTGACATGAGCGTGTGATGATAGACACCTGATCCGCATGACTGTGAATGACTGTACAGCTTCTTCTAGGTGGTTAGTAGCACGTTGGCCTACTGCTACAGGTGTATAAATGTCGGCTTTGTCAATTCGTCAACGACTGATACACCGTGGACTGCGTGCAAGGATTCTTTTATACAGGATCCCCCCTCTGGGCAAACTATCGATGGCTGCGTCTGCAATGGACATATGAGAAAAGATGGTGTTCATATGCCCATCTGGTGGGCTGATTGAGAAGTTGTCTTTTCTGACAAATTACGCTTTGATTTGTGAAATCATGGCTGCATTCGTGTTGGAAGCTATGCCGGTGAATGTTGACATCCACACACAGAATGTATTATCGAACGTCATAGTAGCCGAAAACCCAGAGTTATGGTTCTGGGTGTGATTTCGTATTATGAATGATCTCTGATACTATGAATTGAGGGTAATCTGAATAGCAACAGGTACGTCAGTGAAGTGCTAGAGCCCGATGTCATTCCCTTCCTTCAAGACATCCTTGGAGCTATCTTTCAACAAGATAATGCACACCTACATGTTCCAAGGAATATTCGAGACTTCTTTTCAGCCCAACAAATGTAACTTCTTTCTTAACCTGCTTATTCATCGGATATGTCGCCTATTGAACATGTGTGGGATTTGGTTGGTCGGCGTCTCATTCGTGATCTGTGTCCGACAGCTTCAAAAGACGAACTTTGGGTGCTTATACAAACAACGTGGAATTCTCTTCCACAAGTAGACATATAACGTCTGTTGGACTCCATGTCACGTCGTATAGCAGCTTTCATTGAAGCGCGTGGTGGCTACACCAAATACTAATTTAAGATATTTAAGGTATCCGACTACTCTAAAATCATGATTTTTTTAAGAATAGACAAATTTTTATGACTATTTTATAGGCCATCTTGTTTTCGGTCAATTGTTAAAGAATAGAACCCAAATTTGGGGGGAATATTTTTTCAGATTAAAAGAAATGAAAAATTAATATGATATTCTGGCTTCACTATCCCTTAAAGAGAAGCCAGAATATCATATTAATTTTTCATTTTTTTTATATCTGAAAAAAATGAAAAATTAATACGATATTCTGGCTTCACTATCCCTTAAAGAGGTGGCCGCGGTAGCCGAGTGGTATAGGTATTAGATCGTGGCTTGCCTTGTCACGAGTTCGAACCCAGTACCACTAAAGACCCGCCGTGTAGGGCAGCGATGCACGCTAAATCTGTCGAGAGCTGAAACGTCTTCCCGTTGGTGTGGTGTGGTAGTTTGAAGAGGGGAGTGCCAGCTCAGGTGTCATCCACGTCACTTGACCATGGTTCAAAATTACGTGATCCGTCGCCAAAAGCCCTCGTGTGGCTGAACAGTGTGAGACGTTAATATTCAATCAATCCCTTAAAGAGTAGTATTTTTTATCATACTTCCCATTTTTAACCGAGTTGATTCATTTTTTTCTGGTATAAAATGTGTTTCATGTTTTTTCTCCTATATCGTAATGTTAAATGGGCTACGCCTTCACGTATTAAAACGAAAAGGAAAACATTCATGGAATATTTTGAAATTTTTAAAAATCCTATATTTTGTTAACAGAGGTATGAGCTAAGATATATATTGAAAATTTCCATAGAAATTGAGCATTTTTCTGTCTGAAAATGTGCTTCGCGTTTATATAGTTCAAGCTCTCGTACTTTTACCGAAAACAGCCTTAAAATAAATGAAAATATTAAGCAATTTGAAGTTTAAAATGTTTGCATTATCTTTATATAGCTTCATACATTTTATATTAAACTATGCTCTAATGTTAAAAAATGTTGAAATAAACTTATTTGTTCAAATAAAGAAAAAGTAATTCTCGTTATGAACATAATAAGTACTTGGCGCAAAAGATGAAAAAAAATATACACACATTTGCTCGATTAGCTGTATCTTAAATGATCGTTGGAAGAAAATTGTCCTGTTTTCAATGCAATTTAGGTATATAATTTAGGTATATAGTCGATTGATCTCATAATTCTGAACCGAGGTTCAGTGAAGGATGCTACCTGAGCTCTCATTCCTTACTTTCCTGAATTTCGCCTAACACTACGTAATAAATTTGAGGATAAATTCCATTTCGCATGCAGCGTACTTCAATATTTGGTATGAAGAATCTTCGAGGAAATTACGACGCCAAAGCCCATTGACTAGGCCAGTTGGCTTCCGTAATCCAAATGTCAATTCTAATGCAAGCAAATAAATTTAAAAATTACAATAAAAAAATATTGCAAAATTCTTATCCTGTTATTGTTTTTTTTTTTACTGAAATGACAGCGATAAAATCAAATTGTTAGTAATGTAATTTGTCATTTTCAAATCACACACACAAACACAGGTCATTTATTCAAAGAAAATTTTCTTTTTAACACGATTTTATAAGTTTCACTTGTATGTAATGGAATCTTTGAAACCAATTTGTACCCACTTTAAAAGGTCATATTAATTCGAAATTTTGCACATTGGTCAAGGACCGCGCGATGACATTACAATAATTTCATAATTTTGTTTCATTGTCCTGATCAGGATAGTCACACAAGAATAAGGATTTTGAGATTTGGTGACTAAAATTCATTATATCGTTTCCAGATTTGGCGACTAATTGCATATACTATTTTCATATCCCATTTCCAGATTTGGCGACTAAAAGATTGTTGCAACCCTATAATAGCAAAAACGTTTGCACAGCCATTTCTTACCATAACATAAACAATTTTTCAGTTTTTCTGAAAATGGAAATAAAAAAAAAAGACTTGTGCAAGTGAAGAAAAAAAAATATTTATGCCTTAACCCAGCGTTTCTCAAACTGTGGGGGCCGCGGTAGCCGAGTGGTATAGGTATCGGATCGTGGCTTGCCTTGTCACGAGTTCGAGCCGAATACCACTGAAGACCCGCCGTGCAGGGCAGCGATGCACGTTAAATCTGTCGAGAGCTGAAACGTCCTTCCGTTGGTGTGGTGTGGTAGTTAGCAGAGTGGGGTGCCAGCTCAGGTGTCGTCCACGTCACTTGACCATGGTTCAAAATTACGTGGTCCGTCGCCAAAAGCCCTCGTGTAGCTGAACAGTGCGACGTTAATGTTCAGTCAATCAATCAAACTGTGGGAGGGGGGCGAGCATATCGAAAAGTCCAAAATAAAAGATGTAAAATAATTATTAATTTACCAAAAGGAAACAAAACAGAATTCATTCTGACATGATAAAAAAAATACATATTCACACTGATATATGATACATATAAATGTGTAAGTGTGGCAGGTATTTACCCCTCAGGGGAATCACCTTCTTTAGGTGAGTACGGGTGTCACAATCCCGAGGTACCCTAGTGATCTTTTCCTTTTCCCAAGGGGTTTACTCTCTTTGGTAAACACGGGTTTCATGAAACCGGGGTATCCTAGTGATCCTTCTCTATTTTCGACCCTACATCTAGTCACCCAATTTCTCCTTTATTTCCTATTTTCTCCCAGGGGCTCACCTTTGGGTGAGTACGGGGGGCCACGTCCCCGGAAAAGAAAGAAAACACCAAAAAAATTTTTACTTGGTTAGTGTTTAAGTTACAGGTCAATATTTAACGTTATATTTCGTTCAGTTAGGGGTTGTTTTGCGGTTACTTTTATTTGTGTATTTTAAGTTTAATTATTTTCTATATTTTAATTTAGGTTCATTTATTTGGGGTATTTAAAACAAAAAGAATTTTACTTTTCGATTTAAAAAAATATTAAGACTGGTTTTTGAGTCTGACCCGCATGTTTGCCGTGTGCGGCGACCCGTACCATGGAAAGTGGAGTCTGGGGTTCCTGTTGCTTGCCCTTTGGTCCATGCTTCTCCGTAGACGGGAGGCAGGAGTGAGCCCACTCCTGTCAATCGGCTGGTGATTAGTTCTGAGGATTCCAATATGGGTTCTTTTGGAATACCAAAGACAGTTGCTTTAGGGTTAGTATTGCAGTTAGGGGTGCCTGGGGTGATCTGGCGGATCACATCCCAAACCTGTAATACTATACTCCAGTACCACCTCTGAAGTAAGTGCCGTGCCTGACGCATGTCAGATGACCGACGGGCTGCCTCCCCTTGTTAGGCTGCATGGTGGGTGGAGGCGTACTGGGGTGAACAGCATAACACACTCATGGAACCCAGCAGGAAATATCCTTCAGTGGAGCACCGTTTACCAGAATTTTCAGATTCATTTCGTTTTTTCATTATCAAAACTCCTGACATTTTTACCAATGTCTCACCGTTTCTAATTGAGAAAGCCATAACTGGCAGTATAGGTGAAGTCAAGTCGATTCGTAAGATGCGCTCTGGGGACTTGTTCCTCGAACTGTCATCTTCAAATCAAGCGACAGCCCTTATAAAACTGCAGAAGCTTGCTTATTTAGACATTACCGTGGCTCCTCATAGTAATTTGAATTTTTCACGTGACGTAATTTTGCCAGCGGATTTTTTAAACGTGCCGACTGAAGAAATAAAGGAAAATATGAAGGCCCAAAAAGTCTGTGATGGCAGGCGTATAACGATAAGGTAGGATGGACAGGTGCTGAACACAAAGCACCTCATCCTGACCTTTTTTACACCTGACCTCCCCCAGACCGTAAAAATGACCTACATCAGATGCCCAGTTCGACTGTATATACCAAATCCGCTGCGCTACTTTCAGGGCCAGCGATACGGCCACTCAAAAAATGTCTGTCGGGGCCAGCCTACCTGCCCTCGTTGCGGGGAATCTGGCCACGACAGTACAGATTGTATTAGGAAGGAGCAATGTTTAAATTGTAAAGGTGAACATCCAGCATATTCACGCTCCTGTCCAACCTGGATAAAAAAAAAAGAAATCACAGCTGTTAAAATAAAAGAAAAAAATTTCCTACCCAGAGGCATGGCGTGTTGTTTTGTCACGCGCGCCAGTCTCTGGTAAAAGCTATGCTGGTGTTGCCCGCAAAGGCACATCAGATAAATCGATCCAATGTAATGTAGAAAAAGATAACAGCTCGGATTCAGTGACACCCACTAAACCGGAGGTAATTGCTTCATCAAAAAGCAATTCACCCACTAAAACGAAGGTGATTGCTAAGCCAACTAGCAAATCACCACCTCCGGCGAAAATAAAAGTAATTAAACGGACAGAGAGCGATTCGCCGAGAAGACCAAAGAGCCGAAGGGCAGGTCAACGGGATCAAAGACCAACTTTAACAAGGATCCCGCAAAAAGTATCCAGAGACTTCCACCGAATTATAGAAGAAGATACTTTGACCGGAGATTGCTCCGAGGAAGACGAAGCTCTTATAGACTATCAATCAGGCCCTTAGACTTCTAGCTCCGGAGCAGGCGCGAGTGCGGCGCAATAATGGCCTTCATTTCCTGGAACTGCCGTGGTTTGAGGACAAGACTCGATGATCTCAAGCCCATCATATCCACGTACCAGCCTGCATGTGTTGCTCTTCAGGAGACTTTTCTGAAGAGAACCATGACAATGCGAGTACGTGGTTATAATTGTGTACGAAGGGATGTAGAGGGCGATACATCTCCATCTGGAGGTGTATGCCTCTTCACGTCCAATCTGTATCCCAGTAATGTCGTCACACTGCACACATCTTTTCGGGCTGTAGCTGTACGGATTCACATCCATTCTTTAGTCACAGTCTGCTGTGTTTATTTACCACCCAACGATGTTGTGCCACAAGTGGATTTGAATCAATTAGTCAGTCAATTGCCAGCTCCTTTTATTTTGCTCGGTGACTTTAACGGACACAGCCCTCTGTGGGGGCATGATGATACCATCTCTCGTGAGCGACAGATCGAACAGTTGATCTCTGATCATTGTCTCTGTCTTCTCAACAATGATGAGAAAACTTATTTCCATGTACCCACGAGGACGTTTCACTCCCTCGATCTTGCCATTTGTACGCCAAGTCTACTACCATTGTTGAATTTTAAGGTAGATCAAGATCTATATACATAACAGTGATCACTTCCCTCTCCAAGTCTCGCATGTTAATGGTGCGGGGGTACAAAATCACCCTCCCACATATCATTTTCATCGTGCAGACTGGGATAAATTCACACGGCTAGCAGTTATAACTGGCATAATGGTTCAAGACGGGACTGTTAATGATGCAGTTTTAGACGTCACTGAAGCAATTAGGAATGCTGCCGATTCAGCAATTCCTAAGACTTCGAACATCCATCGAAAGCTGTGCAAATCATGGTGGAATTCAGTGTGCCAATAAGCAAAAAAGGAACAAAGGAGGAAGTGGGGTATATTCCCCACCACTGATAATCTCATAGCGTTCAAACGTGCAAAGGCGTTAGCTCGTAAAATAAGACGTCAGTCAGAGAGAATCTTGGATCCAATATGTGTCTTCAATCACATTGTCAACTACCAGTCAACAGTTGTGGAGAAAGGTCAAAGCCTTTATCGGGACTTTACTATTCCGATATTGGAAACATCGACTGCTATTTACTCAACATTTGCTAGTGTGTTTAGCTCCGATTCATATAGCCCTGCATTTCAGGCGACTAAGAATCGTTTAGAGCGGACACCTATCAACTTCAGGTGACGACAACCTCTACCATACAACTGTGACTTTGACATGTGGGAAATGAAGAGGGCCTTGTCATCGGCCCACAATACTAGTCCAGGTCCTGATGGAATATCCTATGAATTGCTTCGCCATTTGAACGAGGATTCACTAGTAAGTCTCCTGTACCTATTCAACCGAATATGGAGGGAGCAGGTGTATCCTACTCAATGGCAAGAAGCCATAGTGATTCCTATTCTAAAACCTGGAAAAGATCCAAAGGACCCTCTCAGCTATCGGCCGATGAGAACTCACCCACGAGATCACTCACGAGATGCCTTTGTAAGACACTGGAACGTATGGTCAACGTCCGTTTCGTTTATCAGCTGGAAAAGAGCCGATGCATTCCTCTGTTTCATAGTGGCTTCCGTGTGTGTAAGGGAAGATCCACTCTCGACAATATTACCATACTTGAAAATAAAGTTAGAAATGCATTTGTCCGGAGGAATCATCTTGTTTCTATTTTCTTTGATATCGAAAAGGCATATGACCGTACTTGGCGCTATGGAATACTCCGCACTCTTTTAACTTTGGTCTTCGTGGAAATTTACCAATTTTCATTCAAAAAATTTTAAATTTACGCACTTTTTAAGTTCGTTTGGGTGGCACTCTCTCTGCTTCTTTTTTGTAAGCTGAGGGAGTTTCTCAGGGAAGCATTCTGAGTGTCACACTTTTTATTTGTCATATTTCACCCGTCTTAAATATTTCATCGCCCTCTATACAGGCTTCTTTTTATGTCGATGACTTACAGATTAGTTGTGAAGGCTCGGATATGCGCATGATTGAAAGACAGTTGCAAACTGCCGTCAACAATATTGTAAAATGGAGCGACACCAACGGTCATAGTATTTCTGCCAGCAAGAGTTGCTGCGTGCACTTTTGCCGCAAACGGGGTATTCATCCCGACCCCGAAATACGCATCCGTGATGTACAAATTCCCATGGTTCCCGACGTACGATTCCTCGGAGTAATTTTCGACCGCCGACTTACTTTCCTTCCGCATATTTTACAATTGCGGAAAAGGTGTGAAAAGTCTTTAAACCTCTTGAAGGTGTTGTCAAACACCTCTTGGGGGTAGATAGAACATCATTACTCAGAGTGTATCAGGCAGTCGTACTCTCTCGCATTGACTACGGATGTGTTGTATACGGATCAGCGTGCAAATCTACTCTGAAAAAACTTGACTCTGTCCACCATATGGCATTGAGAATCTGCTATAGTGCGTTTCGCACATCACCAGTGCAGAGTCTCTATGTTAACTGTAATCAGCATCCATTAGATTATATACGGATGAAGCTTTCTCTTGCGTATTATTTCAAGATCTTGTTCATGCCTTCACACCCTCTGCAAAATGTGTATATGAGTACCAGCATGAAGAGACTTTTTGATGCCCGGCCGTCTAACATCCGGCCATTTATTGATAGGATGAAACTTCTTGTTTCCGAACTCGACCTACCTCTAACGTGGATATCCAACAAAGAAACGTTTTGCAATTCCAACCTTGAAACACGCCACATTTCAACTATATCAACCCTTTTGCTTCATACAGTAAAACCGCGGTAACACCTATCGTTTTTCAACGCATCTTTGCTTACCATCGCAGTCTGTATAGAAATTTTTCCCCAATCTTTTTACAGTTGGTTCGAAACGTGCGGATTACGTTGGCTGTGGAGTCGTGATTGAAGATATTACGCATGGTTATAGGCTCGACACTTCCTGCAGTGTTTTCACTGCAGAAGCTTTCACCATTTACCATGCACTTCAATTAATCGACTCCCCAATATTCCCCGTAATCGACTCCCCAATATTCCCCGTAAATACTGCATCTATACTGAAAGCATGAGTGTCCTAGAAGCACTTGAAAACTACAACAATCGGTGTCATCCAGTGGTAGGTAATATACTCGTCATAACTGGTCGATTGTACTACAAGGGTTTCGATATAGTATATACCAAGCCACGTAGGTATTATTGGAAACGAGCAAGCGGATAGCGCGGCTCGGTCGGCAACGACCTATCTACCGCTAGCAGTACCGCTTTCGGACATGAAGCATTTCATCCTGCATCATATCTTAACAAAATGCAGGAATCATGGAGTCAGCAGTTAGATAACAAACTGCACTTTGTGAAACCTGTCATAGGAGCATGGCCTGTGATACCAATGCGAAGGACTGATGTCAAATGGACTCGGCTTCGCATTGGTCATACTCTCTTCACACACAGGCATTTGTTATTTGGAGAAAACGCTCCTGAATGTCCTTCATGCAAGGTCTTTTACACTGTGCGTCACATTTTAATTGATTGTCCAGTTTTTAACAATCATCGTATCACCATCTTTCATACATCTATTTTAACCTTATCTGACTTGGTGGGAGAAACACCCCACCAAAATTTATTTGCCTTCCTTTTAAAAATTGGATTTTTATATCTTATTTAAATTGTACTTTTAATTATTCTTTTAATAATATATATGCGTGCATGCAGGCATGCATGCATATATACATATGTGGAAGTATTTTTATGTATTTTAAAGGAAAATTGTCTTTTTTTTTAACGAGTGTTTGGCGCAGTTTGGCCAAAATTGGCCCTTGCGCCATCAACTTCACATCACATCGCGGTAGGTATTTAATAATTTATTTATTAATACTAAATTAAAAGCAATATTAGTAATTACGAATGACTTCCATTAGCTCGTCATATACAAAAAATAATATAAATATATTGATAATATGTGCAGTGTATGTTTATAATTTTAAAGTTGCATTTTAGCTTTAGCGTCGAAGTTCATTATTATTGAATTCAATACATTGTTATTGTATGAGGGGGCGCGATGAAAATTATGACTGAAAACTGGGGCGCAAATATGGAAAGTTTGAGAAGCACTGTTCTAACCGCTAAACTCAGACATAGTCTATTTTTCTTAATTCTCTTGTCTGATCCGTGGAATCAAACATCATTCATTGCTTCATTTTACCAAAACAGCTGAGAATTGATTCAGAGGTCACCGGATTAAAAATGATTTCTCACTAACTCTTAGACTCAAAAAGTGTACTTTTGAGTCCAATACTGATACAAGTTTCAGAGAGAATATTGAGCTCTTTTTTGTGAAAAATTTCATTGACTTTTTCGCATGAAATATTATTAAACTTAGCTCTTCCAGATTTTCTTTATTTGGCTGATCCTACATTTTGCAAACCAGGCCGTATCAACGCACTAGTAGTATGCTAATAGGTATTCCAGGTTCTAAAACAGGATGCATTTAAGATTAATTCATCAATCAATAAATGATAGTTTAACAAACTAAAAAACCACGCTTTGCTGTAGATCGAACTAAAAAATGAAAAATAAATTATAGTTTATATATAAACTAAAAAAAGCGCTTTTATGTTGAATTGAGTAAAAAGTAAAAAAAAATAATAATAATTCTCAATATAAGAAAAAGTGTTTAATGAGAAAATGTCATTGGGATAAAAGCGTAGGGTGCCTTATAACAATTGTTATAATTTCTTACTAGTTCTATTCCGAAATGCTGAGTTAATGTAAAAATGTAATACGAAGCACCTCACGCTTTTACCGCAATGACATTAATTTTCTCGTTAATCATTTTATTCTTATATTAAGAATTATTTTTTTACTTTTTAGTTCGATTAACATAAAAGCATGTTTTTTAGTTTTTTTAAACTATAATTTATTATAACACTTAATCATCTGAAGCCTTAAAATCTGTCATTGTCATTTTTCAACTTTCATTTATATATTAGAAAACTGCATTTCATGATGGGTTTCTGCTATTTCTTGTTTAACAATAATTATGAAAAAAATGAGAAAAAAAGAATGCAAACTCCGTAAACTTTTTTTAATCGGGGAGAAAATTGTAGTATTTCTTTTTAACTATAATAATAATAGGCATGCGTACAGAATTTTTACATGACAAATGAAACAATCTCAGTTTATTTTTATTCTTTGCAATATGTGGAAGCTGCACTTGCCAAATCGATTAACTCTATTTTTTTTTAATTTTATTACATTTTAATATCAAAGCACTAACTGTATATATTCAAAAAAATTCTCTAATAATAAGTATTAACACCACTAAACGACAAAATCTTTTCAGCCAATAGTAATTTATGTCAGAAGCCAATCTAATTAACTCCATACTGTAATGCATATACCATAATTAAAAATTTAAGTTAACCGGCTGTGTGCACTCTTTTTCCTCTGCTACGAAGATATATGAAAGTTATTCGTTTAATTTCACATGTCATTTGGCTAGAAACTGAAGGATCTCGTGGGTACCATGAAATTTCTTCATGTCTAGTAAAAGTATATAAAGATTCGTGCAAAAAACTGTAAAAAATAAAATAACAACCTATTCAGACTCATATACGGGGCTAAACAGAAATATTAAAGCTGTTTATAAAATTTATTGAAATTACTTTGAAGTACAGAGAAATACAAGCTGAATCAATTGAAATGAAATTTCTAGCACAGTTACTAGCCTAATGATTCACAATTTTCTATTATCGAAACTTTGGCAAAAAATTCTAGAACATTTTTTCTCTAGATGATTGGTATAATATAATAAAAACCTGCAAAAAGAAAGCACCGCTTCTCATATGGTTCAAATGATGCATCAGGACTTTTTTTTCTGCAAGTGCTTCAGAAAATTTTATCAATAACAGAAAGTGAACAGTTACAGGGATAGCAATAAATTGGCTTAACAATTCAATACCTCATACAATTCAAACGTGACTTTAACGAAGTTGCCGAATTTTTTCTAATGCCATTATTATTAGAAAATGTGTTGCAGGTAGACCACTATGTTTGAAAAAAGTAAACAAGCCTTAGAGAACACAGTATATCTGACAAGAGAAAAGAAGGGGGAAAAGATATATATGGACTTGTTAAAATTCCTTTCTCCTATTAACCATGAGTAATATAAAACTTAAGGACAAATCAACATGAGAAAGCTGGAATACAGCTAACGAAGAAGACATAACTTATAATGAAGTTTTCCCCGAAATAAAGAAATAATTCAAAGACTGAATTTAAATTAATAATTTTCTTTCACTTGCCAAATCAATTAACTCCATTATTCACGAAAAAATTGTAGTAATAATAACAATTACTCCAAGTATATTTTATCTTATACGTTCTATATGTCGTGAGATATAAGACGTGTCTGCAGTTATACAGTCTACATCGTATTTCTGAGCTTGTAATTTAAAAAACAAAATATATAACATTTTTATAATTTTTCTCAACTTCTTGTTTTATGGAGTTAATCGATTTGGCAAAAAAGTATTCATATAATTGTTTCAGAGTTAAGTACAGAGTGGCCATAGTTAAATTGCAAATGTTAAAGGGGTGCTGGAGAGAAAACTATCGGGAATATTCCAGTGAAATTTAGTACCAACACGTTTCAGAACATGCACAAATCAAATATGCAATAAAAAGTCTCTATATTTACCCGATAGATGGCGCTGTGATGTGTTTCAGTGCTTATCGGTGGCATATATGCAAATTTTAAGCCCATGGAACAATATAAAAACAAGGCCACATTGAGTAATTGTCAATCATGACTCTGAATAAGAAGAAACGTGCATTGTTAGTGAAGATATTCTATCAGAATGGTAGCAATTAGTCAACAATTATGTGGAATGACTTGTGGGCCCATATTTCTTTGAGACCCCAACTCCAAGTGGTCCCAAACGCTGTAGTGTTACTGGGAATAGCTGTGGTGCGATGTTGAGAGAAGAAATGATTCCAGCATTGCAAGAGAGGCATTGTTTAGAAACCAAAATATTTATGCACACAGGACGGAGCATTCCCTCACATCGCTAAACCGGTTTAAAAAGTGCTACATGATGTGGTGGTTCGCATATTGAACCCATCATGTAATAATTTTATTGAATAAATAATGTGTGACGAATCTGTACGGCACCTTTCCACTAATATTCTTAGGCGTCTTTGGGGATTGTAAATTCGCGTATATTTCCAATCAACTCTAAGAGGAGAACTGGATATGCAAAGTAGATAGGGTATTTAAAGAGAGCGTTGTAAGGTAGCGGAGATGAAGGCTATTGAGCCAGCAACAGTAGTGACAACGTTTAGAGGATTCAATTGGATTACGCTAGTGAAGCGTTGCTGTTAGTACTCAACGAAGCAACCTTAGGAAGTTCATATACCAGAAGAGATCATAAGTACTACCAGGTGATATATTCTAAATTAATATTGCTTACAACAAGCGTTAGTTTAATGAAATTAGTTTCAGCTAATGAAAGTTACTAATTCAAGTTGCGTATATTTCTCAGACCTCCTATTCCGGTAAACTCTTTTGATATTGCGCGTAGTTATTGATTAATTTCATATTTAGTAATTTAATTTAATATTAAAAGTAAATCCCTTTTGTTTGACGTAGACATATAGATACTATATGTCATTGGAGTTTTTGATATTTGAATCAAGTGAATAAATATAAGTTATTATTATACAAATGGCGTCTGGTCATTCTTTGCCTCAAATTAATCTTAGTGTCCACGGTGGAACCCAGGGAGGCTCCCACAAATGGTTTAATTGTTTTCCAAAGCGTCTTTATGGATTGTTTAATTTATGATCTTAATTTACAATCCATACAGACTGATAATTTTTAATTACATGATACTGTAAAAATTTAATTACTGAAGCGAATTGTATGGAATTTTGATAAACTGTAAGGGATGTTTTATATTGTTTATATGCTTCTAAGAATGACATTATTCTCTGTCTATCGGTTTTAGAAGTTGTATATGCCACTGGGGAGCGTTGAAATACGGTACAGCGCCATTTATCGGGAGAAAATGATTTTTTTTCTTGCATATTTGACTTGAGTATGTTCTGAAACGTGTAGATACCAAATTTTACTGGAACACATCCTCAGTAGTTTTCCCTCCAGAACCCTTTCAACACTTGCAATTTAATTATAGACACCCTGTATATTAAATTTGATGAGAGTTTCACACATTTTTGTACTTTATCCAAAAAAATTCAACTATACTTCAGTTTAATGATATTACACATGACAGAACAGAATGTGGTGTTATATTCGATATATTGCGTATAAAACTTTATGTATGACAAAAAGTTAGCCATATTAATATGAATTTAAAAAAAAAATTACTGCTTGTTTTTGTTTTAAGTCCTGAAATCAACCAAATGTTATTAATCATGTTCTTATTGTCTGTGATCTACAAGCAAATCTAAATGTAATACTATCATTTTTTTAAAAATTGGCTATTATATATGAACAAAGTTAAATCCAGCATTCACTAAAATATTCATTTTTGTTTTGCTAAGAGAAAAGTTATATATATTTATTAAGCTTTCGTTTTTAATATTTTCACATTCTAAAAAAAAATTTCCATGTTCCTAGACTTCAATAGTAATAAAATATTTTTTAAAAAATTTCTGAATTTTTAATGTTTATATACATAACCTTTTTAAATGTTTCTTAACTTTTTAGAAAACTATAAATTAAAGAACTAATCAATCTTAATATTTCTGTCCATTACGTAAATTATATTTCAATTTTTACAACAATATTTCAATTACATAAATTATATTCTTGGTTTTAATTATAATTGGAATTGGCTTAATTATTGAAATTTCATTAACTCTTGCGGGGGTACTTAATGATGAGCTAGCTTAAAAATATCAGTATTCTTCAACTAACAAAGTCATTTGAATACAGAAATACGTAGTACTCGCAAAGCGAATCATTCGACAATCGAAGGAAAGCAGATATGTGGAGTTGTTTTGTTTTTGTTACTGATGCCACCTGATCGGCAAAGGCCAAATCGAGGCCCACGAAATTCATCATGGCAAAGGGCTAAGTGACGCCTGTCGTTAGCCGTAGCTTTGAGCACCATACAGGTGACAGTATGATCTGGCTCGTTTCCTCCCAATTTTGAGGACGAACACCTGGAGGTGGTCAAGGGCCTCCCACCTCTCTACCCCTTCCATCAACCACACGAGAGGACTTGCGGTTCGACGGCTATTTAGAGTACCCCCCTGCCGCAAAGGCACTACACATTTACAAACATCCATGTCTTCTCCGGGATTCGAACCCAGTCTTTACGGCATTGCAGTCAGCGTCGCTAACCTGGAGTTGTTTTAAAAAAGTTACTCCTTATGCCTGAGGCGGTAACATCTTCCAAAGATCGCTGTTTGTTAGATGAAAAAAATGGTGCGTGGAACGCCACGCGATAGAATTGAAACTTCTTTGGCGACGTTGGAACATTGATTATTTGCTTTAATATTCCAAGC
This sequence comes from Trichonephila clavipes, assembly GCA_019973935.1. Classification (NCBI taxonomy): domain Eukaryota; kingdom Metazoa; phylum Arthropoda; class Arachnida; order Araneae; family Nephilidae; genus Trichonephila; species Trichonephila clavipes. The sequence continues at coordinate 2,460 of BMAU01003058.1, read as the reverse complement.
TGACCGTGTACATGTCTCAATCGCCTAATTTGAATGAAAAGTATTCGTGGCGAATTGAGTCTTTCTGATACCAAATCCAAAGTAGGAAAATATGCTGGAATTTCTGGGTATACAAAACTATTATATTTTGATAAATTTGGTATACTTTTCCTACTGAAACTTTGTCGGTAAAATTGCAACATTCTTTAATGTCTTCTAAATTAATTTCCAGTAAAATAATTTTCCGCTCAGCAACAGGCGTTCTCAAATCATCTCTAAACCATAATCTATCACAAATCGAACACCCGAAAGGATTATCAACGAACAGCTTCTGAAAATCTTTGTGAGCATTTTTTATGGGTGAGTGAATATTAACGGCGCACTGTTCAGCTACACGAGGGCTTTTGGCGACGAACTTTGTAATTTTGAACCATGGTCAAGTGAAGAGGACGTCACCTGAGCTATCACTCCCCCTTCTCCTAACTACTACACCAACGGGAGGATGTTTGAGCTCTCAACAGATTTAACGTGCATCGCTCCTCTACACGGCGGGTCTTACGTGGTACTCGGCTCGAACTCATGACACGCCAGTCACAATCTGATACTTTGAACACTAGGCTACCGTGGCCACGCATTTTTATGGAAATCATAGTCTTTGTAACGTATGTATGAATTTATTATAGATTCACATGCATCAGTTCCAACACACACTAGACTTGTTGAGGGTTCTGTAGCTGACGGCACAGGGTGGTTCGCAAAGTCCGTATTAATCTGTGCTGTCATAAGAAGGGTCACTCTAGCATTCCCATCCCTTAAGGTCGTATCACACGTACATTTTCCATGCAATTTTTTCGTCCAATTTTTGGTCGAATCTGAGGGGGAAGGGTTGCCGTAAACAAAACGACATGCTCTGACGTCAGCTCCTAACAGTATAAGAAAAATCTAAGAAAAAATTGACTCAATGCAAAATAATTTCAATCAGATAAAATAAAAAAACATTTACTTGCAAAGAAAATTTGAAAAGTAGAGTATTAGGGGCATATTAATAAAAAATCTAGTGAATTTAGAAACATTTTGCTGGAGTTCCTTTTTCCTGTGAAATGACATTTTTCATGCTCATAGAATCAATGAATCATAACAAAAGAAAGAATTAGAAAAAAGATGCATGCAAAAATACATACAAATATAGAAATGACTAACAGTTTTAGATACCACAGTAATTATATAGTGTAAATAGATTCTAGATTATACGTTAAAATATTCAATTAAAATAATTCATTCATTCAATATTCAAAAATATAAAATAATTTCAATCCAATAAAATAAAAAAGAAACATTTACTTGTAAAGAAAATATGAAAAGTAAAGTATTTGAGGCATATTATTGCATAAAAAATGCATATGACATGAGCAGTTTAGACACCATAAAAATTATGTAGCAAATATAGGACGTTAAAAATATATATACATTAGTAAATACACCTACCTATAAATAATCGGAAAAAAAACTTTTCATGGAATATATCATTAATGAGGCAACGTACTAATTAGTTTCAAATTTTGAATCATTTGCATTTGTAACGATATTATTTAAATTATTAATTACATTATTTTTATGCATATGCATTAAAATTCCATATTATGCTACGGTAAACATATCTAAAAATCAAACAAAAGTTTTGAAATTTAAAAAATAACATTTTACACGCTTTGAGTGCTAAAGTCTATATGAAAATAATTTAAACGAATAACGTAAATAAATAAATAATTTTTCCTCAAATAATAGTTATGTGAACAATTAAACATGTTCATAAAATGTATGTAGTATAAAAAATTACAAGGATATACATGCACAATGAATAACATACGAATCTATAATTGAATATTTAAATAAATAAAAACAGAAAAATATAAAAAGCAAACATTAATTTAATTGGCCTTAAATTTCTTCATTTTTCGGTTATTCTTCACGGTTAAAATTTCCTTACTGCGCTTTTTTGAAAAATTAATTAAGCATATATTCCCAAATGTAACGAATACTTTTTTAAAATATGAAAATGCAGGGGTATCTTACAATTTACACAAGGTGAATGAAACGAATGCAAGTCATTCCACAACTCATGTAATTCCAGATACGCTTCTGTTATACCTGTAAAGCAAGATAATTGGCAATCAACTTTAAGAAACTTCCATTCAAATGTTTTCGATATTAACAAATTAAAAATGAAATATTGCGTTGAAATGACTTTCATAACTATATCTGTGGGCATTTTTAAACCTCATTTATCCAGAAGTCTCAAATATTTTGTCCCTTCGACGCTTTCCGAGTCGAAATTAATCTGCTTATCTAAAACAAATGTATGTTTGCAATCGGAACATTCGAATTTTATATTATGCATACAATATCCCGCTATATACATTAAAGCTTGATACTCTTGTATTGAAATATCATCTGATTTATTTCTAATGTGTCCCATTGGCC
>BMAU01003057.1:5000-318266 GCA_019973935.1 Trichonephila clavipes | reverse complement strand
TCATTCAAAAAGATATCGATGATCTTTCAATCAAACAAGTTTTCGAAGTAATGAAAATTTATAATTAAACATTTAATATAACAAAGAACAGCTTAATAATAATAATAAACATAGGAAGCAAGGGACAAATTGTTAATCCCCTACCAAAAGAAAGAGGCAAAATTGAAAATAAGAACAACAAACCAATACCTTTTTATACGGCGTATTATATAAATAAATATATATATAGATATAGATATAAATATGTATAAATAATACACATATATAAAGATCAATTGACCAAATATAGAACTTTTATTCTTTATGAAGCTGTCATCTTCTTAGGAAAAATGAGGAAGGTATTAACTTGCTTTTTGTAAGATTCTAACCTTCCTCTGCAGCAGAAATGTATGCATAATAGGGTAGAAAAAATTGAGAACAGACTTACACCTAATACTTGTACGTATAATCAAACATTTATCCATTAAACACTTAAACTAAAATGGTAAATACTATATGATTGAATGGTCAAAAAGGAGTTTGCTCTTATTAGGGAAACATGAATTCCAAAACTTCCTAACATCATATACACAGGGGTGATCAAAAAATGTATACACACTTTGATGAAACAAAACATATATATTATCATAAATATTATAATTGGAATAAAGAGTACGAGAGTTGCAATAAAGTAAGTGTTCACACTGCAATCCACCTGCCTCCAAACGTTGAGACCAAATCACTGTACATTGTTGGTGACATATCTCAAGAGGAATTGAGTGACTAGCCGTTTCGATTTTATGGCGCAGCTTTTTTCAAGTGAGCGCGTTTTCTTTACCTGTACACCACATACAACCCCGTAAGTAAAGAGTTGACGCAACCCATGAGTAAGAATTGAAGCGCAACCTCGTGAGTAAAGGGGACCATATCACGTTAGAAACAAAATTTGCACCACATCCATCTTGCACGAGTACCATTTTACAAAACTGAGGTCTATTCTGTCTAATTCGTTTGCTTCATAGTGTGTAACAACTATGGTATGTAAAAAGGGCGTAGCTACCGCCGTATCAATGATACGGAGACTGCACAGTACCATTTACAAAACTGAATTCTTCTCTCTGGGTCGTTCTCATTCATAGTGTGTAACAACTGTGGTATGTGCACAGGGGCGTAGCTACCGCCGTATCAGCTGTATCAATAATACGGTGCTCCCAAGATACAGGGGCCCCAGCACGTGAAACTACTGTTCACTAACAAGGCTTCCATATCTAAAAAAGGGTTCTGAAAGAATTTTAATACGGGGCCTTCTCAGAGCTAGTTACTCCAGTGTATGTAAACTGGCCATTTTGCTCTTTGCAAAATAAGACCTATGATAGCTCTACTCATGCCTGTTTTACGTGCACATTAGCGAGAGTCGATTTTGTGGTGACCGTGTGAATGAATCTGACAAATCAACATAAGACGTTCCTTCATTATTCCATCAGTTACAAACTTATTGCAAAAATTCAAGCATATAATTGCCTTCAATGCCAATGTGCTTCAGTGATATTCTCGGACTTCCAGTACCATTTCAAAATAATTTTTCATAGCTCGAAAGTCGGCCGTACTTGGGCCATGATGTCACTTTCCCAAATAGAACACTAGCGCCATCTGTCACTGAACTATTGTTGAACGTGTGAAAAAATAACGACAACTGTTATAATTAATTCTTACAATTTGATCCTATTGCCAACGCTAACTCAAACTTATGGAATAAACACACTACGCAGTCTTAAAGTATATATACATTTTTGGTCACCTGTGCCAGTATGATTTTGATAATAAAATGAGAAAAAATTCGTAATAAACTAAAAAAATACAATAATAAATTTAATGTCCTAGTTAAAATCCATTGTTTGCTTAAAAATATTCTTAAAATTATTTAAAGAGAAACTCGAGGAAATTGAATTTTCAAAAGACGGAATTAATTAGCGTTGAATAAATTTGAATTGATTATTAAATTTCACTTGTAAACAAACTAAATTTAATACACCCGAACAAAATTAAATATTTGATGATTTATTGGTAGAACAATTATTTATTCCGGGATTAAAATATCAAAGCAAGAGCCAATTTAATTTGATTATTATAATTCATAAAGGTAAATACGAAATTACTTTCCTTATTAATACACAGCAAAGAATGTGTACGTAAAATACACCCAGCACATAACAGTTCCATCCTATGCGAATAGCCTAACAAGTATTCATTTATTCCCTTACATATTAATCTTGCTCCTCGTCTTCTGTGGTACACCAGCGCAATGATTTTTATGCAAGGTGGAGTATCTGTATTTCAACATTTGTTTAGCTAACGACGTTAGTAATACGTAACTAAAAGGATTAACTGTTGCAGCTCTCTTAAACGTGACCTGAATGCATAGTGGATTTGAAACCATTTGATTGCAAGACACAGCTATATTTTCTGGGGAAGCTCTGTCCGTGGTAACAACTGTGTCATCTCAGCAAACATTAGCAGAATTAAGCGATGTGTTCGCAAATGATAAAATTGATCATAAAATATGTTAGATAGCGTCCATTTATACGGCTTAAGAATTTTAAACAAGGGGATATTAAAGTGTTTCACTATGTGTAAGATTTATCACACTAGCTGTTTTAATAAGTTGTGTTGTTTTAGATTATTCACTTTTACGAATAGTTTATATTCGCATGTAGTATATTATTTTGCTACATGTAAAATGTTTGTATTCAAGAGCAGATTCAATTTTTTTAAAAAAAAATATTGTTATTTACATCATTACGTTGAATGTTTATCTTAAATTCTGTCTTCCGTTTTCCAAGTCAGTTTCTCAAAGGAGTTCTGTACAATTACCCTCTATCGCCAAGAATTTTAAATTTTATTTTTCGATGCGAATAAGATTTTTTATACTATTCATATATATCAATGCACAAGTTACGTTCAAGCACTATTTATAATAATATAAAATAAAGGCAAGAATGTAATTATATTTTGTGTTAAAATAAAACTTTCCCTGTTTATCGAATTATGATATGAAACCAATGTCATTGAAATCAAAATAATAGCTTTACTTTACACTTTTTTTATATTAAGATAAATATTTATGTTCAAAACTTGCTGTTACACTGAGTGCTTTATACAACTGGGTTAAATTTTTTCGATATTTATCTTTACATAAAAGTCTTCGAATAAAGAAAACTTCAGAAAGTATTTTTCAAGTAAATCTCTAATACATATTTTTGTATTGATTATTTTTAAACATAGACGTATTCCTACATTATTATAAATTCATATAAGTAAAAGTACAAAGTTTAATGTTGAAATGTGAAATGCATTTAGATATGGAACTACATAAGACTGTCAAGAACGCTTATTAGGACAATACATACATACTTGTCATTTTAAATCATTTTTAATAAAGATATAATATTTAAAAGATAATACTTTCTCAAATTGTATATATACATATATATATATATATATATATATATATATATATGTGTGTGTGTATGTACCATATTATCTGGGGTGTATTACGTGCACACTCTTTTTTACGAAGAATTCCGAAATATTAGTATACAGTGCTCTTATGTTTTTAAAGTCATTTGTTAGAGATACTATCCCAGACCTCTCACAAAATAGTTTTCTTCTAGAACTACAACTCTTTTGATTCATAAGGCAATTATTTTCTTTTAAATAAACAGTATTTTGGTACATGTAGAAGTAAAATATACTCATCTATTGTGTTATTTTTAAAGCTATCGATTTCATACGCGGCATATAAAGCGAACCCTTAAGCTTCGATCTTATTTTATATGTTAATAGTCCTCGTTATACGCCAGATTTTATGGTATATATATATATATATATATATATATATATATATATATATATATATATATATATATATATATATATAATTTAGGAAAATGATAATTAAAAAAAGAATCACTTAATTTTACTTAAAAGCTGTGTTCCTTTTCACGCGTTTTACAGAACTTTTTCACAGTCATGTAATAATTTTGAATGTATTCTATAATTAGTTCAGATTTTATTTTTTCTTAATAAAGGAAAGATAAAGTAGTTCATCTCAATTAAACCATTTATTAGTTTAGAGACTTTACCTAAATTATGTACCGGTCTCAAGTATAGCGCATTAAACCCAACCCAGGTAAAATATCTGTATTGTGATACATGTACAGGCATTTTTCGTTCATAATTTTCCGAAGTTTTTAGGAGTAAAATATTTCAAGATTTTTACATGACTTTTTTTAACCAGAAATAAAAACTAAATTGATGAAGTAGTAAATCGGCTTGGATTAGTTCAGCTAAGGAATGGAAATTGTGGTATACGCCCTGCGTATATTTATATCTATCTATCTATATATATATATAATATATATATACCATGCCAACGATCGAAAATTCAACATCATAACCGTACACCATTGAACAAGCTCATGCACGATAGAAAAGTTTGCGCATGTGCACACAGATTTTGTGGGACATTTACCTCTTCTCGTATAAATATTTTTGTTGAACATACGTAGATCAACTTTTTCGATAACCGGAAACTTTAACCACGTAAACCAAACATCAAATACAATTTATCGAGTTCCTTACAAGGACTGAATGACTCACTCTAGAGTTTCTGAGACAATCACAACCAGCCATTGAGCAAACTTTCAGGGTAATCTTTGTCACTATTTTACTAAAAATACTGACATTTATACAATTCGTATCACAGTTTACAACTATAAAGCAAATGGAATAGTAGAGCGATTCAATCGGCAGGTTAAGGTAGCATTGTTCCGTCACGATTCCCCAAAATCACCTGAATTGATTTTCACATTTCTCGGGTCTCACGGAATACCTTAACTCAGGAGAAGGTACGCACTTGATACTAATGTTAGTTGACGCGTCGGGTGACGGAGTCACCCCAATCCTTTTTTCAATTCCTACTATTAACTCACACTCACCCTACTTATTTATTTATAACAACAATATTTACAGGTGAAACTGTCATATTTTTTTCAAGTTATTGCAGTTTTTCTTAGATGATCGACAAACAGCATGTTGAACTTTTTTTACGTGTGTCTTTTTGACAGGGCATAGTATGTATTTTAATACATTTGTGACTTCAAATCTATTTAATACAGTTCTTTAGATTACATTTGAAAAACTTCCTTTCGATTCAAACGTTTCACGTTCATCGCTTTTCTCAAATTTACTTAAACTACCATAACTAATATCCATTATTTTATCAGTTTCTACCCTTGAATGATCAGTTTCTTTTTCAGAAGTTTCAGTTTCATCCAAAAGTAATCGCAGTTGTCCATTTTTTATATTATGTTCTTTTACATTTATAAACCATAAAGAGTGGTACAATACAGCAAAAAAAAGTTGGTCACAGACGAAAAATGTTGCCTGCTCATAGAAAATATTTTGGAACAAAAGTAGTCAATCATCAAACTCAGTCACCCCAAGTACCTTAAGATTCTATAAATGAGGACTGTCATATAGGAGGATACTGACAAGACCATTGGTAACAAATACAGTTTTTCCAGAATTAAAGAATTCGTGATCCTGGGGTGACTATGTGTCCCACGCTATCGCTTCCGGGTGAAAAATGATTTAGAGGTTAGTCCACTAAAATTAGTGTAGTGGAAATCTATAATTTGCCAGGTGAATTATTTTGTAACAATTGAAATTCATCATCGTAGTAATTGCAGGGTTGCAGAGAACACTTACAGAATTTGAGTCATGTACTTTCTTAGTCTGCTTTTGTTCTTAGTAAACCTTCTAAGGTTGACTACGATTTCGTAAGTCAGGATGTTGTCTTTTAATCGTTGATACAGCTGTGCTAAGTTCTTAGAACGCAATTGGAAATTTTATACTCTTGAAATTAAAAGAGTAAAAGTTAACGTTTTTATCGACATATAAATGAAAGTATTCATCCTAGAATAAGATGCTTGTCGAAGAGAAATTGATCCAGTTTCATATCAGGAAACCTCATTCCATTAACTACAATGCAATCTGGACACCATTCCAAACATGCTCGATTTTATTGATGATGTCATATGGACTGAGAAAAGAGTGGATTAATAAAGCGGTTCAGCCAAAAGTATTTGAAGCGACGGAACAATTTCGTCTAATTATTTTTTCACGTGAAGATAATAACATTTAATTAATTTGTGCAAATGAAAACAATTCAACTTAATGCATTTGTACACGTGTCATTTTTTAAAAAAACGCAATTATTAGATAATTTAATCCTACACACAATTTCATTTAATTAATTTATGCACGTGAAATTTTCTTTGTGGTATTTTACATCACACAGTGGCAACTTTGAAGTATTTTTTTAGATAAGAAAAGAATCAATTTATATTTTATGGGAATCTTAATTTTTTTTTCTTTTTAAGTGTTATTAAGTTAGAACTAGTAATTAAATTTTCGTAAATTGATGGTAGTACGAGAAAATAAAAGTATTAATATATCACAATGTCATTCAGTGACATTGCTTCGGGAAAGGTTATAACAATAACATGCTAGTTATTGTTATATTTATTGGGGAAAATATGCGGAGTTTTAAAAACTTTTAACACGATAGCACGAAGTGTTTAGTTACAAAAGTATTCAAAGAAAACTAAAGAAAATTAATTAAAAATATTATATACATGTTCATATTTATAAACTCCAGATGACGTATCAAAATTCCAAATTTGATGTATTTCATTATCTATAAACATAACGATATAATGACTGTTTTGGGTGTGTATGTATGTGTGTTGAGTTAAAACCAATTTGTATGTTTCTACTCAACCTTTACAATTCTATTTATAGCACTAAGTAAACTCTCTTAAATATTATAATTGATAAATATTTGAATTCATTATTATTTATAAGGGAAATTAGTACATAAAAAGTATTCGAAAAAAACTGTTTCGATATGATCATTGCCCGTATCCATGCACAGACAATTTAATACTAGATTTAATGATATATCAACAAATTTTTAAAAAGTAAAGTTTATTTAATCTTAACTAAAACTGTAATCATAACTACAATACATTCATAACTTTATTTTATCACATACATTTACTGTAGTACAATATATATATATAAGGACAATATTAATGTTTTAAATTTCTATGAGAGAGAAAGTAAAGCCACTTTTGTTCTGCATTTGAATAAAGGAGCATTTCATAATATTTATACTACATGTATTAAATTAGTATTTAATTAAAATCCGAATAATTTATTTATAGTATCTAACTCATAATTATGAATACCCTATTCTGAAACGCTAGTCTCATTTCATTTAGTATTAAAGTATTAAATCTTATATTAGTCTCTGATTTATTCATGATTCCACATTAAAATGAGTGTACTACGAATTTTTGACAGATATATTAGTGATTCCTAGTAAAATAATATTTGAATGATTATACGTACTTAAATGTGCGAATAAAACTTTCCCTAAAATGCTGACGTAATTTCTAAAAATAACTAATATTTCTCTTCACTTGAACACATAAATATTATTTTTATATTACATCTTGCTCGCTTTTCTTTGTATATTTAAGAGTATAAAAGAATAATTCTTAATTCCTTCTCTTGTAATTTGCAACTTGAACGAATAACACACTCAGAGTAAAACTCATGATATAAGGCTGTTTTCGCTTTATGTATAAGAGCATGAGTTTAACGCAGAACACATTGTCAAACAGAAAAATGCCTCAATCTTTATAAAAATTCGTGACATGGTAAATCGTACATTTTCTTTTAATATAGCGTTTTTAAAATTTCAAAGTATTTCATAAACAAATATTTTTTTCTATTAACATGCTAAGGGATAGCTCATTTAGCATTACAGTATTGGAGAAAAAATGCAGAACACATTTTATAAAATAAAATAAAATGTGTCAACTCGCGTAAAAATAAGTATGATAAAATAAGTGATTCTCTACAGGATAGTGAAGCTGGGGTATAATATTAATGTTTGAGTACTTTTATATCTGAAAGAAAATTCTAAGTTTGAGTCATATTCTTTAACATTAGCCGAAAACACCTTTAAATAAGCAATTCCAAGCCTTTTTTTTGCCACGATCACAATTCAGAAATGATGCCCTTTAATCTTTACATTACATACATATATAGGAGACGTAGAAGCATTAAACCTCATTATTTGCTTTCAAATAACCTTGATTACTTTATTTAGTTCGATAATGCTTTTATTTACCCATGAAAATATTTAGTTTTCGACAAATGACTCGCATTATCAAATATGATATTTTTGAATGGTTACAAAATAACACCAAATGATCGAAATGTTATCCTTTCATTTTGAATGGAAGCCATTACGAATGGTCATTAAGTGTAAAACAATTATCAATTTAACTTTCATGATTTGTGATTCGAATGCGAAATGCAACTGAAACTACCTATCTCGCTGAATGATTGCACTGCTATCATTTAAGTAAAAGCTAAATTACAAGATTAATTCAGTAAGAACTAGAATAAAGGAAAAGTCATTCTGCATTAATTGTAATCTAACAGTTGGTTGATAAATTTACAAAATCACGTAATTAATCCATTGTTGCTTTCTAAATATATCTACGGTTTCATATAACAAACACTAGACAATTTATTTCTTTAAATATTCACTGAGTAAAAGTTAAATATTGCTTAATATTTGAATTTCTAATACATTTCACTGATTTTAAATATGTTTGCCTTTTGAAACGCGTGACTGATCCATTTGTTTTTGATATATATAGCTATGGTAAATTCCGATAGAAAATCACTATATAGATCTACGAAATCAACTTATTTGTTTTTGTATAAGTAATAAACATGAAACAGAATTATTGGGAACTTCCTTCCAGAAGAAATCAAGTTTCGTAGGGAAAACTATTAAATCAGCACCTACCTCTTAAATAATGACATTGAATCCTGAAGTCGAAATGTGATTTAAATGAAATATTTAAGTTTCTTAAAAAAATCTAAAATATTTGGGCTAGGGGAATGTTGAATTATCTCTGAATCTAGTAGCCATAATTTTGAAGAATTAATTTACCATTATTCCTTAAATTATATTCGGAACAGTATTTTAGTATCTTAGCTATTCAAAACTTCCCCTACATGTGCTATTTATATTAAAAGTATACGTTTTTCTTTAAAAAATTTAAGACATTTACAGGTAAATTTCATCTAAAAATTAAGCATATCATTGAGAACTTACAATAAATAGGTAAATTACACTAAATTGTAACATTCCATGTAATTTAAAACTACTGATACCTATGAAGGTATAAAAGGTAAACCAATTAATTTGAATGATTGTGGTCGAATAGAGACACTAATCGAATCAATAACATATAAAAGAAGTCAAACCAAAATATGTACCTTCTTAGAAAGATATGCATAAAGAAAATTCATAGAATACTCATGTTCCAAACAGTACTGTATAAATTTGTATTAATATTAATTTTCACACTCTCTTTATTGACTAAAGAATTGCTAAGCTATAAATAATTAGAAATAGTATTCTTACAAACAAGTATATTGATATTACTATTCCAGAAAGGAAGTTCATTACTATTAAAATTAAATAATCTATTTTATAAAATATATTTTAAATAAATTAATTATCAATATAATGCAAAGTTATATCAAAGTTATCCTTAGTAAATAGTATGTTATTGTTAAAGTAAAAAAATAGATAGAACAATTCACATAATTATTTATAAATCTTCAATATATCCTGACAAATAAAAATTATTTTAAAACAATAATTTTTTTTAAAAAATTTAAATACAAATAAGTAAAGTTATTGCAAGCAGGTTAACTAAATTGTATACCTTTATGTGTTTATAAATTACCATTGAATTTGATATAATTTCCTTTAAGATTAAAATTAACCTAATAAAGTCCGGGTTTTCAATTACCCTTAAACGTCCACCGATGTTATTTTGACACCACGACATAAAATATTTAAAATAATTGTTTTAACTAAATAATTGCAGGATTACTACTCGCTAGGGCGTAGTTTTAAGACTTTTTAATAATATTTCATGTAATTAATTCGTGTATTTTTTAAAAATATTTTGAATCACATAAGGGCTTATAGATAACAAAATATATATCTATATTATATAATAGCAAGTAGTATTGTAGTATTTACAAGTATCAAGTCATTATTAAAGAACACTAAAATAAGTAGTTTGATTATTAATAAGCTTTATCATACTTTCTAAAATAAATTTTAAATTATTGTCCCCAAACTTGAAATTCTTTAATTGTTGAAATCAGTGACTCCTCAAATGTGAAAGAAGAAATTAGATGAAACAAAGTAGAATGCGTAATACTTACCATCACCATTTGTGGAATTGAGAATATATATATATATATATATACATATATATATATAAACATACACACATTGGTATATATGTATATATATATATATATATATGTTTGTGTGTGTATGTGTATGTATGTGTGCTACATGGCTTTCAATGCATGATAACTCCTTTTTAATTCATTGAATTAATTACCTTTTTTTTTCTTTTAGGCTGAAATACATAGTAAAGTAAAATTTACAAATTAATTAAATAATCTCACTTAGAATTCTAAATGTGTTCAATTTTCTTTTAATTAGAATGAATTTGGATAATTCGCTTGATTCTAAAATTAAATAAAATGATTCTACGAAAACGAAACCATTAGTAAAATTAAATATCTCAACATTAAAGTAAAGTATTCGGTACATTTTGCAACCGATTCATTCTTTTTAATTTTGTCTTATTTCAACATACGAAGACAAACTTATTAAATGTTTTAATTTATCGCAACCGTTATTAGAGAAATAAAATTGTTTCTTAAAATGTGAAGTATTTGTTATGAATGACAATGCGAAATACTGTTTTGTTAATATAACGGAAAAATAACGCTATATTTAAATTCTAGCCACAAGAATAATTATTTCAACAATATACGATTTTTCTCTACATTTTCGAAGAATATATTATCACAGTAAGTCTTAAAAAACTAGAAAAGAAAGCATTTCACCCTTTTCGAAAAGAAAAATTTTATCATCAATATAAGAAAAATAAAACGTTTATTACAATATATTATTATTGTTTAGATTGAATTGCTATCAAGGTGTTATAAATTTATAAACATAAAGTAAGGAATGAATACTAAGATTTATATTTCATTGAGCGATTCAAAAAATGTGCATATATGAATGCATGTAAATAACAAAAATCTATTCAAAAACACTCATTTAAATATCCCACATCTACAAAAGAGTTAATATGAAGCACATCACAAAAATTCTTCTGACATACCTGAATAACAATGCGAAGGAATATTGTCAAATATGTGGGTGGCATTATAGATGTTTTAATGTTTGAAAGTATAAAAGTTATATCATCAAGTAGCCATCATTTGCATACGTTCATAAAATATCTAAATCTTCTTTATTGTCGAGAATCTTGAAACGTACAGTAAAGATATTCATAGGGTTCTCAAAAAATAACAAGAAAGAATATTCTTTAAAAATTTAAGAAAATAAATTTAATCCTGAAATCTCTTTAATTTAGCTATACACATATATTTTTGCGATGAGTTTTCTAAACATTTAGTTAATATGACTGATACTTGGACAGTTAACCTCTGGTATCAAGGAATAAATTTTATATTTGCATATGAAACAAATGAAATAACTATTAATGGAATAAATTTGAATAAATTTTTCAATCCCCATTTTCTGTGTTTTTATGTTATTCAAATTGAAATATTATTTTGATCATATTTAGAATACTTATTAATTCACTTACCTATCTCACACAGACGACAATTATCAAAAACATCTGTATATTGTGTTGCTCTATAAACAGCAGTTGAGGAAAATAAAAAATAATAAAAAATAAAAAGTTAAAGAAAAGTTAAAAAATTTAATAATTAATTTAAAATATGATTTCATATACTTTTTTAATTCATAATATTAGTTCACACTCTCCCTATATATATATATCATGTTCAAATTTTATATTGTTAATAAAATACTTTTTATTCCTCCACTCAAGTTCAAATACATTTTTTTAACTTCTAGGGGAGGACACTTGATGTTAATACAGGTTCTTCAGATATTAATTAATTAATTAATATATAGTAATAAACAAAAATAATAGTCCAGTACCATATAAAAGGGTTAATTGCTCGTTGTGTTTACGTAGCGCAGTGGATAGTGCGTTCCAAAGGTCATGGGCTTGAATCCCACCTGAGGTGGTCTATACTAATTAATTGGAATAACTAAATTTTATTATTGAAAAAATAGAGTAATAAGCAAAAATAATAGTCCAACACCCTACCTAGAAAGGAAAATAGAAAATTTGCAGGGAAAATTCTTTTATATTTTGCCATTTACTTTTTTGATTCTGTCATATGTATATACATATTTATTTTAAAAGCAATTATTTAATAAAAAGTAACAAAAGTAAAATATTTCTCTGTTGACCTAAGTAGAAATCGACTTTAGTGTTTTTGGAATTAATTGTTAATTCATATGTCCCAAATTTTTTCATAGATAAATTCAATTTTTTGTTTATTAGATACATGAAAGCTGCAACATTTCTAATAGCACAAATAACATTATTTTAAAACAAAAGATGCTTTGAGAATTATTTGAATAAATAAAAGAATTTAAGCCCTGGCTATATATATATATATATAGTAATGAACTTTAATGAAAAGTTTTATCTTCTAAGATTTTAATCTCAAAATTAACGAGATAATGTTAAATTGGAAGAATTTATTGGGATAAAAGAACACTTAAGAAAAATTCGAATTCACTTACATATAATGAATAACAGCCAATATAAATATTTTATAAGACAAAAAATGCATCACTTTCCTTGGTTCACTCAGATAAATTACGTATGATAATATTACCATAACTTTAGAATTGAAATAACCATCAAAATGGACTGTATACAATAAAATGAACTATTTTTATTAATTATTTTATATTAAGTTAAAACTTTACAGTTTCTCTTTAATGAAACTATCTGTAGATGTTTTTCCGATGCGTAATTTATGAATTAGCCGTAAAATTTTTCAGAAAAAATTAATGACATTTGGCATTACTTGTTAATGTAATTAAATAAAATAAATTGAAATATTTAGCAAGCTCCGAAAAACTATTTTTAGTACTCATTCCTTACGAAGGTAGAAAAATCAATATGAGTTCAATCTTATGTTTCCTTCAAAATGCTACGCTTAAATCAGGGCTTCTCAAACTATCTACACTTGCGACCCAATTTTCAATCATAATTTCCATCGCGTCTCCCTTCCTCCAAAAAATAACAATGTATTGAATTCAATAATGATAGACTTCGACGTAAGGCTACAATACGACGTTAATTATAAACCGTACAAATTATCAATATAATTATTAAATTTTGTATATAATTTTATGACAGGCACATATGGTCACTGGTAATTAATAAACCTGCTCATAATTTATTACTGTTAAATTAATTATGAAACACATTGAGCAGTACTGATGCATTTAAAAGTATATTATATTAGTGTAAATGTGAGTTTTTTTATTATTTTAGATTGTATTTCGTTTTGCTTCTTTTCAGTAAATTAATAAGTTTCTTTAAAATAATCTTTTGTTTTCGACTTTTCAATGTACTCGTGGCCCCCTAATAGGGTTATCACGCCCCTCCCCCTAAGAGGGGCGTGCCCTAAAGTTTGAGAAACACTGACTTAAATAGCTTTGATCATTACTTAGTTGTATCGAAACATCAAGATTACCTCTTTAATTGCAATGTTTCATTACAATTTTCAGTATAAAGTAATACTAAATTTCAATAAAAGTTAAATTATTAAAGTCTAAATTCCGTTAAGAAAATACCCAAAAATTATATTCTTCTTTGGTACCCTTACTTTAAAAGTATTTCCCCCCGTTCTGCGTAAATGCCTACTCACAATCAACGTTAAATTCAAAATGTGTATCATTAGTTGGTATATCTCTCTGTCTTCTTCTACTGATACACAAATCTTCAAATCTGTCATAAATTTCTAATAACACCGATGTGAAATTAATTTTATTAAAAGAAAATTTGTTTGAAACTGAAATCTGAGAATACATGCATACAAACACACACAAACTCACGCATAAACGCGCATGCAAGCGCACACGTACACAGGCATTCACAGACTACGCGTGTGATTATGATTATACACACATATCTGCGTGTAAACAATCGTAAATATCCAAACAATGTCACATAAGTAATAATTTGCGTTTATATATTCAATAGAACATAAAATTACACAAAAATAATGAAATTAATACAAATATTACCGTTTTAGTGTATAATTCATTTATTTCATAAAATAACTAAAGCAATTAAAGTATATAATGGATAAAAAATGTCATACTTTACCTAGTTATCCTATGAAATAACTAATGATAGTTCGTTAAAATGAAGAATATACACCTTCAAAGTTATTTTGTAAAAAATAATTAATGATAAATAACTAAAATCTCTTGAAAAATATACTTTATCCCATTGTAGGTGGTTAATTGATAAATATTAAGCAGAATAAGATGATATAATTCATTATTGCTCATATTGCCGACACTAGTGGAAGAGAAAAATTTTTATAAATAGTTATATTTAAATATTAAAAAAATATCTATATATACTACTGGGAAGAAAAATAGTTGCTTCATAAAAATTTGCTTAAACCTTTTCAAACAAAAGTGTAAGAGTATATTAATTTATATTTTAAGAAATTCCTTTATTTTACTTCTAAATAATTTATTAGAGCAAAGATTGATGTGAGGACACGTTGAAATGCATTACATATTATTTTTGAATCAAACACACTTTTTATTATAACACATTTCTTTACACGGGCACTTTTCCAATCCTTGTTCAGCACCTCAATTTAAAGCTGTAACAACCGAAAGAAGCGTTGTGTCAATATTCGAAACTATTTCAATAGAAATTAATATTATCACTCACATACACTGAACTGAAATACAGAGTGCAATTGTTTTATTCGGTCATTTTTGTTCCTAATAAGAAAATCCTTCCCAGAAGGATTCAAACTGACTAAAACAGCTTGAATCGATTCAAAGAACTTTCGAGCAACCTATTTTATACTTTAACGATCAAGTGATCATTATTCTACAGGAAACGTAACTTAATCGAGGAATTTCAAAATTTTATGTACTTTGATTGACTTGTTTAGTTATTTCATGAAATACCTAGTTTTTCTTTGAAATAACGGATTCCACACTTTAGCGGTAACATATACAATTTTAACCCTTAACTTCGCAACTTTTAAATTTCTATGCAAAAATTATATCAGCTATATAGCTCTCAATTAATAATAAAAGGGAAACATGTGAAAAAAGTATGCAGTTTTAAATTGAATTTCAGTCATTTTTTGTTTGTTTTAGAAGTGCAACATTGCACAGTAGTGCTGTAAATTGCAAAACTTTTTTTATATGAGGATCTTATTATTCATCATAAAATGTTTAAGTTTCTTTCCGGTTATTTATTTCGTCAATAGATAAGAGGAAGCATAAAATATAATGGATTCTTTTCATAGCAAAAACACAGTTCTTGAGGCAGCAGAGATTTTTATAATTGTGATTTTTCTGGAAAAAATGTACTCCCTTCTAGTGACAAAATTAACATGTATTTTGTTGCAGTAATCTTTTTCTTTACTCAGGTAAGTGATTTGTAGGTAATTAATAAGTATTGAGTCTGTTAAATTAAAATAAATCATATGTTGCAGAAATGCAACAGTGCGAAGTTAAGGGTTAAGTATCCAAACAATGCTATATAAATTTTATATAATTACCAATATTATAATTTGCTGCTAAATATTCAAAAGTAGATAAAATGACACACAAACATAAAATTAATATATATACAAAATAAATACTATATATGTAAAAATGTATAAATATTAATTTCCAAAATAAAAAATAAAGCATCCATTACTACGTAAACGAAATCAATCACAGCTTTTAGACTTCTCTTAATTGCTTCTAAACCAAAACGATTAAATGTCAAAGGCATTTCAACTGAAAACGCAAAGAATCACTCCAAAAATGTTCGGAAAAGTGCAAACCATATTATTTCGAGTTCGAAGTCACACACACAGAAGAGAAAAGTTTCCTTATCTGATTCGAACAGAAAACGCGCCCTTGAGCACGTAACATATCGACATTTTATTGAACTCTCATCTTCACTAAAAAAGAATAATCCGGAAGATGGTCTATGTCTTCACTAAGTTTACGCATTTCTATACCCTGATTCATCCATTGCATTTCCCGATATAATGGGGAGTATTGAAGATTAAATAGGGAAAAATGTATTGGAAACTTATCTGGATTTATAAAGAACAAAGAAATATTAATTCTTTCTTTTCTAGGAAGTATTCAATAGCTTTGGTACAGTAAATACGATATAAAACGTTTCAAAACTTGTTCAGATACTAGGAGAGGAATTGGTAAACTTGAGTGTGTGCTCAAGAAACACAAGTGTTCCATTGCAAGCTCAATTACCAATTTTCACAGTTCACAGAATTTAGTTAAGCAAAGTGATTAAAAATTATTAACTTAACCACTCGTTAAAAACTATATCTTCATTTTGTGTTCGTATTCTTTATCCAGACTAAAGTTCAGATAACATATGGAAAGGTAAATAAATTATTACATACAGTGTGAAAATGAAAAAGTTTTGTAACAAAAAATGTTGGAATCCATTAAAATAAAAAACTGATATTTATTTGATTACATAAAAATTATATTCACAGGTTAAAAGTAAACTCTTATGAGAAAACATAAAAGTGAAAATCTGATTATTTTAAAAATATTTATTTTTTGAAAAAGTCTGGAATAAAAGAATATTAAGTTTTTTAATGTCTTATCTCCCTTGGATATGTATCTTTATTTTTGATATTTTATTTAAAAACGATGGAAAGAATACCCATCTATTTTGAATAAAAAACAAAACATTTATATTTAGTTTTATTAAATTAGTAAAAATAATTTTACTTCATAGAGAAATAACGTTTCTTGTATCAATATAAAGAAAAAAATCGAAAAAAATATATATAACATTCATTGTGTGTTAAAATATAACCAAATATAGAAAATCACAGTCTTCGAAGATTCTACTTCTCAACATAGAATTCCAATGAAATAAAAATTATTTATCGTTTCAAATTATGTATAAAATTGAAATATCCAATTTTAAAACAAATAAAAATGTTTTACAAAACATTTTTATGACTTCATTATATACTTATACCGTATTGAATTTATAAATGTTTTATTGCAGCAATTTACACAAAAGAAAAAAAAATGCCTTGCTAAGTTTACATTATTATTTACATTTTATTTAGAAAATAAATAAGGTATCTTAAAATGTATCATTTACTAGTTGGAAAGCTAGCTAAAAGTTTTATATTATTAATTTAAAAGATTTCTAAGACAACTTTTCCCCCGATGATCGGAATAGAATGTCGGGAGAAGAGATACATATCATTTTATCAACTTAAAAGTAAAACTTTCCATTTTCCGACAAAAAACAGTTAAAAAGTTTTAACTAAAGTAAATTATTAAATAAAAAGTAAATGGATGTTTCTAGAATTTTATCTGGATATATTTCCACTAATTATAACATTTTAATGAAAGTTAAAACAAGAAAAGGAGCATGTTTCTGAACATAATTGTTTTATAAGAACTATTTTTAACCTTTATTTCCATATCAACTGTTTATAATGTTAATATTAAACAAGCTTATGAGATTCAATATGTTAGTGAAGCAAGTGCACAACCTGAAAATGCACTGAAGAATACATTAAATTGCTTAAGGTTTGTTAATATAACCCATAGTAAAATTGAAAAATAACCACAGTATTTTAGTTAAAAATATTTTATAACAACATTAGTATTTTTCATACTATTTTAAAATACGGTTCCTATTTTTTAAAGTAGGCGTTTACAGTTAGTTAGGGATTTTTCAAAAATTTAAAACCTAAAATTATTTTAAAATTTAAAATTCATTCAAAATAATCTTTTAAGAAAAATAAATTTTCTTTTAATCAAATAATAAATGGAATATAAATCCAAACAAATACAGAGAACTGATACATTATTTCATAAGGCACATGTTTCCGAAATCTTTTCACCCCTTTTAAATAATTGATACTTCAAAAAATTAATAAAAATAGACTAAAAGATGCAAAAAAAAAAAAAAAAAGAACAATCTTCATTTCTTGAGGGAAAAGGAGTAACAAAACTAAGTATGTTGCACCCCGACCGCAGCAACAAATGTTCATTCGTTTCTCATGATCGATACCAATGTAAAAGAAAGAAGGAAAAAAAACTGAAAAACCCAATACTTGCCTTTTTTTCGATGGTGGAATCGATATCTTCTATTTGATTGCCGCATGTTTCACTCGAGGAAACCTTGATAGCGTCCTCCCCACTAGTCAACTCCAGAACGACGATTTTCCCCGACTTCTCAATTTTGAAAAACTTTTAGTTTTCAATTCACTCTTAAATGTTTTGGTATAAAAACCCCGTCCCGAACGAAACAGCGGGAAATAAAATTTCCACTTCAAAATATTTGTCCGAACTTTTTTCTCAGTGCAACATATTTCCGATCAAGGGAGGAGCAATTGTCTGGAGAAACCTTCACTTTTGTATGGTGGCCCAGCCGTGCCGAGACTTTTAAATCCACAGGTTTCCTCACTTTTTGGAGTTGAAGCGAAGGTAACCGCAACCGCCTGATCAGTCCGTTAGCTCCTGTAAGGCTGGCGGAAGCGCCAGAGCTGAAGCAGACGAATTTCATCGGCTGGCGCCGTAAATCGAAGGATGAAATGCCGCGTGCTGCCATCTATCGATAATGCACGTCACTTGTCCTGACTTCGTTAGAAAAAGGAATAAGTAAATTTGTTTAAAATTGAACGTAAAATATATACAAGACATATATTAGTATTATAAATATTTTTTTCAGTTTGAAGAAAGTCATATTAAAACCTCCATTTTAAAGAAGTAGAGAAAATGAAAAGTTGTTGAAAAAAGTAGAAAGCTGTTTTTATAGAGAGGAAAAAAACTTTACAGGCATTTACAGAAGATAAAACATATATATTTTTTTTATGTCAAATGTTTTTCATAATAGTATGTGTGTATTTCTTAAAAAATATTTTTATTTCTTAAATCATTTTTTAAAAAAATTATACAGTTTAATAAAAGTTTCGAATAATTCATGACATTATTATGAAATTTGTCTTACAACAAATAAAAAGAAATATGATTAATAGTAATTAAATTATAATCTAACGTGGCTTTCCGAACCTTTTCACTCAATATTTTTTATAACATTTTTATTAACAATCAAACAATGGAACACAAAAACTTTTATCAGTTGAGTAATTTATTTCAATATAACTGGATATATACAAATACATCCAAACCCCGATTTAACGAAATCATTAGTAACGAACAATTTGCACATTAATTCGGGTTTTTTCATTATATCGGGGGCCAACCAAAATACAGAATTTTTGCTTTTACCTTTTGGAAATTTTATAAGCAACTATGCAAAAAATATTCATTGTAAGAAATAACACACCTTTTATCCAACACCTAAAAATACTACTAGTGAATTATACTAAAGTCCCTCTGAATTAGGGATAGCAAGGGCTATGCAAAATGTGCAGCGCTTTGCATGGTTTATGTGCCAGTGAGGGCACTGAGTTAACTGCATACATAGCGTGTATTGTGATTCTTCTGAATTAGTTGTTGGAATTGCCAGTATGGGCAAACTGCCTGATACAGACACCTTTGATTGCGGGCAAATCGTAAGCGCACGGCATATGAACCGGTATAAAGAGTGTTTTCTTTCCAGGTATAGAAGTTTAAGTTGGTATTACTTTCCAAGATGGCCACCGATTTAACAGCTGTCAAGTGATTTATTCTCAGTTTGATGTGGCAATCCATCAAAACGATCATCAAGCAAGGCGTAGATTCGTCGAATGGGCCCAAAATGAGATTGCCGTTGTTCCCGATTTTCATAAGCGAATTTTGTTTAGCGGCGAAGCGCACTTCTGGTTGAATGGCTACGTCAACAAACAAAACTGCCGCATTTGGAGTGAGGCTAATCCACAAGTGTATGTCGAAACACCGTTACATCCAGAAAAACTGACTATTTGGTGCGCTTTATGGGCTGGTGGAATCCTTCTTCAAAAACGATGAAGGCCACAACGTTACAGTCAATGGTGATCGGTATAGAGCCATGATTAATAATTTTTTCATTCCTGAATTGAACAATCATGATGCCCAGGAGCTGTGGTTCCAACAATACGGCGCAGCATGTCACACAGCTCGTGCCACAATCGATTTATTGAAAGACACGTTTGGTGACCGCCTAATTTCACGTTTTGGACCTGTGAATTGGCCTCCAAGATCTTGTGATTTAACACCGCTAGACTATTTTTTGTGGGGCTATGTAAAGTCATTAGTCTATGCGGATAAGCCACAAACGCTTGACCATTTGGAAGACAACATTCGCCGTGTTATTGCCGATATATGGCCATAAATGTTGGAAAAAGTAATCGAAAATTGGACGTCCAGATTGGACTACATCCGAGCCAGCTGTGACAGTCCTATGCCAGAAATCATATTTAAAATGTAATGCCACAAGATTATCTTTCGAATAAAAAAAGTCATGTCAATCGAATAATACATCGTTGTTTTATTGCAATTTAAAGTTCTATACCTCTAAAAAAACACCCTTTGTTTCCGAAATCGTGAGACAGCTAGGATTTTCAAGGAGTGTCAAGAGTATACTAAGAATACATAGATGGTGGACAATAAATAGTGATCGAGCAAATTGCATATGATACTTAGCCTTGACAATGCTTGGTGAGAGACGCTCAGGCGTATTGTACGCACCCAGTGATGCCAAAAATTAGCTCAAATAACCCCCTTTCTTAATGACGGTCCCAGTTGTAAAGTCAGTGAATGGACTGTGCCACGCTCGTCTCATTGTAAGGGTTTCGAGAGCCCTCGACCAACCAGAGTAGCATTGTTCAATGCACGCCATCGGTCTGCACGTCTTGCCTGGACAAGAGATCACAGAGACTGGAGTGTAGAGGACTGAAAAACGAGTAGCATGGAGTCTCGATTCTAAATATTTAACACCGATGGGAAGATGAGGATATGGCGTCAGGATCATGACGCCATAGATGCGGTATGCCATGTTGGAACTGTTCAAGGAAATGGTGGCTCAATCATATCCTGGTTTTTTTTTTCCGTGACACAGTTTAGGACCTTTGGTGCATTTACCAACCTTCCTCAACGCAATTTGGTACATAGAGTTGATGTGTGATCACCTCCATCGCTTATGTTGTTCTGCTATCCGCACATTGCTGGAATTTTACAGCAAGACAACTGTACCTCTCAAAAATCTCGGCTGTCTACTGGTTGGTTGGATAAGCATTCCTCTGACTTTACTCTCAAAAAATAGCCACCTAGAAACCCAGACTTATTTACCCAGACCCAGGGAAGCCTAGCACATATTTTGAGGTATTATTTATCAAGGCTCGAAAGGCCATCCCACAGCACCAACGAACCGAACTGAATTATGGTCATCTTTAGTCAATATTTGGCAAGTCATTCCGGTAGAATGTTTACAGAAACTAGTTGAATCTATGCCTAGTCGTGTGGCAGCCGTTATCAAGACCGGAAGAGGCTAAACTGGTTACTAGGTAGGTATCCCTAATTCAGTGGCACTTCGGTGTATTGCTCACCAGTTAAGAGGAAATTAAGAATACTGACTAATAGATGTTTGAAAATCTTATTTATCCCTCATACGGAAGAGTTATTTTCCTACTCTATGTAGAGAAAAATAATACTGGATCATTTGCATTCTGCTGCATAAAATAAAGGCATGGTTTCAGTTTCCAAACAATGTAAAAAATTAGAAAATGTAACAGTTTTAATAAAAGCTTCACTATCGATTTCCGTCATCAAGTGTATCATAATCATTGAAATCTTAAAATATCCCCTGCGCTGTGGATGAGATGATGTAAAGAAAGAAATTATCTCTTCTACTTAAGACTCATACGACAGGTTTTACGTATAACTTGCCCATCTGGTATAGTAGTTAGTGACGCTGACTGCTGTGCCGATGGGACTGGGTTCGAATCCCGGAGAAGACATGGATGTTTGTAAATGTATAGTGCCTGCGCGGAATGGGAGTACTTTAAATTACCGTCGAGCCGCAAGTCCTCTCGTGAGGTTGGTGGAGGGCCCCTGACCACCCCCAGGGTGTTATCTGTCAAAATTGAGGTGAAACCGAGCTAAATCGTTCTGTCACATGTATGGTGCTGAAAGCTACGGCTAACGACATGCGTCACTTTGCCATGATGATCTTCGTGGGCCTTGATCTGGCCTTTGCCGATCAGGTGGCATTAGTAACAACGTAACATTTATGACTCATGTCTATGTGTAAGGCCTAATGATGGTCTTCACTCTTTACTGATGAAATTTGTTGCTCTCAAAAAAAATATTTTTCTGTTGAGGACAAAACACTGTTATTTGAGTGAAAATCCCATTTTTTTTAATACAAACTACTAAAAAAAATTCCAGTTGCTAAAATAATTTGTTAATTCTGGGTTTATTATTCATTAACTAGGAAGTTTTGTCTTCATTTTCATCGGTGACAGAGGAAAAATTCGTAAAATCACGAATTTCGTTATATAGGGGCTCGTTAAATCGGGGTCCGACTACCACAAGCTTCGTTACTTTAACAATTTATAAAAAAATATTAATGTATAACTTACATAAATTTTTTAGAACATAAATGTCCAAATTTCGATTTAAATATGAATATTTCGTCTTCCACAAGAAGTAAAAGAAGAACTTTACTTTCAATACTTTTTGAACAAGGGGAAAAATCTTGCACATTCATCAATGTTGTTCTTAACTGGAGCGAAATATTAATTCATCGTTTGCATCATCAAATAATTTGTATACATCCTTCCGTTCAGCTTATGACGTCGACATTACTTTATGAATAAAAAATAGTGTTTATATATATAGTATAATAAAATAAAAGTGAAAAAAGTTGTAAAAAACATACAATTCCAAAGAAGAAAGAAGTTGGAGTTCAAGAGACACAACAAATGTAGATGAAATAAGAGTCTTTGGACTAAACTGGATAATTATTATGGTTTCAAGAGCTGTCACTGAAATAGGCCAGAGATTTAGTGTTATGCAATGCTTTATGGATCCAACTGCTCCGTACAGCAGAAATTTTTGACATTATAGTAAAAAAAAAAAACAGAGCCATGTTAAAAAGTTAAGCCTTTTTCTAACACACGAGGCAGATAAACCTGACAATAGAGTAAAATGAAATTATGAAAATAAAACATTAATGTTTCTCTCATGGACCGGAATATTAAGAAAAATTTCTATAGAAAAATTAGGATAAAAACTTACATGTAAAAATGAAAACTATAAATAAGAGAGTAAACTACATTCCATGCAGATATTCTGTGGTAAATGTGGTTAAAATGGGAATGTCAATACAAGAAGCAAAAAAATCTAATATTTATATATATATATATATATATATATATATATATATATATATATATATATATAAAATCAATCACAATTATCAATTGAAAAATTGAAATATATGAATCTTATAATACTAAATCACATTTCAAAATATCAATGGCGAATATAAAAGATAAAATTCCATCGTTTTCAAACAAAATTAAAAAATTATAAAATAAAATAAAAAATTTATAAAATATCCAAGTGCAATCTCGAACTTAGGACCGATAATATATATATATATATATATATATATATATATATATATATATATATATATATATATATATACATATATATATATATATATATATATAAAAGAAATATGTATTATTTATCAAAAACAAGAAATAATAGATAAAGAACATAACAAGAAATTACGTAATAAAAATATGAAAGCTGAACATGAAGAACAAAATTATAGAGAAATAAAAGAACTACAAAAAAGAACCTAGCGAGTCAGAAAGCAATTTCGGACTTAGGACCGAATAAGTGGGGTTAAACTAGTTTGAAGGCGCCAACCTTCCCCCTTTGCAACTCGGTAGTAAAACCAAATAAAATAAACAAAACTTCAGAGAAAGTATAACACTCAGAGAGCATGATAAAACCAATCACTACTATTATGTAACAAACTCTCCCAAACTCTTAATGCAGAAAAATCACAAAATAATTATGTAAGAAAAGTAGAAAAATACTAGAACAATTACATAAGAAAAGTATATTTCAAAAAATAATTTAACAAAATTTCTTTACTCACAAAGCTTTTACGAAGAGAAACAAGCATCTTGCCATTAATGAAAGTCAATTATTCACCAAGTTAAAAAATTCGAAGAAACATAAACACATCTTTTGAGCTGACCTATAAACCAGCCAGCAAAGACAAGTATAGAATGACGACAATCAAATATGGTAAAATTTGAATTGGTTGATTGTCAAAAATGTAAATTTGCTAGGCTAAAATTTGGTTGGTTGTCAAAAATGTTGTAGTTCTTTTATTTCTCTATAATTTTGTTCTTCATGTTCAGCTTTCATATTTTTATTACGTAATTTCTTGTTATGTTCTTTATCTATTATTTCTTGTTTTTGATAAATAATACATATTTCTTTTATACATATATATATATATATATATACATATATATACATATATATATATATATATATATATATATATATATATATATATATATACATATATATATATATACCGGGTGGGCAAAAAGTCCGTAAAAACTTTAAAAATTCATAAAATCCGGAGAAATGAACGAAAAAAATACTGTTTGCAGGATCAGCATTAGTATGCCACGGGATTTTTTTTAAGCTAGAAAAAAAAAAAAATAATTCGAAAATCATCCGGTAGGTGGCGCTGTTACAAGCTTCTGTGGTGGAAATATGCAAATTAGACGGCTATAAAAACCTTTGCTCTCAATGAATCCACATTCATTTCACCATTACAAACAGTGAATGTGAACAAGGATGCTCAGTGCGCCGTATAAAGCTTTGTTGGTGAAGTTATTTTACATGAACGAGGAATCAGCGACCATTGCCTTGCGTAAATTCCGAGTTCAGAAAAATGTGAAGAGTGGAAAAGGCCCTTTAACACCTGCAGGTCTCTTAAAGCTTGTTAAACGTTTTGAGGAAACTGGAAAGTTGGAAGATCGAGCACGAGCCGGACGACCATGCTTGAAAGAAAAACGTGCACCCTGCATTGCTGTCGAAATGGAAGTGATTGCGTCCGAAGCAGCTTCAGGGACCAGCAGTGCTCGTGAAGCTGCCAGACGATTGGGCTTACCACCATCATCTGTCCGCAATATTCTTCGACGAATCCTCCAGCTGTACCCGTACAAATTGCAATCGTGCCATGAACTTTTGCCAGCAGATACCACACAGTGGGAACCATTTGCGAAGTGGGCCTTCTCTAAAATGGAGCAGGATCCCACCTGGGGTTTTAACATCTTGTGGACAGATGAAGCTCATTTCTCGCTTCATGGTGACGGTAACAACCATAACTGCCGCATTTGGGCGACCTCTAATCCACATGAGTACACACAGAAGCCATTGCATTCCCCAAAAGTGACAGCATGGTGTGGTTTCACGGGTTCATTTATCATAGGAACCTTCTTTTTTGAAACGCAGTGCCCAGTAAGTGGATGGATATCGGAAACGGTAAATGCTCAGCGTTATCTAACGCTTCTGTGGGAGACTGTCGTGCCATGTTTAATTCAACGAGGTCAGATTTCGAATGTCACGTTCATGCAGGATGGAGCAACCAGTCACACTGCTAACCCGGCTAAGGCATTCCTGATACAGACGCTCGGGGAAGACAGAATCGTTAGCAGGTACTGCAGGTACCCATGGCTCCTCGGTCTCCAGATTTAACACCGGCAGACTTCTGGCTGTGGGGATATTTGTAATCTCACGTGTATCTATCCGGTCCATCAAGTCTGTCGGAACTGAAAGATGCGATCCGCAGAGAAGTATCCTCCATACATCGGGACATGTTGCACTCTGCCGTTGCTGGATTTGTCACTCGTCTGGAATGTCTTCTCCCCTGTGGTGGTGGTCATGTGGAACATATTCTGGTGTAATAAAGTTGTGAAAGTTTTCTTTTCATTATTTATGCATTGTTTCTTTGATTTGCGTACATCAGCGCCACCTATCGGATGATTTTCAAATTATTTTTTTTCTAGCTTGAAAAAAATCCCGTGAGATACTAATGCTGATCCTGCAAACAGTTTTTTTTTCGTTCATTTCTCCGGATTTTATGAATTTTTAAAATTTTTACGGACTTTTTGCCCACCCTGTATATATATATATATATATATATATATATATATATATATATATATATATATATATATATATATATATATATATATATATAAACATTGTATTTCTTACAAGAGTACCAAAACCTTTTAACGAGTTTATGATATAAGCAATATCAACCGTCTAAATGTCAGTGCAAGTAATATATGATTGATTCCTAGAATTGCTGCGTTGTTTAAAAGTGAAATATTTTAAACATTCTTGCAATATTTCACCAATAATAATTTTACATTCGGTTATCATTATATTCTCATGGATTATGTGACTTTTCCTTTTCTGTGCTATATACTGTGGTACCAATTCACTTTTGTCTTCAGCCTTTTCAATAACGGTGGATGTATTTACGTAGGGAAGTCAAAAATAAAGGTACTTATGTAATTTCTCTTCCCAAGGTACTGCAACCGCGCCAGTTTCAAGCGTTGAATAATGGGTAGTCGGCAACGCTTCTGTATAATATGTCATTCGTCCACCCTCGTGGTCGTTGTGGTATAGCAGACCTCTCACAAGGCAGCTTTACTGCCGATCTGCTTTAAGAAGGGTAGTGATTAACTTTTAGTTTGAGGTAAAACCTTCAGAAATTATTTGTTGACTGTTGAAGCAGTTTTATGATAGCTGTTTATTTCGAAGCAAGATCTACAAATAGATGAAACACTTTACTTGGGGAAAAATTCTTTATGTGAAGACGAAAGATCAAGCAGTACATCGACGTCAAACACTGAGTGTTGCCGTTGTTGAAGGTATAGTGTTTTAATGGATGGCTAGTATCCAGCGCAAACGAAAAATAAATCACTGCCCTCCTTGGTGCAGATTGACAATGGAGATACCATGTTGAACGGTCTGCTACACTCCAACGACAACAAAGACAGACGAATGCCACTTAGTATAAAAGTGTTGCCAATTTCCCCTGATTCAGCGCTAGATGCTAGCGTTTTTGCCAGAACTTGGAAAGATTAATTGCAAATATGCCTTTATTTTTTAACTTAATATTGTAAATATAAGCTATTTTCTTTTTATTTTGAAATTTTATTTTTTTCCGAATATTTTTATTTTTATTTTAAAAAAACCAATCATTTTTTGCATTTTTATATTAGTAGGATTTGTAGTTATGCTGAATTTTGTTGCAACTTGGTGTATTCGAAAAATTCTTACCACAAACGAGACACAAAGAAAGAGGCTTTCTGGATCACCAGTCCATGCTAAGCCTGTTGATAAATAACTTCCATTGTAACGACGAAGCTATATATTTTTTCTCTTTCTTTCTTTTTTTTATCATTCTTTTGAAATTGTATATGATTCATCATTCTTCAGCTCCAGTCTCAGCAGAATTTTCTGAATAGAATGTCTTCAAGCATTGTAATTGTCCCCTGTTAAAATTTATCTATAAAGAATTTCCAAAAGTAGAAACTAAACTGTATAAACAAAAATAAAGTAATAAAATAAAATAAACACGCACAGTACTCTGTTTAACCGTCCACGTGATCGTATAATTTTTTCATCACTAATGCGTACACAGTCATATCCGATTCCCCCATCGTATTTACCTGATCAGACGGTACTGATTCAGGAAACGATGGTTTTCCTTTTTATGACGTATGTATTATTTTTCTATTTCTTGCATAATTTCATTCCAGGAAACCCGGGATGGGAAACGATACTTTAGTGCATGGCATCAAAATATACAACTCTATGTAATAGGATAATAATAAAAGTAAAACTATTCATTGATTAATATAATTTATTTTATTAAATATAATATTATTATAGTAAAAATATAAAACAAAATAAAGAAATCTATCCTATATATTAATGACTGCCCCATATAAATATAACTATCAAACGGAGAGATATTTTTTTTTAAAAAAATAAAGCAAAGTTATGTAATATATTTATGCTCAAACAAAAGCGTGAAAAATGATTATTAATAGTTATCTTTCTTTTTTTAATTATATTTTCTAGAAAATTACAAATACTATATTTATTCGAATCCAAGCAGCCATCGATTCCTAGTCGAGCCCAGAAATTCTCTACACGTTTTGGTAAAAAATAAAAAAACAGTGTAAAAAGATGTTTCAATATCCGATATTTATTCAAAAATTGCCACAAAAAAAAACTAAAATGATAACCAATAAGAAGGAAATCATTGATTTAATTCACCAGTATTAAAAACTTTTAAATACATACACGAACCCGTAATTACTGTAACAAATCAAACTAATTTTTCCGCCTTTCATTCTAAGCACCTAATTTTTAGCAGATTTAACATTAGAAAAAAAGTGTGACTTATAGATTCGAATAAATACGGTAATTAAAATGATAGAAGAAAAAATCTCTTATTTTATATATCAAATATACGAAATGTATAAAGTGATAAAGGAAAAATAGTGAGATTAAAAGTATGCAGATATTGTTTCTAATTCCATATGTAAAGTGTTAATAACACAGAACTATATTAATTAAATTAATGGGAATTCTAATATAAAAATATCAAACATAAAAATGTTATATAGCATATTATTATATTAGATAATTAAAATTATATAAAATTGAGAATCGTAAAAATATTGTGTCTACTTTCAGTCACTATTTCAATAGGAACTTTTTTCACGTAACATTTTCAAAGAAATTGTAAGCGACATATATTCTAATGATAAATATATGCACTGTGGATTTATTATAGTGTCTATATATTCGCGTTCGGTTTTTTTGACCATGAAAACGCAGTTGTGTAATTTAACCGAAACAAAATGATACCCAACCGGGTTAATAAAGTTAAAATTATGAAAAATTAAGTAGTAGTAATATTGATCGTAGTAGTAGTATAGTAGCATCACATTCATTAAGTAGCAGCGGTATTAGTCATATTTTCAAGCCTATATATTGCTATATATTGAACTAATTTATCTGAACAATTAATTATTGAGTTATTCAAAACTGTGTCAGTAGGATGGATCCCTGCCCTCAACACAATGTCAGACTTTAACACTCTCTGATGATAAATTGTATGCAAGTGCTCAATGTAACTGAATTAAATACATGGTCTGACAAAGTAAATATAAACTGTTGCGAAAGTTAGAGTAATAGGGCACAAATATATCCTAATCTAACAAACACCCAAACATAAACACAACTTTAATCGAACCAAATAATTAAATACGAACCTGATGTTTATTTAAGTTCACAAAAGGGCTCATGTTCCAAACAATCGCAGTACTTGTCGCGTTATTTCGACAGATTTGTCACCTTTTGCATAAGGTACCGTCATAAAATGTACAATCTAACTGTGATTGAGTACTGTGAATTAACTTTGCCCTAAAAACAACAGGAAGGTATATGGCAACGGATTTAGTGCTTTGATGTTTTTGTACACATCACACGTCATGCAAAAGCTTCAAATTGTAAAATAATGTTAAAGACTCTCCTCGTGCTACTGCTGGGGCTGAGCTTAGACCAGGGCTGGTGGACCTTTACAGGGTAGAGGCTACTTCTTAAGTTTTAAAGGGGCTACGGTCTACCCGGGAGCGTAGGTGTGGCCATTCTGCTTTAAACTTTCTAAAAACTTTTTTTTTACATTTGTTTTCCTTTTGTTTTTGATATTGCACCCATCTTTTAAAGTATGAGAGATACAACTACACCGGGAGTGGAGACGTATTCAATGAAGCGAGCATAGAACATTTGTGAACCGATGCATATGAGACCGACGTTCTGTGAAAAATTGCTAAGGAGTCCTGCAACATCGCCAGACAGGACATCAACATGAGAAACCAATACCGTAATAAAGCGAGATGTGGAACAATGTTTCAATAGCCAATACCCTGCTATCGCGGGAATAGCTGATCATCAACATTTAATTTCCTTTTCAGTCGGCGTGTGGGCAAAAATTCATTTATGCAGCTAGCATCGCATTGATTTCCCCCCTACAATGACATAAAACGCATTAAGCGTCATCGGGCACTTCTCATGTAGGTACATGTGTCGTGTATGCATTTATAGAATTATTTACTAAGTAAACACTGTCGCATCGATTGTGATATTCTGATTCTTCAATCTACCTGTCATCGGTTCTCCATAAATATGTTTCTTTTAGTATGCGTTGCCTAAGTCTTAGTAAAAGCGGTCACCTCAGAATGTCTTATAGGGTCACCGGTCGATCGTGATCGACTTAATTCCCATCCCTGGTTTAGGCTATTTAAAAGATATGGCTACTTTTGTGCTCAATTGTTTTGTTTAAATCTAAGTGCCACACATTATGTGTTTCGTGTGATTTTGCACATGTCATGGACACTGTTCATTTAGACTTTTGCTTTGAGCATAAAAATAAAGAACAGTATTTTAACGAAGTATTGGAGGGATCTTGCCCTAATAACCAGTTAGCTAATGGGCTGACATTTGATAAATAAATTGTAAGAATCCAGCTGTAGTAGATGAGTAACAATGATTTCGATTTCATAGTCGTCAATTCAAGACTTAAATTTCAGTCTCATACACAGTTCTGGTAAAATTGTATGGTATCCGACTAGGTTGAAAGAGTGGTTTTTATGTGTTTGATATTAGAACCATAGAGAAAAAATGTCGAGAAGAAAAAGTAATATATAAAAGTATTTTTTATTGCATTAAAATTCGTGCACAGAAAACGGGATGCCTTCAAAACAATCCAACAAAATTCAATGAAATTTTGCATGTGATGTATTGGAGAGGATGAGGAGAAAAGGAATAAAAAAAGTAAATCCTCTGAAATAAGTAAGTTATTTGCAAACACTGTCAATGCCTTTTTGTTACATTCCAAAGACTTCGGAATAATTTTATGAATGGCAGTACACAGAATAGATCTCACTTCAGAAAGACGTAAATATATACGTCCGGAAAATTACGCTTTGGTGAGTAAGACGTTTATATACGTCGGATGCACTTAAGAAGTTAAAGTCGTATTGTAGCCTTAGTGTCAAAGTATAGTATTATTGAATTCAATGCGTTGTAGTTGTATGGAAGGGGGACGCGATGAAAATTATGATTGAATATTGGGTCGCAAATACTAAAAGTTTGAGAAGCACTGATGTGTGCTATGAGATCTTTAGAGTGTAACAAGCTGCATGTTTTAAGATAATTACATTTAATCACATTTTACAGAAATTTCATTTAAGAGCAGTGCTTCTCAAACTTTCAGTACTTGCTACCCAATATTCAATCACAATTCTTATTACGCCCCTCTTTCTTACAATAACAATACATTGAATTCAATATACTATACTTTGACTTTAAGACAACAATATGACTTCAATCTCTAAAGTTTTCCCGGCGTATATAAATGTCTCGCTTGCCTGATAAGTTAATTGCATCGGGCGTATATATACGTCTTTCTGAAGTGTGAACTTTTCTTTGCACTACTATCTGAACAGCTATCTTTTTCTGAATAATCAAATATTTTATTTATATCACTATTTTTTTTATCATCTCTTAAAAATTATAAGAATAAAATATTCTCTTTACGGTAAATATTGTGAGTTTTTTAACAATTTGTATAAAATATAATGATTTGGCTAAATATATTAAAATATTTACTAAAATTTAATGATCATATTTATAGATAACATTCAGCGAAAATTTGTTTTGTCAATTATAACATGCATTTAGTTGAAATTCCCCTAATTCGTCCAATTTTTATCAAAACTCATATTGAACAACAATTTTACATAATTTAGCTCATTGAAAAAACGTATACTGAATAAGAATTTCAATTTTTTTTCTTATTTTGCAATTTATTTGCAAGAATTTTAATAGGAAGAATTTATTAATAGAATGTACTTGAATTGCATTAAATGTTTTATTAAATAGGTTCTATACATCGTAATGATAATATAATTTTTTAAAAATGAATTTTAATATAATTGTGAACAACATATTATTTAAAATTTCTGTTTACTTATGAGAATGGCTTGTTTTAATTGAAATTGTGTATATCAAATAACCTATTTTTATATTAATTCGACATAATTTAATGCTTGATTTTTCATGTTAGTAATGGCTTCTTCGTTAATTTATTATTAGAAAATTTAAAAAAAATGCATAATTTTCTTTAAATTTTATGTACAATTTGTTTCTTTTATTTCAGTTTATTACATGCATCTCTCTTGTAAAAATGTACTATTTTCTAATTCTAATAAAATAATCAGTTAACCATTGAAATCTTTGGAGAAGGGGAAACTCCACTCACACAGATTCAATAATCACTGAAATATATATATATATATATATATATAAATAATCTGAATAATAATGGTATTATCCCTCAAAATTGGGACGGAGACTATCCGAATTGTACTATCACATACATGGTGCTCAAATCTACGGCTAACGACAGGCATACAATCTAGCCCGTTACCATGATGAATTTCCTGGGCCTTGACCTGACTGCGTCAGACATGTGGCATTAGCAACAACAACAAAACAAAAAAAAATAACACGTAGCTGAGAGATGTACAAGTTTCCGCTAAAATATGTAACTCAGTTATTTCACAGAATAACTAAGTATCTCATGAAATTACTAGAGAAATCAGTTAAAGTGTATAGTAGATGAAAAATTCTGCACTTTGCTTGTTGTTATATGAAATAACTTATGATCGACCATTAAATAATGAAAACAAATGATTTCAAAATTATTTAATATAATTTAATTGGTCATAAGTAACTAAAGCCTCTCGATAAATACATTTTATCCCTATTGCGCATAATAAATAACAAGGAAAAACAAATTATATATTCATTATCTCTCATATTGCTAACATTAATTGAACATTAACATTAACTACATTGGGGGGGAGGGAGTTTTGAATCTGTTACTGGCACAATTAACATTTTTCTCCTTCATCTTCAAGGGTATCATAATGCTGGAGAACCAACAGTCAAGTCTGGTACTTTGTTTTCCCTACTGTTTTCGCCCTCTTTATTTCTGCTTTTTCACGTTTAAGTGCAGTAATATTTTATATTGACCCACGCTTACTCAATAAAGATTAAAATCTGTTTTGCATGAAATATTTCTTAATTACAGGTTGGTCTCTCTAATTCTTGCAGACGTTTTACGATTGAAAATGTATATGTGTGTGTGGATGAAGATAGGGTTGCAAAAATATTTGTTAATAACGCAAAAATTAAGCGCTAACATAAATATATGACCTAAATTCCACTTTAAAAGCAAATGAATGAAGGGTATACACACACACGCCATTGCAAAGCAGCTATAAGTGGTTCAAAAGTGACTGAAAATACACTCTATAACAAAATAAGAAACGCATCAAGAGGGAGTAGCGCAATTGTAATGAAATTTCGTATGCAAAAATATTTAAACCGAACTTGCAAATGATTAAAATTTTGTGTCTAATGAATGAATAACGGGAGCTATAGCGGATCGGAACTGCGTAGTCAGCAGGTGTCTATAAGAAGCGATTCTCTATATGAAGGTTGAAATTTCTGTTGCACTTCGATTTAGTATACCTTTCAACGACTGAAAAAATGCTTCACCGCAGGATTCGAGTTCATTACGAGCAACAGTCAGAGGTTGAAAAAGGTCATAATATTGAAATGGTAGAGGCAGGTGGGCAAATCAGAGAATTGCTCATCATATGGGTCAAAACCGTGAGGCCATTAGAAGATCCTGCAAGAATGGTTGGACAGTGGCAGATTTCAGACTTATGAGGATAACCATAGCCCTAGGGACAGAAAAGACCGGAAGGATAGATTGATTGTCACATCAGCTTTCACACAGCACCTGATTCATCATTATCAACCATCATACGTGTGACCCGTACACGAGTGTCCCCAGTGACCAATCACAGACGGTTGATAGAAAAAAAATTACGCTCATAACGACCACTACGCCACGTGCTACTCACACCTATACGCTACCGAGCTAGATTACAGAAGTTCTTGTCTCGATCAGGTTGAAATCATACTGACTGGTGACGTATAGTGTTTAGTAATGAATCCCGCTTCCAACTGTGTCCTTACGATCATCGAACACATATCTGGAGACGCCCAGGGCAGCGTGCCGATGCTACTTTCACTATTACACGTCACGCAGGCCCTCAACCAAAAGTTAAGGCCTGAGGTGCTATTTCTTTTGACTGCCGGACCGATTTGGTCGTCATTAGAGACACACTTACAGCACATCCATTTGTCGACGAAATTCTGATAACTGTTATGCTACCTTTCTTTTACAATAGCCTAGCCTTATTTTCCGCAAGATATTTTTAGACCACATACGACACGTGTTGCTATGAACTATCTTGTAGCTTGTCAAACACTTCTTTGGCCAGCCAGATCGCCAGTCTCTCTCCAATCGAACATGTTTGGGACATGATGGGATGGCGGGATGGTGATTGCAATTCCCAGGGAATGTTGATGATCTGACCGACCATTAGAGAAAATGTGTCAAGAAATACCGCAGAGGACCATCAGAGTTCTTTATCACTTTATGCCCTGTCGTGTGGCAGCTTGCATCCAGACTAGAGAACGGGCGATACATTATTGAGCTCGTTAATTTGTAACTATGTAACTCCGAAATAAATCATTCAATTTTTCTGAAGCTTTAATCATGGTTTATTCTGTGCATAACCTTTCGACCCTCCAATTTTTGTTTCTAACGAACAAATGGTTCTTAATGTGTCGTTTTTTTGTCATAAAGTGTAGTTGTAATTGATTCAAAGAGCTTTGAAGTGATGCACTTCATACTTGAACGATCAAGCATTGGTTATTCTATAGAATATCTAGTTAAATCATATAATTCAATAGTTTTGTATACTTTAGCAGAAATGTACAGTTATTTCATTTCAAGGAATACCTAGTTAGTCTATGAAAGAACGGATTTCACACTTTATATATAACGATAACATACATAATAAAATCATTATACTGCTATGTTACTAAAGAGAAACTCGACTTTTAAATGATTCCTTTGCGTCTCACAGGAAAGACTAATGGAAACGTTGCTCATGAGCTATGAAACATTGACATTATGCTAAGTATTAGACAAAATAGTATTGAGAATAACAGTTGTTAACGACTGTCCGAAATTTGAATGTTCCCAATACTGCATTTAGAAATGAAGCGGAATTCGAGCAATCTTTTGGCCCACCTGTGCTACTCTGATAACACACTCCGTATTATTACGATCTGGACATGAGGAATTGTGTATTGTCTATTGTCCCTTCCATCGAAGCTGATCAGTAGGCTTTTAAACAATGATCAAAGGTTAAATTTCTAATTTCAGGTGCATCATTACATAGAAAATACAGTTTTCAAGAAGAGTTTCATTACTTTTTTTTTGTATTAATATAGTCTCGAACAGTGATGTGTAAACTGTTTTAATTTTTTTATCTCTCGTTTTGCGTAAAAATGTGTCCTGACTCGAAGAAAGATATTTTAAACGATTTTTAATCACTAATCTAATTAAAGTATTCGAACACACACGATAAAAATGACCAACTTCGTTTAAAACAGATATTTTTGTTTTTTATTTTAGTGAAAAGAGGAATCTTATGGCTTACAAAACGTACTTTGTTTTGTTTTACGATACCTGGAGGTCAAATTACATTCAATTTTATAAAATCGGAAAAACACGATGTGGGTCTTTGATCTACCAAAAATAAGCATTTAAATTGTTAGAAATCTATCATGGCGAATCGGATAACTCAATATGTTATAAACTTACTTCTATAAAACTCTTCGAACCTGATATTTATATTATTTTCTAGAGAATGTACTAAAATATTTCTTATTGTATGATAATATTTTTGAGTTTTGGCCTCTCTCTCTCTCTGTTACTTAAATAAATGGCCTCAAAAAATTTCACATTTCTTTTAATATATTTAATGAGCTCAACATTTTCAAATTTTAACAAATTATTAAAATTTTAGTACATTGCCTAGATGCATACATCTACTTTGTTTTAGTAATATTTTTAGTGATATAAGTTTATTACTTTTTTCTCTAATTCTTTGAAATTTTTCAAAAATATTGTAAAATTTCATTTATAATTGTGATTTCTCAAACTTTTAGACAATGTTATGAAAATATTGTTAGTGAAAGGTTAATATTTATCGTTATTGATTCCTGAAAAGCATTTATAATGTTTAATTATTCTAATTTTTTAAAAAAGTATTTCGAACGTGTTCGGATACCTTAAGGTATCCGACTACGTTCGGAAGCGTGATTTAAAAAAAACGCACAAATGGATACTTTTCATGATATTTAGTGTCACTTAGATTTGAATATATGTATTGTGTAAAATTGTTTTAAAGACATTTTGACAAAAAAAATTATTTAAGTACAATATTTCGGCAAGAAATTAACCTGGAATAACCTTTTTTCAAAATATTTTCCTTTTGTGAAAAATGCTTCTATTGTAGTAATATTTTGCCTGTATATAGCTCAGACTTCTGCACAGAGGTTCAACTATGGTTTTTAAAAAATTCACATTATTTTTAGAATTACAACGATTTAAAATAACTATTGGCGTTTTTTTCTTAAAGTTTCTCCCCTCTGCTCTCGTAAAACATGTATAAACCCACTTCTAAGCTATATATTTCAAAAATTCTAGTTGAGCCTCTGTACAGAGGTCTGAGCTAAATACAGGCAAAATATTATTGTAATAGAAGCATTTTTCACAAACTTTTTAAAATTGGGTCATTCTATGTTCATTTTTTGTTAAAATATTGTACTTAAACAATTCTTTATTGTAATATTATTCTTAAAATAATTTTATATACATTTTCTAAACTAAGTGACACTAAATATCATAAATATTATTCATCAATACGCTTTTGCAAAATCATGGTTCCAAACTTAGTCGGATACCTTATAGTAAAATTGAATTTATTCGAAGTTTCTTATCACATTACTTGAAGTAATGGCATATTATTTCCCCTATTAGTATAAGTATTTCGAATTATGTGTACCTTTTAAAACTTTACATTGTAATAATTTAATGTGTGGTACATGTGTTTGTAAAATCACTCATTTCTTATATGTTTGGATTTTTATTTGGAACTGTAAACCGCAAATATTTCTCGGAAATCTTCTTTTAATGGCAACTAATTCTGAAAAGTAATTTAAGTAGGATATGAAAACTGGGGATCAAAGTATGAATTACATTTTTCATTAAATAGATACATTCATTTCTAATATCGATAACTAAAATTTATGGCTTTAATTGAATATAGGGTAGTTTCAACCCATGAAACATCAACTAACTATTCGTTTAAATTTAAATAATAATAGTTAATGAACCAAATATATCAAATAAAAATGGATCGATTATCGAACCTAATTCTTTGCTTACAGATACTTCAAACCTTTTCTAAAAGTTTTCTCCCGATTTTATCATACGTCAAAAAAAATGTGTTATTAAATAACCAAAAATTTATACAAATTAGTTCAGTAAATCCTAAAATCCCTGGGAATATATTTGGTAATAATTGTTCAATTTTTCTTGTCTTCATGGCTTCAATGTTAGTGTTCCATATTAAAAAATTCTCGTACTAGACTCCGTGTAGACGGCTAATTTACGTTTTTCTAAGTGTTAGTCATGCATTCTAGTTTTTTGAGCCAATCTGAATAAAATATTTGTACGCATACATTTTTTTCTACTTGAGTGATCCCTGGATGATGCAAATGTAAAGATAATTAGTCAAAGTCTCAGAGCAAAGTAATTAACGTATTAGATTCGATTGTTCTCGAAATTAACACTACGTAGAAAATGAAACACCTAAAATATAAAGAAAAACCACCACCAAAAAAAATAAAACAAAAACAACTTAAAAGATGAAAAAACTTGGCAAAAAGAAAGAGCAAAAAACAAAAATAAATACTTTTTATTTTGAAAATGTACTTGTTGAAATTATACTCAAGGTGAGAACGTCAGCTCATTAAATTATATAATTACCATGCAAGACGATGTACATCTGGATACTAAGTCAATGCGGTTTGAATGATATGTCCAGGGACATAGACCTTTAGTCCTTATTCTGCATTTGACTCGATTCGTATTTCGATTACAATGCTTATCAAATTTTCAATATTTTCAACCAAATGTTCAAAATTAGCAGTGCATTGAATGCTATAAAGATATACTGTGACGCAAAAGCTACTGCACGATTTTAAACCACTTAAGCCCAACAGCTGTACATAAATGCATTGCTAAGCCAGTGCGTTAATTGCCCCGCGCGTATGTATACGTCTTACCGTTACGACTTTTCCACTAACCAAAGTACTATCGCTATCCATAACATTTGTCCGAAGGCTTTGGAATACAATACAAGCCATTGATAATGTTTGCGAAGGATTTACTTATTTCAGAGGCTTTGCTTATTATCCCCTTTTTTTTCAAATACATGACAAATGCAAGCCTAATTGGAAAACGGTGGCATTCGGCAGCAGATTGAGTAATTTTTAATCGGTTGTGAAGGGGATAACTAAGGGTGTTTTTTTGAGAGGTATAGAACTTTAAATTACAATAAAACAACGATATATTATTCGATTGACATGAATTTTCTTTTATTCGAAAGATAATCTTGTGGCATTACATTTTAAATATGATTTCTGGCATAGGACTGCCACGGCTGGCTCGGATGTAGTCCAATCTGGACGTCCAATTTTCGATGACTTTTTCCAACATTTGTGGTGGTATATCGGCAATAACACGGCGAATGTTGTCTTTCAAATGGTCAAGCGTTTGTGGCTTATCCGCATAGACCAATGACTTTACATAGCCCCACAGAAAATAGTCTAGCCATGTTAAATCACAAGATCTTGGAGGCCAATTCACAGGTCCAAAACGTGAAATTAGGTGGTCACCAAAAGTGTCTTTCAATAAATCGATTGTGGCACGAGCTGTGTGACATGTTGCGCCGTCTTGTTGGAACCACAGCTCCTGGACATCATGATTGTTCAATTCAGGAATGAAAAAGTTAATAATCATGGCTCTATACCGATCACCATTGACTGTAACGTTGTGGCCTTCATCGTTTTTGAAGAAGGATTACACCAACCCATAAAGCGCACCAAACAGTCAGTTTTTCTGGATGTAATGGTGTTTCGACATACACTTGTGAATTAACTTCACTCCAAATGCGGCAGTTTTGTTTGTTGACGTAACCATTCGACCAGAAGTGCACTTCATCGCTAAACAAAATTCGCTTATGAAAATCGGGAACAAAGGCAATCTCGTTTTGGGCACATTCGACGAATCTACGCCTTGCTTGATGATCGTTTTGATGAATTGCCAAACCAAACTGAGAATAAATCACTTGACACATGTTAAATCGGTCGCCATCTTGGAAAGTAATGCCAATTTAAACTTCTATACCTGGAAAAAAACACTCTTTACAAACCGTACAAATTATCAAGATAAGTGTTATTTTTTGTTATAATTTTATATATGATCAGACCATGGGGGTCACCGTTAATTATTAAACTCGTTTTTAAAAGTTAGTATTGTTAAATTAATTATAAAATACATTGTGAGGTACTAATAGATTTTTAAGTGTACTATATCAGTCTAAATGTGTTATTTATTTTTTTTTCATGCCAGAATGTATTTTGGCTGGGTTTTTTTCCTCATTAAATATTTTTTAAATGATTTTTTTGTTTTCGACTTTTTGATATGATCATGCCTCATCCCCCTCCCGTTGAATTATCACGCTCACCCAGGAAGGCACGCTCTACAGTTTGTGAAGCGCTGAATTATGGTGATAACAAGGAATACAAAAGACAACCAATCATAATGCTGACGTCTTTGATTAGTGAGAGATTATAAGAGAATGATGATAGAAAGGCCTTTATGCAGCTTGAAGAATAGGTTCATTGAGGCGTTCAAGATGTAATGGGGCGTTTTGCTGCTATTAAAATTACTCAGAACCCTTTAAGCGAATGTGAGTGTCATCGGCCTTACATCATCCACATATTGTGAGGGATTCGTAGTGTCCTGAATACAAACTAGTGATGACCTGCTATCGTACTCGATGGCACCTCCAGTCATGATGCCACATTGTCATTGGAGCGTTCCACAGATCCGACTAGATCGGATCTGCCACGGTATGGGTGTGGCATTCATACACAACTGAATTAATTGTATAAACAAGAATATGACTCGTTTGAGCACATGTGTTATTCAATTGTTTAAATTGTTCTAGCACAGCACTATTGCAAGCGATGTCGTCTGAGCTGTGAGTCCAATGGAAGCTATTTTAACAGATACTATTAATACCAACTACTAATAATAAATTTTTAAAAATGGCTCCATTCTGTATAGAATCATCAAGTGTAATATGTACATACTGCAAAAAGGCAGCAGACGTAGGCCAGAACAACTTGTGAATCAATGCAT
Organism: Trichonephila clavipes; assembly: GCA_019973935.1. Taxonomy (NCBI): domain Eukaryota; kingdom Metazoa; phylum Arthropoda; class Arachnida; order Araneae; family Nephilidae; genus Trichonephila; species Trichonephila clavipes. The sequence goes on along the minus strand of BMAU01003057.1, from coordinate 277,383 downwards.
CAATTCACGCGTATTGATATCATTTTTAATGCAAACACCTCTTTAACTTGTTTTACCTTTTTACTATAATGGGCTTTGCCTTGGTTAAATCCCCGTAGACGTATCTGGCTGGGTGTCAGTTCAGATTTGACTTATGAACCAATTTGCCTTTCTCATCCAATCACCATTCCCCTCATTAAATCGTCTGTCTGCTGGAACGAGCTCCATTGGCAGCAGTCTAACATTCTTTGCTGCTACTCGTGTTCTCTGGGATCTTTTGTAATAATTTCTCTGGCAGGAATGGGGGGGGGGCGTTTATTTGCCAATGTTATAGGCTTCTACTAATGTATACCAAATAGTTGAGTGTATATTTTACATCATTTGCATTACTCAATTAGGTACACTTACTCAAAATTTGAATAACACTTTTGACCACTCCTACTTGATGCATTATCAAAGTCCTGTTGCTATTCACAATGTAGAGAATTTAGGAAAATTAAATTTATCAAGTGTTTTTATCTGAATTGTTAGCAATTCAAAGATATATCACAACAACTCATAACAAAATGACTGGAGTGAATTGTTCCTACTAGACACAGTTTCTCCTAAGTATCAAGTGACCTCTAAATATTTTTTTCTGAAATCCTCAAATTCAAGTTTTGGCGTATGCTTCAAATTAGTAATATTATTACTCTAATGTACACACATTACTATAGATATAAATTCTATTCGAATAATCCCTTTACAAATAAATTATCACCTGTTTGATACCTGCTGAAAACATAACTCATCGTCTCCTCTCCAACTATATACTCCACTCCAAGCTAATCAATTCGTATTCTCCATCGAGCTTGCTACTCACGGTCGAGCTGTCTCTTTTCGAGAACACGAGAGAGAACTAATTGCCCCCACAAGTCTTCCTGGATAGAATTTGTTCCACCGTTGTGACAGATAAGAAAAATTGCAAAAATATGTGTGTGAAAAGCTTGTCTTGTATATAGTATACTCGGAATATATATGATTGAACTAATGTCTTTCTCCAAAACAACATTCTTCTGAGACATCGTCGAATAATACCTAACTGATGTTTATCTTTTTGTTTTAATATTATATTAAACCTGTGTGGTAACACATAAATACTTTTAGCGAACATAATTTTCGAAACATTACAAAATTTTAATATCTGTGCATAAGTTTTATAATCATAAGTATGGTTTTAATGAAATTTATGATGCAATTTGGGAGTCATAGTTCTGTAGAACAATTTCAAGTATATGTTCATTATGTAAAATATTGCCAAGGGGTTATTTTTTTATTGTACACAGATAAAATTATTCTCGTGCACCATATGTAATACACGAAACTTACAGACAGACAAATAAAATAAAAAGACAAATAAACAAACAAGACAAATAAAATAAAATGTAAGTAACAAAACAAAAGTTGCGAAATAATGAAATAACAAAAACATATAATTTACAAAGACAAAAATACCTAATGAAATAAAACAATTACGAAACAAAACCAGAGCAGAATGAAAAATTTTACAAATAGCAGAATGAAAAATTTACAAAAAGTTACGTAAAAAAATCCACGAAGATACATAATAAATTTTTAACGAAGGTTTACTTGAAACTTTGGAAAAACAAATTAGGAGGACAGCTGATTTTATGAGCATGTAGTTTGACTTTCAGGCATTTTCTTTCTTTCTTAAATTTTGAGCAAAAAAGGATAAAATGCTCCACTCTTTGTGCCCCACCAACTTTGCAGTCATAATGCTTGGAAGAACACATGTTAAACCTATCGAGGTACACTTTAAAATTACCCTGGTCAGTAAGGAATGCGTGATTTTATGGTTTGTAACAAAGTGATCGCAACATAGTCTTTGTAAAATAATATGAAAAATTTTTGTGTCAGAAAAGAGTAAGCTGATTTCGTGTACTGAGCGTTCCAAAGAGAGACAATGCTTTCTTGTAGAACGATTTCGAAATATTAACTGAAATTTCCATCCCCCACTTGGTCACGAATTATGTCAAGAAATCAGCGCTACTCTTCATAACATGGCATTCAATTAGAAACCCGTATCTTTCTTAAAATATCTGACGACTTCTATAGTGATGTAAGGAAACAAAAAAAAAAATAATACAGCATGATAAAATTTGTGAAGAAGATATTTTAAAGCTATATTTTTATTTCCTAGAGAAATGATACAGATTTTTTTTATTTAATGAAATTCTCAAACATTTAAAAAAAGGCTTTGAGAGGAATTCCATATTTTAGTTGTCACGACCCGACTGTCGATGGTGTAGGAGTGTTCGATGAAGAAGCAGGCATGTTCTTAGAATAACTAATTTTATTGAACTCTTAACACTTTACAAATCTAACTTTATTAAATAAACCTAGGGAACAGTAAGACATATTATTTCGAATTTAGATGGTTAAATTATGTGATGCTCTTATCTGACAATATCTTGTATGATCTGGCATTATGTTAGCTCGTTCAACTGCAATGTTGATACCTTACACCAGTGATACTCAACCTTCGGCCCATCGGGCCTTTTTAAGTTTCCCGGATATGGCCTATTGCTCTGAGAAATTCATTTATTTGTGGAAATTTGAGGTGGGAAATATTTGTTAAAAAATCAAATAAATTAAATTTGCTTTTTGCTGTCGATGTCGTAGGGCAGTGTTTCTCAAACTGTGGGGCGTCCCCCTAGGGGGTGTGATAACCCCATGAGGGGGGCGCAAACATATTGAAAAGTCGAAAAAAAAGTTGTTTCAAAAAAATTATCAAGTTACTGAAAGTAAACAAATAAAAAAAATTCTGACCTTATAAATGTAAATTACATTCTTACCCTAATATAATACACTTATAAATATATTACAGAACAATGTGCATTTTATGTTTAATTAATAACAATAATAAGTTGAGAACAAGTTTAATAATTACCAGTGACCCCATGGGCTTGTCATACATAAAATTATATGCAAACATTAACACTTTTCTTAATAATTGTATAGTTTATGATTAGTCCCTATAATGCCGATTAAAAATTACGTGATTCACTCCCTAATGTCACCGGTTAACACGTGGCCAGCGTATATGGTGTTTGGGGGGTAGAACAGGAGTTAATGAACACAAATCATTGCTTGCTGGTTTCTACATTCTAAGTAAAAATAAGTTTCTACATACTAAGTAATTTTCTACATTCGAAATAAGTAAATCCTTCGCAAACATTATCAAGATCATTTTATTGCATTCCAAATGCTTTCGGAATAATTTTTTATGGTTAGCAGTTCACACACACACACATAAGATCGTACTTTGGAAAGACGTATATATACGTCCGGGGCAAATAACGCACAGACTGAGCGAGTCGTTTATATACGCCCTTGAGGTTACAGTCGTATTGTAGGTTTAGCACTAAAGTATAGTATTAAGATTTCAATACATTGTTATTGTATGGAAGGGGGGTGCGATGAAAATTGTTATTGAATATTGGGTCGCAAGTATTGAACGTTTGAGAAGCACTATTCTAGGGGTTCGAAATGATATATTTTTTTTTCTGATTAGTCATAATAGTCAACAGTGGAGTAGTGATCTTTTTATGAGTGGAATTAATTTTTAACTATGTGTTTCTTACCTTGCATTCGAAAAATATTAGATCAAAATGTATTGTTTTAAGCCGTTTGGGAAGTTGACTATTTTGCAGTAAAAAACAAGCATGGATCAGTAATTATTTAATTTATCACGAAAGTGTTGCATTTAAAAAATACAAATAAACAGGAGTCCTTCCACGACACGTGGCCTCGAAGACCTCTATTAAGAGTTAATAAATAGGCATTTGTGAATAATCTTAACAGCAGCAAAAAAGTGCTTTGTCAGTAGTAATGTCGCAACGGTAACAAAAGGCACCACATGAATTTTATTATATCATTGGTAATCATATGAAATCGTTTACTGAGTTGCAGAAATTGTGAAAGAGTGATTCTTAAATGCTTTCAATTTAGAAAAATTTAGTGACAAAAATGAAATACATAAAAAATAATTATTATAAAAAGCAAAATAGGAGCTTTAAGAGGACTTGGTACCCTAAAAATCACAAACCTATCGTGTTTTTAATTTTCATTTAATCTTATTCTTTGCATTATTATCTTTAGATTGATATATCACTTGTGCATGTCGGAAAGTTAGAAGTTGACTAAAACTTCATTTGAAAACAAATTAGGCAATTCAGCCACACCCCCCTTTTTAGAAAAAAAAGCTAAAAAATGCTTTATGATAAAAAAAATCTATTTTAGAAATAGAAATAATAACTATAAAAAAAGAATGTGTAGTATTAAAAGCAGAATATTTCCGAGGCAATACAATAATGTAATTTTTCTTCCTTGTGAAATGTGTGCATGTAAAATTTTCAAATTAAGGCATTTTATATTAATAATTTTATAATTTCAGTTCTTCTTCCTGATATATTTTTCATACAAATGTAATACTTTAATATTATAAGAAGAAAAACAGCTAAAATTTCTGTCGTGACAGAAAAAAAAAATTTTAAACATTTTTCTTGAATTTTCATGGGCAATTAGTACTCTCTAAAAGTTGATCATTTATAAAAATGTGTGGGTTGAAAAAATATGAAAATGCAATTAATTTAAAGAAAAACGTATAGCTAATATTTTAAAGTGGTATTTTAAGTTTAATTAAGCTTATAATAATTATTTGTTTAGAATTATAAACTTTAAACCTGTTTTTCTCAGATTGTGTTTTTCGAAACCTTAGTGCATTCAAAATGCTACTCCTTCGACAATTCTTTACCAATCACTTCCATTTTTTTCTTGCGTGTTGAAAATAAAGCATGTAATAAAATTAGGGATCCGTTTTGTTATAAATTGAATACTTCTTTTTAAAAAAATAAAATGTAAGACATGTTGGCTTTTTCGTTGATTTTTAGCCTGTATATCAACATTTTATTTTTTTTCTCCAAAACGAATGAAGTTATTCTAAAATCGATCCCTAAAGTTGTTTAGATCATCCATAAGAGTATTATAAAAAAATTGCAGGTCAAAAAATTAATTTTTACAAAAGGAGTAGGATTTTAAAATTTTCCCAATTTTCTTCAAAAAATTAAATTTTTTAAAATTGTGAGAATAATATATGAAAATTTTCATCTGGTAACATTTTCTTGAATGGAACATTGTATAAAATGCTAAAATATAATTTTTAAATACGTAAATAAAGAAGTTTGCTCAAAGGGTGCCAAGTCCCCTTAATATTTTGATTAGTTTCCACATTTTAAATTATCTGTTACCTTGGTCTTAAAGCATTGCTCTCCTTCCCCCGACATTAATTCTCATGTAGCGGCCCGCGTGAAATAGCTAACATATGTATGCCGCCGGACAGAAAAAAAGTTTGGTGTATCCCTACCTTACACTATTCTGGTGGATTCTGATTATATTATTAATCTTACGATACACGACCACCAGTCGATTCAGCTTACGATCAACTCGTAACCAATATATCGCCTACTAAACGACTGACATTTAAATATAAGTTGTATTTACGATAAACCTAAGGAAAGCGGGTTTTAAACTCATATCACAGTTAAAATGTATTTTCCCTAAGACGATTAGTGTAGAAGCTAGAATAGAATCCGTTACATAGTACAGATACGTTTTCGTATTTTATTCTAATTGCATGTGCCACATGCGTACAATTCAAAAACAATATGAATGAAAAATATCTAAATCCTATCCCTTTCAAAAAAGAAGGGTAATGGAAAAGTATAATGCAACTTTTATTTAATTCCCAATCAATTAGAAGAATACCCAATACAATATAGGTAATATGCTTAAAATACTTATAATACTGTAATATAATGCTTATAATGCACTAAAATACACTTAATCTAATACTTATAATTCACTAAAATACACATTGTAACCCTTATATATACTTATAATATGCTTATAATGTAATACCTATAATATGCTTATAATGTAATACTTATAATATGCTTATAATTTAATACTTATTATATGCTGATAATGTAATACTTATAATATGCTTATATAATGTAATACTTATAATATGCTTATAATATAATACTTATAACATGCTTATAATTTAATACTTGCAATGTACTTATAATGCAATACAATTAATATCCAATCAATTAAAATATAATGCATATTTCTGCTGTTTGAAACACTTGAATACATTCAAAAGATTTATATCAAGGTTTTCAAAATACAATTATAATAACGTTAAGTCATATGAATTTATGTAACAAAATTATAATATGTTGCAAGAAAAAAATTGTTATTAAAAAGCTTGAATTTTGTTAATATCATGCTTTACATTTTAGTTCCCATGTTTATTTTTTCCAGCAATTTAAAAAAGCCAAAATTTATATTTAGTTGGTAATCAAAACTGAAGAGAATTCACATTTTGAAAATAGGAAAATGTTTTCAAGTAACTATTAGTCGCATATGCAGTGTTAGGTAAAGAAGTAAACGCATTATCTATGCTTTGAATAAAGAAGATTTTTATTCCAAATTCTTCTTTCGAAGGTGTTGAAAAGCAACAAAATATGCAATAAGCCAATATTATTATTCCTTAGAAAAGACTCTTTTTGCATCTTCAAGGTACAAATCAAATTCTTGCAGATAAAATGCCCTCTCTAAAGAAAATATTATTTTTAAGATGTTTGTTTTTAGAAACTCAGTTTCAAGAATTCATATGGTTCAAATGTTACGCAAATGGAAAATATTAACAAGAGTATAAAATGAATAAATAAATTAAAATATGAAATATGAATCTGGAATGCAAATAAACGACAAATTCTCTAAAATACAATATATAAGTTTATTAAAAATACGCGATTTGTGTTTTAAAACAAGTTGGAACAGGTAAAGGAAAAAAAAAAAGGAGTTTCTTAGACAAACATTGCAATGAATGATTTAAAATCCGTTAAGCATCATTTGCTACTGAAAAGTTTTTCTTAAAACAATTAATTGTATACCTTTATGAGTAAAGCCCAGCGTTAATAAAATGTAAATTTAATTAAACGAATAATATTATTTTAATTTGAAAAAATGCTTTCTTAAATTAAAAAAAAAGGAGGCCATCATTTATGAGATTTTGATCCAAGAATGAAGAAACTATACATCAATGTTCATTAGTTGAGGATATTTCCTGAGATACTGCTTATTTCTCATGAAAAGCATTTTTTTAGTAATTTTTATTAATAATACTTCAATGAAGGATTTTATTTTTTCAATTCCTACTATTAGCTCACACTCTCTATATATTTATTTATCCTGGTGGAATTTTTAATCACTAATAGAATGAATTTTAAAGGGCTCAATTGAGCTGAAATTTTATATACATCATTATTTTGGATGACAATACAATAATTTAATTACAATTAATAAAAATTAATTGATTAAAACTAATTATTTAAAGAATTACAAGTACGGCCACGTTGGCATCATTTTCGGTAACTTAGCGACCATTTTTGCGACTTGTGTCAAAACTTGAAAAGTTATTTTTGTCACATTTTAAAGCACTCATTTGAGCTGAAATTTTCTTTACACTATTTTTTGGGTAAAAATACGATAATTTAGTTACAATTAATTAAAATTAATTGACTGAAACTAATTATTTAAAGAATTACATGTAGGACCAACTTGGTTTCATTTTTAACGACTTGTCAAAACTTCAAAAGATTTTTTTTTCTCACTTGTTAAAGCACTCAGTTGAACTGAAATTTTATGTAAACAATTGTTTTGGGAGACAATATTGCCACACGCATAATTTGCTACAAGTCCCGATAGCCGAGTTGGCAGAGCGTTGGACTGAACTTCCTCAGGTCTCGGGTTCGAATCCCGGCCCCGGCAGATTTATCCAAAGACTGGAATTTTGTTTCCGTTTTTAATGTATTGTTTCTCTAGGTTCTAGATGAATCCAGATCATTCTTTAGAGTGCATACTGGTTATTTCTCGAATATTCCGAAGTGTATAAAAGCAGAGTTCATCGCCAGTTGGGCATGTTCTCAGTCCAGTGTTGTATCGAGCTCCAAGCGTTAGAATAAATCTAATTGTTTGTTTAATTGAACACTGTGTACTTCTTTCGAACTCCGTGACAAGTTTGGTGGAAGCGCGGGGTACAATTACGTCAAACGTGGATAATAGTGACAACCTTCGCAGGAGCCTCCGGTTAAGAGGATTATCCCCCGAATTCGGACTGTTAAAAGAAAATAGTAGGAAGAGGACAAAAATGCCGACCGGGCAAGAAGCCAAGCCCGCTGTAGTAACACCTTCGTTACAGCAATGGAGGAGCCCATCGACCTTCCGAGGAGCGCCTGGGGAAGACCCTCTCAAATGGCTTAAAGAGTACGATCGAGTAGCCAACTTTAACAAGTGGGATGACATGATGTGCCTGGCTAACGTTTATTTCTTTCTTGACGGAACTGCGAGACAGTGCTATGTCAACAACGAAGACGCCTTAGATTCCTGGGAAGCGTTTAAAAATGGACTAAGTGGACTTTTCGGTGACCGTCAAAAATATACCAGAAGGGCAGAAGAACAGCTAAAATGCCGAGCCCAGCGTTCAGGCGAGAGTACACAGTCCTACATACAAAGTGTATTAGGACTTTGCCAAGAGGTAAATCCTCTGATGAAAGAAGACGAAAAAGTGTCACACCTAATGAAAGGTGTTGCTGAGGATATTTATCAGGCCCTGTTGACGAGGGAAATCAACGACACAGCAAGTTTTATCAAATGGTGCAACTATATCGAAGATATGAAGCAGAAGAGAGTTGGTCGACCGAGATTTGAAAGGCTTCCAAACGTCGTACCGGCCAGCTTCCTGAAGACATTTTAGAACAAGTCTTAATCGTATAAGATGGTCTTCAAAAGTTCTGAGAACACTATTATGTCATCTAGGTAACAAAGACACATAGTCCATTTAAAATGGCGTAGCAAATTGTCCATCATTCTCTCGAAGGTCGCAGGTGCATTACAGAGACCAAACGGCATGACTTTAAACTCGTATAAGCCTTCGGGGGTAATAAATGCCGTCTTTTCACGATCCGCTTCGTCTATCTCTATTTGCCAATAACCAGATCGGAGATCCATGGAAGAAAAGAACATGGCACCTTTCAGACAGTCGAGCGTATCGTCAATACGAGGCAGAGGATAAACGTCTTTTTCGTGACGCTATTCAGCTTGCGATAATCGACGCAAAAACGCCAACTACCGTCTTTTTTCTTACGAGCACAATGGGTGATGACCAAGGACTTTCAGAGGGTTGGACGATACCTTCATCAAGCATTTTCTGAACCTCTTCATGAATGATGCGTCTTTCAGTCGGCGAGACTCTGTAGGCTCGTTGGTTGATTGGAGCATGATCACCAATAAAAATCCTGTGTTTCACATTCGTCTTCGCGGCTGTCGACTTGTCGGTCTTCGTGAAAAGCCCAGAAAATTTCCGGAGTAGTTCGGATAGCTTGTTTCTCTGTTCGTCACTTAACTCGGGTGACATCATTAACGAACAATTCATCTGTGACTCCGAAGTTTCTTGCTGGTCATCCAAGCAACCCGATGTGTCGGAAATAACACATAGATGCCCTTCATTTAGTGGTTCAGCTTGGCCTATGCACATTCCTCTAGGGATGATTTGGTTTCGGAACTGCAGGTTGGTAACCCAGACATCACTTTTTCCGTTACGATATGTGGATACCATGGACGGTGTAGCAATATTTTTCTCGAAGAGCAAATGTTTGCTGCCGTCTAGCTATAAAACCAACTCCGTGACAATATCATACTTTAATGATAATGAATACAAATTACCACTTAATGTTGTGATTCCGTCATACCTATATACATATTTATATTAATTGTAACTATTTAATAAAAAGTAGCTAAAATAAAAATTTTCTTTGTTTATCTAAGTAGTAATTGGCTTATTTTTTTTTATATATTACTTGTGTGTGTTTTTTGAACAGTCTTTAATTATTTTTCCCATCAGCTTTATAAATGTGAATGGTGTTAAAAAATATCAGAAAATAATATTAATGCGAAATGATTAAAATACGTAAAGGTATGACTTGGTTACATACATTGGGTATTCAAATTCTGTGCGTAACTTTTTCTTTCTTGTAGGAGTTTAAGCCATCGGCCTATCACCGATTTGGGTAAGCGCCGTTGGCGTTACCTTTCAGATAAAACGACAGAAAAACTCAAACTGTGCTACTGCATTAAATTTTTTTGTAAAGCTCGGCGATTTCTCAAGGACCAAAGAGAACATAATGGCACTCGAAAAAAGGAACCAAAAAATGTTCCGATTTCAATCCAGGTAAGAAATCATGAAGTATGCGACAGTCTAGCAGCACACCGTATCATAAAGAGAAGTTCCAGAACTACTTCTGACAGCGGGAAAATAGTTAAAGAGGCAAGGAAACCCAAGGGTACGTTTTGAAAAAAAAAGTATCATAAGGATTCCAAATCTGAATATAAGTATTTTTAGTGAATAAATCTTGAATATTTTTAATACATCGCGCACATTTTTATATTTATAATGTATCTATATTTCCTTCATTAATGATTTACTTAAGTCGAATTGATTCATTTCCTGCTAAATCAAATAATTAACGTTATAACTTATAATTCGCACTAACATTCTTACGTAGCAGATAATATACTATGTAGTTAAAAGTTGCCTAGTATACATTTAGGCTTTTCTTCATTTGCAAGCATAATTATTGTAATTCTTGCCATTATTCTAATTCTTTCTGCTTAAGCTGTAACCTTTGCAAATGTGACATGCGTTTATTTTTTTACGCATAAGTTATTTCTTTAAATGTAACTTATGGACTTTCTAGATTTCCGTTTAATTCTAGATGTTTAGCTTGTATTCGCTAACATTTTTTGTTTTTGTGGGAAGTTTTTTCAATGTGTATTTTCTTTGTTAATAATGTTGTTATTAAAGTTTAATTTTCAATTGACAGAACTGGATTACTTGACCTCAATTTTATGATTTTTCCCTAAGATTAGAGCTAGATTTTTCTCTATTATAATAGTCTACATTTATAAGAAAACACAAAATCCAAGAGCACAAAATAAGTAATGTAGGAACGTTTCAAGTTATATTATGTGCAATTAAAAATATACCTGCCATTGTTCATTTTGTAAATTGATAAGTACACGAAAAACCGAACACAAGAATGATTTCGTCATCATTTTCAAATTGGAAAATCAGAAACATTACATAGAAAAAGTAATGGGAACTCCCATTTATCATAAGGTTTTTGAAATAAATACTCAAAGAATGTTTTCAAGCTTAACTATACACATACATCATAAACTTTTATTTAGTTGAGAAGTTTAATTTACCTCTCTAAGCTTTTAATATTCTTAAAAGCTACCATATGCCGAATGATTATTATACTTATGGAGTTGTATCTTAGACACGAGAAAACAGCTATAGAAGTTCAGGTATGAGTCTGAAGAGAGCCGTATTTAATGTTGAATGCACTTTGAGAAATCTGTTTGTGCTTTTCGAAAAAATAGCATTCATTTTCCATATTATCTATGAAAAATTTCATTTAACTATTTATATGCAAGGAAAAAGTCGTAGTCCTTAGATACCGAATTTTAAAAACCTTTTAAAAGAAACTTATTTTCATTGCTCTTCTTAAAACACGTATTCACAAGAATTTCCTAATTTTATTACACAATATTGGAAAAAATATTTGCAATCAATCTTACGCTAAATGTAATGAGTAAAATTACTTTCTTTTTATGAGACATATTTAAACACAGAAAAAAAAGTGAAATTTCCAACCCATACTATATTGTAAATAAATTTGTCATCCAGAAATATGGTAAGATAATTTCTCTAAATCTAAATAGTTTCTTGTGATATTCACTGTAATTAGTGATATATTAATACCATTAGAAAATTTCTGAATTATTTATCTATGTATTGCATCATACAGAGATAAATTATAAATTATTCTAATTATTTACAAAAGAAAGTATCCAATTGTAATTTTTTTTTCTGATTTCAGACTTATATAAAAAATAAAAGGGAAGTTTGACATGTACAAACAATGTTTAACCCTACAGTATTAATCCAAAGTCTAAGACATTACAACTGATTTACGTAGTGGATATTCTACTTTGACCTATATTATCTATTGATCAGCTCTATTAGTATACATTGTTTAGTAGAAAGATTGTTAATTGTACCTGCCTAACAATTTAGTATACCAGTACACACACACACACACACACACACACATATATATATATATATATATATATATATATATATATATATATATATATATATATAAATACAACCTCTAACAATAAAGTTCAGTGAATATAGTCCTGTAACATTAACATTAATTAAATTTTAATGAAAGCTACCTTACTTTATTTTGAAATAATCATCTCCCATAACTATGCACCGCTAAGATCTGGAATACATGACCTTGAAATATTGCAAGAAATCTTCTTTTGGAATGGAGCCTATTCACGTTTTTTTGAATATCAGGAATATCGTCAAATATCTTTCTTCTCAAAGCGATTTTGAGTTGCAGGAACAGGAAGAAGTCTGGAGAAATGAGATCTGGCGAGGATGGAAGATATTTAATTTGCACCACCCTTTTCTTTTGCCAGGAACTGTTTGACATTTTTGGTTGTGTGGGAGCGAGCATTATCATGAACCAAAAGCCATGAACTTTTATGTGCGTACTGGGGCCATACCCTGAGTAGATGTTTCACGTAACGGGTCAAAACTTTCACTATTTACGACCCAATATTTAATCATAATTTTCATCGCTCCCCTCTCCATACAATAACAATGTATTGGATTCAATCATAAGATGCTTTGACGTTAAAGCGACAACACTTAAGTGCCACCGACGTATATAAACGTCTCGCTTAGCCAAAGCGATAATTTCTCCAGACATATATATACATCTTTAAGAAGTAAGATCTTATCTGTGCACTGCTATACTTAAAATTATTCGGAAAATTATCGGATACAATAAAAGGACATTGACGCTGTTTGCGAAAGATTTACTTTTTTCACAGGGTTTACTTATTTTTACTCTCCCAATAAATCACATATGAACACCTAAGTGGAAAATGGTGATAAAAGGGAGCAAATCACGCATCTTTTAATCGACAGTTAAGGAATTACCTATAAACCGAACTAATTATCAAGATAAATATTTTGATAAGATTTTTGGATATATAATTTTTTATATGACAAGCTCATAAGGTTACTGGTAATTTTTATACTTATTCTTAACTTAGTATTGTAAATTTAATTATAAAATACATTGGGCAGTACTGATACATTTATAAATGTAATGTTGTAAATGTGTATTTTACATTGGTGTGCAAAACTTAAGCAACAATGTAAAAAATGTAGCAGATAGCCATGAAATTGCAGAACAGGAGGTCTGGAGATCAGTGCAGTGAACACGTAAGTCAGTAGAAACGTCATGCGTATGCAAATATCAAGAACGAAACGTCAGGAGCGACGTGAGCGTACGCAAAACGCGTGATGTCGACCCGAGCTGCTCAACAGTAGAATAAAATGAAGGACTGAGACGCAATTCAACATATTCGCTGCAAGTGTCAGTGAGTCAGTTCGTGAAATATGGCTAGAAGAAATCACCTGGATGACTTCACACGTGGAAGAATGATCACAAAGCTGGAGAAAGGGCGTACTGTCACCAGTGTAGCTGCATAGTTGAGAATCAACAAAAGTGTCGTTTCGCGCGCTTGGTAAGCGTTCCAAATTACAGGTACAGCTGTTAGAAAGGTTGGTGTTGGCCACCCGAGGACGACCACTGCAGGGGATGAGCAATATATCAACCTACAGGCGAAATGAGGCCGACATCAGTCAGCAAGCGTCATTGCTCAGCAACTCTCTACAGAAGCATGGCGACAAGTGTCGCGGTTTACTGTGGCCAGACGCGTTCACAAAGGGAGCCTATTCGCCCGCCGTCATGAACGCTGCCTCCCGTTGAAAGTTGACAACCGACGCCATCGTTTACAGTGGTGCAGAGAGCAGAAAAACTGGACAACTTTTTAATGGAGTCATGTCTTCTTTACAGATGAGAGTCGGTTCAGTACCAGAAGCGATTCTCAACGCGTTTTGATTTGGAGAGAGATCGGGACCCGGTTTTATCCCAGTAACACCAAGGAAAGACACCGCTACGGTGGTGTTGGAGTTCCTGTCTGGAGAGGCATTATGCTGAACGGGCAAACTGAGCTCCACATTCTCGACAGAGGGTCTGTAACCGGAGATAGCTATTGTGATGAGGTACTTCATCCCCATGTGCTTCTGTTTCGAGGTGCCATTGGACCAAACTTCATTTTTATGGATGCCAATGCATGGCCACATCTGACTCTTGCTGTTGAGGAGCTGCTGGAAAGTGAAGATATCACTCGAATGGATTGGACAGCATACTCCCCAGATTTTAATCTCATCGAACATCTGTAAGATGTTTTGGGGAGACGTATTGCAGCACGCTTACATCATCCAGAGAAGACCTAACAACTCAAACAGATGCTGGTAGTGGAATGAGCATTGCTACCGCAAGAAATGTGACACAAGCTCGTTCTGAGTATGCGTAGACGGTGGGAAGCAATCATTTCAGTGAGGGGAGGACATATATCATATTAAGGAACATCTGCTTGTTGTTCTTCCTGTTGGGTAGACAATCATGAGTCAGGATACTGTGCGTTCAATAAGGCTTGTTTTTGTTTGATTCCATACCGTATGAATTGTATTCCTTTTTCAGAGCCGATGCTTTCGTCATCCTTTACGTACATATTACTCTCCCTCATTTCTGAATTTCATGTCTCTCAAATGATTTTTCGTGAAGTTATGACAGTATACCCACCTGTTGCTTAAGTTTTGCACACCAGTGTATTTTTTATTATGTCAGAATGTATATCATTTGTTTACTTTCCATAAATTGATAATTTTCTTAAATAATCTTTTGTTTTGGACTTTTCAATATGCTCTCACCCACCTCATTCAGTTACCACGCCCCCTAGGGGGAACCGCGCCCCACAGTTTGAGAAAATCTGTTCTAGCAGCATTCAACATCGTTCCTTCAGGTATCAATTCCTTCTGGATAATGCATTGACTATCAAAAAAGGCATCGTTTTAAAGCGTGATTTTTCTGCTCTAAATCTTTTCCCACGAGGTAACGCAGAAGAAAAAAATCCATCCTTTGCAGATTCGTTTCAGGGTAAATGGACAGTGCTTGATCTTCACAAACACGTACCAGCATCGCATAAGCTTCTTTCGGTGTCTTGCCAAGCCTAAAACAAAACTTCAAATTGATCTTGTGTTCGTTCATTTTTCTGTTCTCAGTTAAATGCACTAAACAAGAACTTTTTTGAAATAAATCTTACACAGAACACAAACGATGCTCAACTGAACAAAGGAGGGGGTAGATGGTCACCACCTGTGTCTTCACATGTGAAGCGTTTTGTTTTAACAGGGTTTCAGGATCGGGCGTTCTGACTTCATTCACCGAACTTTATTGTTAGTGGTTGTATATATATATATATATATATATATATATATATATATATATATATATATATATATATATATATATATGTGTGTGTGTGTGTGTGTGTGTGTGTGTGTGCGTGTGTTTGTCACTAAACTCCTCCTAAACGGCTGGACCGATTTCGATGAAATTTTTTTGTGTAGGTTCAAGTAAATTCGGAATGGTTTAGATTCACAATTCGGTCCGATATCGCAATTACTTTAAAAGATAATAATAAAAAAACTTCAAAAAATACAACTCAACATTGCCCTGCATTGTTGTAACAACGCTGCTTTGTTATAAACAAGTAATATAAAAATTTTTTTTAAAATCAATTCCTACTTAGATCATCCAAGAACAAATTTATTTTAGCTACTTTTTATTAAATAGTTGCAATTAATATAAATATGTATATACATATGGCAGAAACACAACATTAAGTGGCAATTAATTTTTGTTTATTATCATGAAAGTATCATATTGTCATCCAAAACAATCGAGTATATAAAATTTCCTCTCAACCGAATGCTTTATTTAACACGTGAGAAAAAAACCTTTTCAAATTTTGACATAAGTCGCCAAAAGGGTCGCTAAGTCGCCAACGTGGGTGTATTTGTAAGTTTTTAAATAATTAGTTTGAATCAATTAATTTTTATTGATTCTAATTAAATTATTGTATCGTTATCCAAAAGAATCATGTGCATTACATTTCAGCTCAATTGAGCGCTTTAAAATGTGTTTTATTAACGATTGAATATTCCACCAAGATAAATAAACAAATAAACAATCCAACAAATAAAATACGTATTGAGATCGTGAGGTAATAGTAGGAATTGAAAAAGACGTAAGTTTGAGTCGAAAATTGATTTTCAGCCAAACTGGCCAAATCCGGTCTTTATGGTTACGAAAATGCAGACGCGCGATTCACGCTTTTTAGAGTTTTTAATTAATAACTTTTCAAATAATCTTTATATATGTAATTCTTCTTGGCGTGTGTATGTAACTGAACTCCTCCTAAACGCCTAGACTTATTTTGATGAAAGTTTTTGTCTGTTCCAGTGGACTCGAGAATGGTTTAGATTTATAATTCGGCTTAGAAATGTTTATTTAATTAATTTTAATTTATAAGTTGTTTATCTTGGTATGTTTTACATTGGATCCGGCAGACTGAGCTACGATTGCAGTATCGAATATTCAAAAATATTTCATTATAATTCAAGTTGGTCCCGACAGCTGGTTCTGTGATCATTTCAGGAAAATATTTTGTCACTTCGTGTTATTTTTTTGTTGAAATAAATCGTGTGTTAATTAAATTATTAATTTCAGATGTAATTAGTGTTTGAAATTTTACTCAATTTTACTCAAATTTTACTCAAAACGGTCCAGATTGTTAAAGCTTATTCGTAAAAATTTGGAATTTTTGAATTTAAGATGTGTGCACAGGAGAACGTCTGTCGGGTTCTCTAGTATATATATATATATATATATATATATATATATATATATATATATATATATACACTCTGTCGCAAAAAATATATGCACCCAGAAGAAATTGAGCTACATTCACGAAATTTGGTATGCATGTAGTGTATATGAAAATAAACAAATGATTAAAAATTCATAACAAAATATCATTTTATTAAGCGGTTACAGCTTGCAAAAGGTTAAAAATCAGTAAGTAGTAAAGCCACCTCTGGCAGCTATACAAGCCGAAATTCGGCGTGGCATCGATTCAATTAGATCACTTATGACTCCCTGTGGAAGATCCTGCCATAGTCTTTGCATCTGCGCAGTTAATTCTCCTGTATCTCGGGACGGCTGCAGTTGCCTTCCCAGCGCGTCCCAGACATGCTCTATTGGCGAAAGATCTGGTGACCTGGCAGGCCATGGTAGGACGTCATATCCTTGAAGACATTGTTGGGAGAGTCGCGCAGTATGTGGACGAGCATTATCCTGTTGATAAATGGCACCTGTGCGACTTGATAGCATGGGTAGCACAATCGGCGTTAAAATATCGTCCACGTATCTGCGAGCTGTCAAAGTGCCTTGAAGGACCACTAAAGATGATCGTGTGTCCCAAGAAATTGCTCCCCACACTGTCACACCTTGTGAAATTGCTGTATGCTGCTCGACAATAAATGCCGGATCGGACCGCTGGCCGGTGCGCCTCCAGACACGTGTGCGGTGGTCATCAGCACTGAGACTGAATCGGGATTCATGACTGAAGATGACACGTCTCCAGTCTGTCACACTCCAAGTTGCCCGAGGTCGGCAAAAATCCAGTCGACACTGCCTATGATGTGGGGTCAGTGGTAAGCGTCTTAGCGGACGTCGGCTCCTCAAGCCAACTTCGGTCAGTCGTCTCCTTATGGTTTCTCTTGATGGCACTGGATGTCTGGAAGGAGGTAAGTGGCGTTGAATCGATGCTAGCGACGTTGTTGGTGCCGAAGTGGCCACTCTTCTGATTGCACGATCCTCGCGATCATTTGTGTTCCTGGGACGTCCTGACCCTCCGCGACGGTACACTCTACCTTCTGTGATCCACTGTTGCCAACACCGAGCAACTACCATATCGCTCCGACCGAGGTGGCGGCCGATACGTCTATTCGACCAACCTGCTTCTCTGAGGCCTATTATACGGCCCCTATCAAAGTCCGTCAGCTGCTCGTACTGCCGCCGGTTACGTCTTAGAGGCATCCTAAGTCTCAATATCGTCTATCAAAGTCATCAGATTCGTTTGGATAGCCGTACGGCGCTCGTACTCATGCTTTTAAACTCTCCCAGTTGCGCAACTAATATGCGCATAGCACACTTAGCCTTGTCTCATTGGCTTCGAAATTTTAATCATTTGCATATCTCTTACCAGACTACATTCTTGCCGAGTTTCGTGATTGTAGCTTGCTTTCTTCTGGGTGCATATATTTTTTGCGACAGAGTGTATATATATATATATATGTTAGTGGTCTTGCTGTGAAGATTATATCATAACACTCATATCACAGTTTACATTTTTTCCACACACATCTTGAACATCTTACACATTGTTGACAACCAACCAAATTAGAGCCTAGCAAATTTACATTTTTGACAATCAACCAATTCAAATTCTACCATATTTGATTGTCGTCTTTTTTTATATCTGTCTTTGCTGGCTGGTTTAAAAGTTAGCTCAAAAGATGTGTTTATGTATATTCGAATTTTTTAACTTGGTGAATAATTGATTTTCATTGATGTCAAGATGCTTGATTCTCTTCGTAAAAGCTCTGTGAGTAAAGAAATTTTGTTAAATTATTTTTTGAAAAATACTTTTCTTATGTAATTGTTTTAGGATTTTTTTACTTTTCTTACATAATTATTTTTGCGATTTTTCTGCATTAAGAGTTTGGGAGAGTTTGTTACATAATAGTAGTGAGTGTGGTTTTATCATACTCTCTGAGTTTTTACATACTCTGAATTTTTGTTTATTTTATTTTATTTGCTTTTTCCTACCGAGTTGCAAATTGGGAAGGTTGGCGCCTTCTAACGAGTTTAACCCCACTTATTCGGTCCTAAATCCAAAATTGCTTTCTGACTCGCTAGGTTCTTCTTTTTTGTAGTCTCTTTTTTATTTCTCTATAAATTTGTTCTTCATGTTCAGCTTTTATATTTTTATTACGCTATTTCTTGTTATGTTCATTATCTATTATTTCTTGTTTTTGATATATAATACATATTTCTTTCATATAAATATATATATATATATATATATATATATATATATATATATATATGTATAGATATATATTACTAAATAATCCTAACAATATTTTGCCAGATAACTTGAGAGTGTTTTAATTCTTTTCCGCAAAACACAGAATATAATTACGGAATTTAATATCACTTATTTTAATACACTTTCAGTAGCTACAATAGTTTTTCTTTAATTTATAATGATAAGGAGTTAACCCCTAATCAAACACATGTAATCTTTGACGAAAAGAATGACAAACCCAATCCAGAAACATTAACATTTTTTTAAGTAAATTTAATCTTCACTTGGCACATTACGCCAAGTAAAGAATTATATTCATTCATTAAGATAGCCAAAAATTCAAAGTCTTTTTAGGTTTTTTTGTAAAAAAAATATCTGCATATTTATGTAAAAATTACATTTTATCACATTTAGCAAGCATTTTTTCCCGGCTTTCATTACAATCTACTTAAATATTATTAGTAAAAGAACAGCATGGGAAAAATCTTGTATCTTTTTAAAATTAGTTTTAGCTCAAGTATTCCTTTTAGAAAGTTCTATTCGTAAGAAAAATTTTATACTTTCTCATTTTCATATTTTCTTTTATAACAGCAAATTATATTTAGGTTATATTTCTCTAACGTTATTCTTATTTAACATTATATAGCACAAGCAATGAAAAAAAGGCAATTCCTATATTGTTAGAAATCCTTACTGGCGCCATCTTTTGTATATAAATCAAACTTCGTAAAAAATAACGAAGAATAAATTTAAAATTAAAAAGTAAAATTGAATTAAAGAAAAATTGTATTAACATCAAGTGTCATCCACTACAAGTTTAAAAAAATGTATTTGATCTTGAAGGACGAATAAAAATTATTTTATTAGGATGGAAATTTTGAACGATATATATACAGGGTGTAACTAAACTCTACGGCAAAACTTTAAGGGGTGATTGTACACATCTAAACAAACAATAGTAAATATGAAACTTAGGGTCCCAAACGTCTTCCGAAGGAGATAGGTGCCATTAAAGTTTAGGGTCCGATATTTTAAACAATTATTAAAAAACGGAAAAAAATGTACCGATTCGTTAGCGGTTTTTGCCAAAATTATTCTTTTTGTCAGTATTTTCTTGAAAAATAAATTTTAAAATTAAAGCTCTAAAAATATTGATAGAAGGCACTTTAGACTTTGCAGTAACGAACAAAAGTTTTTTCCCTTTATTTTTTGCATCACATTAAATGTTTTCAAAAGCTTAGACTTAAACTTAAATTTTGAGCACACTATTTGAATCATCGGGGTTGTTAAGTGGTTAAGTAGCGCAAACTCAACTGTGTTCAGGGGGTGAAATTTGAACTCACCTCCTCCCCTGGACACAATTTAGTTATTCACGATCTTCGATGCTCGGTTGTAGACTAGGCAGCAACTACTACCCACTAAATGTAAAATAAACCAGAGAAGGATGACAGAATTAAATAAAATTTATTCAGAACAGCCATGAGCAATCTCTCCCCGCAAAATACACAATTATGCAAATCACCCGATTTGCATGCTAAGTGTAGTACTCAATGATTCAATTGAATGTAAGGATGTAAAGTTCTACTGCAAAGTGTTCCAGCCAACATAAAGGCTCGTATGTTGTTCCAACATGACGGAGTGTCTGCACATTTCAGCGCAGATGTGTGAAGTGCATTGGATACAGCATATCCAGGGCGATGGATTGGATGAGGTGATTCGGTAAATTGGCCGGCACACTCGCCTGACCTCTCCTGCCTAGACTTCTTCCTCTGGTTCTGAAAGAGTCTTGCTTACGCAAGCCCCGTTGACTCCGACGAGGCTCTGGTTGCGAGGACTGCCGTAGTACGTAGTAACATGCGATATCCGGGAGATGACCGGGGTATCTGCTAATGTTAAACAGTCCCTCCGCTGGCAGCGTGAGTCCTGTATCTTTGCTGGTGGGCGATCTTACGAGTGATCTTTTGCGATTCCGCAAGAAAATCTTGCGTGTTCCATTTTCTACGTGTCATCATTCTTTCACCCTTCATTCATACGCACTACGAACGCACAGCAAATTGGTTCTTTTTCTTGAGCTGGGAAGTTACTCATGTCTATTATAAATAAATATTTTTGGTTTCATCATCCCTCTCTCGTTTATTTTACGTTTAGTGGGTAGCTTAGTGTACAACCGAGCATCGAAGCTCGGGAATAACTGAACTCTGTTCCGAGGGAAGGGAGTTTCAAATTTCACTTCCTGAGCACAATTCCGTTTGCGCTACCTAACCACCCCTAACGAGTCAGATTGTGTACTCAAGATTTAAGTTTAAGTCTAGGCTTTTGAAAGTATTTAATGTGATACAAAAATAACCTTAAAAAATAGTAGTTCATTACTCCATAATATAAAGCGCCCTCTATCGAGACTTCTTGAGCTTTATCTTTAAAATTTATTTTTTAAGAAAATACTGACAATTTTAGTGAAAACCGCTAACGATTTGGCCCCCTTTTTCCGTTTTTTTTACAATCATTTGAAATTTCGGACCCTAAACTTTAATGGCACCTTTCTCCTTCGGAAGACGTTTGGGACCCTAAGTTTTCTATTTACTATTGTTCGTCTTGATGTGTACTATCAACCATTAATTTTTTGCTGCAGAGTTTAGTTACACCCTGTATATAAAAATATTTAGGTAAGTTAATATTTTTCTTGTAAAGAATTTAGATGTTCAATCTATTTTTTTCAATAGGGTTTTGTTCAATATTATTAACAGAAAAAGGGAAGGCTGACTGGAGAAAAAACATTTTCAACCCACTTTTATATGAGTTATTTTATATATAAGAGTTGTCCTAAGTCAGCAATGTTTGGAATACTGCAGCATCTATATACTTATATTTTAAACCCTATTATTTTTAATATCGTGTGAGTTTATACATTGGCTAAGTGTTCCTGGACGTGGTTTACGTTATTTCATTTAAATCATTTGTTCCAGTTTAATCATTGCTAAGGGGCCTTCATGCAGATATGTTAATGCCTCTTAAGTATGACAAGACTCAAAGTGGTATGGAATTTTGGAGATTGAGCATCCACTCACGTGCCACTTCATTCAATTGACTGTGATCAAAAGAATGATCAGTTGCCAATACACACCGACCATAAGAAACAACCAATTAATGCGTCTCATGCTCACCAAACTTTCTAAGGTAAAGATGATCAAAATTACGAATTTTACCTAATGAGTCTCATGTGTATATATACATAGGGGGAAAACAACTAATTCATTTACTCATTAATCTAAATATCTCTGGAAGTATTAGATCACTAGAGGCTTGAATTTTGATAAGCATGTTCCTTTTTTGAATAGAGATCCTCTAAGAAAGTGTTTTGTAAAAAACTATTCTCCAATGGTAGACGCAGGTTTGTTAAAGACATAAATTCACCTTTTTTAACCACTGGACCATGAGTCTTGAAATTTGGCAAGCACGTTTCTTTTAATAAGCAGATATTCGCAAAAACGTGTTTTAAAAAAAATCTACTCCAGGGAAATTGAGTAGGTGTAAAAGATAAAAATATCATGTCTATGAACTGTTATACATAGACTTGAGATTTATCAGGCACGTTTCTTTCGTTGAGTAGAAATCCCCGAAGAACAGTTTAACGGCAATTTAATCCAAAGAACTGATGATAATGCAGCACTGTGGAATTCCTTTGTGCTGTGTTGATGCACTAAAGTTAGAACGATCCCAAGATTTTCACCAATCAGACGCACTAGGTCACATGCTTTTCACATCCAATTGGTTGGTGATCTGTACGGATGCGTGTTAAAATGCATACTAGAATGACATTAAGAGTCCGCGTCCTAGTGACAGCGTAAGGATATATAACAAATACCAGGGCAAGAAGCAGGTGTGGCCATCCCGTGACCCTCCTTGAGTAATTTTGTGTTCCACGAGATTCATTAATACTCATAAAATAAGATTATTTTGTTCAAGATTATAAATTTTAGTGTAGTATTTTGTTCCAAAACTGTCCCATAACAGTTTCTATTTGATTACGTTGCTTCTGTATTTATACATACTTAGAAATGAGCAGTATTGCACTACAGTGACCCCTCGCAGCATCACGCTTGTTTTCCAGTGACCTTATCCCACTGATTATTGCTAGAGTTAGGCATATTTGATCATTGCATTATTATTATTATTAAATTATCTATGTGTTTGTATACATGAAAAATAAGGAAAACAATAACAATTCGTTCAGTTTTAAATTTGTTGTCCATTAAGGTATCGACTACGTTCGGGACCGAGATTTTGTAAAAGCGTATAAATGGATAATATTTATGATATTTAGTGTCACTTAGATTAGAAAACGTATATAAAATTGTTTTAAGAATATTATTACAATAAAAAATGATTTAAGTACAATACTTTGACCAGAAATGAACAAAGAATGACCAATTTTCATAACTTTCTCCTTTATGAAAAATGCTTCTATCATAATAATATTTTGTCTGTACATACAATAGCTTAGACCTCTATTTAAAGGTTGAACTAGAATGTTGGAAATATACAGCTTAGAAGGGGATTTATCAATATTTTACTACAACAGAGGGGATAAATTTAAGAAAAAAAACGCCGATAGTTATTTCAATTCGTAGTAACTCTGAAAATAATGTGGATTTTTCAAAAATCCTAGTTCAGACTCTCTAGAGAAGTCTTTACTTTGTATAAGCAAAATATTATTATTATAGAAGCATTTTTTATAAAAAGAGAACGTTTTAAAAAAAAAGATTATTCTAAGTTAATTTTTTGCCAAAATATTTTATTTAAATAATTTATTGTCATATTATGTCCTTAAAACAATTTTGTACATGTATTCTAATCTAAGTGACACTAAATACCATGAAAATTATCCAAGTATGCACTTTTTTTAAAATCTCTTTTCCAAACGTAGTCGGATACATTAAATGTTTCTAAAGGGTATCAATCTGATATTAAGATAAATATTTTTTTTATGTGTGGCCCACGGGATGAGGCCGAAAGTCATTTGGTTGGGCCATCCGTGATATGGAACATCATTTCTTTTAATAGACTTATATTATTAGCCATTCGTAGCTCTTTTGATTACTTCATCTACTCGTTATGCGAATAGTTTCGTTGGTCTTCACATAATTTGCTTTCAAACTCAATAACCTCAAACAGTACATGGTATACAAAGCTATAAAATTTTTGAAGCTTTCTTGTCTAAGTCAACAAATAGTTCCTTAAGAATATATTCATATAAGAATTAATGGATAGCGTATGGAACCAGCTGGTTCAATGACGTCGATTTATACCGACAGTCGAAGACATTTTGGTTCACCATGCGTGAAATTTATCAGTACTTGCTTCACCGGGAAAGGAATTTTATCCAAACTAAACATTGAGTAATGCTGTGTCAAAATAATCATTTTGAAATGATTGAACTCTAGAATATTTCTCCAGTTGTCTTAAAAAGTAATTTTTTTCTTTTGTCTTTTCAAGTTTATCCTATACATCAACTTTTATTACAATTGAGTAACTTTCTTATAGGCATCTATATTTATGTTTTGAGAATTACTTATTCTCTCTTTAACCCTTTATCTACCGTCGGTACTAATAAGTACCACTCACTTTAAAAAAACATAGAATAAATATTTTTACGAATGCTCTGACGATACTTAGCAGGAATATTCCTTAAGATCTACTCGTCCAAGATATATGGTAGCATGAGTTCTATGATGTGCATTTTAGTGGGGAAGGCGAATAGTTTTATAGCAGAAATTGCGCTTACAGGGGATTGCGAAGATTGTCATTTTTGTTTCGAAAAAATAGTTATTTTCAAAATTAAAGTGTCTTATTATTTTTGTATGAAAATGAAGACCTTAGAAAGCGATTTGACTATTTATTTTAAGTTAACAATGTAAATAATTAGTTTTACAGTTTATTATCTGTAATTAAATAATGAGCTCTAACGGGTTTAATTTCCCAAAGTTGAGTATTTTTTTAAATTTATATCCCTTAATATTTAATGTAGTGATTAAAAAAATAATTGCATAAAAATACAGTAAATCATAATGCGGTAGATAAAGGGTTAAAATGCTAAATGTCTTGAGATGAAAAAAATTTTAAAGTATTCGATACTTAGTCTAAATATTTAGAGCCTAATTTTGAAACAATATGCATGATAACCATATTATTATTCAATCATTTGTTAATAGGCTGGCATCCATCGTTTTTTAAACCTCTTATCATTATGCTACTAATATATTGCACTATTTAATTTGCTGGTTCCCTCTTTCTCTCTCTGTTTTATCCTCACAATTTTAAACTTTTTAAAAAATTGTTTAATTATTTAGAGCTCAAAAGGTACAATTGTTATATTTGTATAAGCTATGGAAAAACCATTTAAAATTAAATATTTTACTCACTTCTTTTTGCAAAAATTTTAATGGGTTTGTACTTGTTTGTTAAGTTTAGAAATCCATACCGTTCATCGAATTGTTAAAACAATTTGTAGGAAGTTTCGCTAATGTTCCAAAGCTGTCAAATGCATATTTTTGCCAAACAAATATAAAATATATTTTGAAAGAAAGAAACTTTTTTGAAAAAAAAAACATTTTTGTTGACTCAAGTGTACGTAATGTGGCCTTGGAGGTCTTGAAATGTTTGTGAATGAGTCGTATATACTTATCGTTTCAGGTATCATTAAAAAGTCCAGTGGAGTCACATAAGGCGAAAGTAGAGGCTAATCTTTGACACCTCCATAACAGATATTTGGTTTCCAAATTCATTGACGAGGTGCAGATTCATTCTGGATGTCTTGTAAGCAAAGGTGCCGTCATGTTAGCTAAATAGCTGGGGTATGGTGGTGTTGAAGATTAATTACCCAGTTCGCCTGATCTTACTCCCCTGGATTTTCTCCTTTAGGGATACCTGAAATTGTAGGTGATGCATCTGTCCAGAAACATTGCATGAACTTAAAGAAAGCCTTACGGACGCTTGAGCCAAGGTGGCAAGTTCCATGCTCTAGAGTGAGCAACGTGCCATTCAACCGAGGATTCAAATATGTATTACAGCTCACGGGGAGAAGTTTGAACAGCTCAAATAAACTTATATTATTAAAACTAGTTCTAGTTTCATTCTCCGATCACACTGTTTAACCGTTCTATTCCTTGCAATAGTGTCCATAAGGTGTCATTTCGTACTAAAAGGATGATACTCTACAACTTTGTAATTCACCTTTTCCCCCTAACTGTATCATTTTTAAGATAGAACTACTTCCACTGTTTCATGTCAGGTGGTTTTATTCAGTAGCGCATGACTACTTTACAATAACTAGACACCCCCTTTTTGAATATAGTTAAATGGAAGTTAAAACTACACGACTGTGTAATTTGTTTGTCAAAACTTTATTATCTTGTGCTCCAAAAAAGTGTTTAAAATGGAGCAGTCACGTCGACAGATCAGAACGGTTATGTACCATAGTTCTGAAATAAACTCAGTGCAACTTAATGAGACAAAAAATGTGTGAAAGTTTAGGTTTTAATACTGTTTATTATGATGAAGTAAAAGTTTGGTTTCGAAAGTTTAAAGCTGGGAATTTCGACAATGAAATGAAACACGTTCTGCTGCCCTACTGAGGTTGATTGTGACCAGTTAAAACAAGTCATTGATCAATACATAAAGGTTTCAACAAAAACTGTTGCATTACAGTTTGGCGTTGGCCAAAAAAACAATAGTTAATGGTCTCAAACGCATACGTTTAAGTTTAACCGCTGGGTGCCTCACGAATTGACTGTTGAAGGCAAGAGAAAAACGATCTGTTTTTGCTCTCCTCAGAGATCAAAGGAAAGAACAATCTGGGAAGAATTTTGACCTGATATGAAAAATGGATGTACTACAACAATACAAGTGGTGAAGGAGGCTGGTTAGTACCTGGGGAATCAGTAGGTCCGGTTGCAAGACGAACGCTAAATAACAAGAAGGTTCTTCTCTATATCTGGTGGGATTGTCATGGAATTATCTCTAAGGAGTACTTGAAAAGGGGGCAGACTATATAAAGTGAAAAGCTAATCAAAATTAGAAATGCAATTCGTGAAAAATGTAAAAAAAGAGTTCAGAAGGAAGGTCGTTCTCTTTTATCAAGATGACGCTAGGGCACATGTAATTGGAACGACCAGCAGGACGCTCAACACCCTGGAGTGGGGTTTGATGTAACATACACCATACAGGCCAGATATGGTGCCTATGGATTATTATCTGTTTTTATATTTGCAGCTGCATCTTAAAGGGGAAAATTTTCCATTCAAATGACAAAGTCATAAATGAGATTAATCGATTTCTGGACTCGTGCACAACATAGTTTTTCGCAGAAGGGATTGAAAAGTTACCAAACCGCTGGAAGACTATTGCAGTTTTAAAAGGAGATCCATATCCTCATTAGAACTGTTGTTTTTAAAAGTATTTATCATTTTCCAAGATTTTTTTTTTGGCCGAAAAATTTTACTCAACCTAATATAATCATGCATTGTAATGAAGTACTTAGAAAAGAGGGTGGGTAACGACTAGCAAGCATTTGAACTCGAACCTTTTAACAATAAAAAAAATATATTAATATCACTAAACAATGCTATAATATGCATGCTTGACACATTAAGATATAAAAACCTAAGTACGAATTAATGATATTTATGTTTAAACTATCATTACTACTTTAACAATTTCTTGAAATAAACAATTCGACTGAAAGTTATAATATATATATATACACAGTTCGAGTGTTATTCTGTAAATATACTTCTATTTCTATTTCAATAAAGCGACATTGTAAATTCTTGCATCTGATGGGAAGGATGATTTGAGTGTAATAAAAATACAAAAGATACTATTAAAATGATAGTTTTCAATGTTAATCATTATTGTTGGTCATATAAAAGCTGAAAGTAAAACATTAACATAGATTCAAAAAGACAAACATTAGTTTTATAAAATGCAAACACATTATTTGGAGAGCAATAATAGTCATTCAATTTAGATATTTAATGTTCCTTAGTCACATTAATATTCTTCGCAGTGTTGGACAATATCCTTTCAAAACACTTTTGTGGATGAGAAAAGTAAATTGCAATTTTACATAAAGGGAACAAGAATTTTTCAGAATATTCTTATAATGCATGACATATACACCACATTTTTTTTCATTTTAAAATAACCCATTGAGCTTTGGATAATGTTTCAGAGTATTGTTATAAACCGCAGAATTCCTTCCATCATTTGATATGAATAATGTATGATAATATACTTTCGTAATATCACATAATAAAATAAGGCATATTATTAGTGTTTCTGATACTCGTTTTTGCATTAGTAACTAATTCTGTAACCATATTTATGAAAAAAAAACTATAAGATAAGATTATATTTCAGAAACCCACAAGTATTTATTAGTATAGTTTTTGCAAAAATTTACATGATATATTTGTATGTATATATGTCAGGTTTGAAAAGTTTGGCTTCAAAATTAAGTAAGTAATAAATGAAGATAGAGCGAACTCTTTGCCATGGTGTATGGATCTGTGGGTAAATAATTCTATTTAAGTGTGGAGCAAGCGCTAACGAAGGAAAACCCGTACTCGAAAAGGCTTAGCTGGTGACTCCTCACCGAATTGTTGTCTATTGTTCTATTTACTGGGTTGCGCGCCAAAGGGCCGCCATGTATTTTATGTGATTGAAGGAAAATGAAGACGTTATTATAGAGATGATGCCCTTCTCATTTTACCAGAAGGCCTGGGGCCTGACATATATATAAATTATATTGCTGCATCTATTTTTGCATATTAAGTTATTCACAGTCCAGTCACATTAATGTGACCACCACGTACTTTCGACTTTGACGTTAAATAACCAATCACAGAAATATGCTGGCATCGCAGTGCTATTGAGCGTATATAAAAGGTGTGTGAGGGCTTCGGAAAACACTACAGTCGTTGGCGTAATGCAAACATGTAAAGAGTTATCCGACGTCCAAAACGGCATAATTTTTGGCTTTCGGGAATAGGTTGGAAGCATTTCCGAAACGGCTAAGTTTGTGGACTGTTCGTGTGTCACCGTGGATAAAGTATGCCGTGCATGGCAAAATGGGACCGTCCAAAATCAGTGACGTGGCAAATGTGGTGTACCACGGGCTATATGTGATAGAGGTGACTGATGGCTGCAGAGGTGAGTTCGGGAGAATAGACGTGCTACCGTTAAGCAACATACCACCCAGATGAACCAAGGGGCTACCAACAGTGTCTTCCAAACTGTGAAGGTCTCCTAGGACCTCACTTTGAGAACGAGAATAAATAGGAGTCATGTAAGAAACAGTAGCCATTTTTATAAACATTGGAATTTTCATACATGTACCGCAAATGGGCATCCAATGAGAGGCGACAGGTAGAGTTTTCTGATTAATCACGCTTTATACTCCATCGGACGGATGGTTGGTGGCAAATACGGCATGAAACGTCTAAAAGCAAACACCCTGCAATAATTGCTGGCAAGGTTCAGGCTGGAGGCGGGAGCATTATGTTCTGAGAAATGTTTTCCTTAAATTTTCTGTGTTTATTCATCATTGTGGAAAGCACGATGGATCAATAGAAGTACGCATCTGTTCTTTCAGACCATGTCTACCCCTTTATGCGCATTATTTTTCCTCAGGATGGGGGCATCTACCAGCAGGACATTGCGGAGTAACATACAACTGACAGCATACGTGCGTGGTTCAAAGAGCACCAGGATCAGTTTATCGTTCTTCCGTGTCCAGAAACTCACCTGACTTAAACCCAATCAATAATCTATGGAACCATCTCGATCGGGTTGTTCGCGCCATGGATCCTCACGCGCGTAATCTAGTGCAGCAATAGAGTCGGCATGGCTCAACATCCTAGTGAATACCTTGAGGATCATAAATGACTATTTTCCCGTCTGCGAAAGATGATTATTCTGGCTTTTGACAGTGGTCACATTAATATGACTGGACTGTGTACAATGTTATTATCATAAAGTATAGTATATAACAGTCATGGCTACTTATGACATTTGTTTCTTAAATCTGAGAAATGAACAACAATTTTTGTGTTTTTAGGTTTATTTAATAGATTATAAGAGAAATAAAACTAACATTACTAAGAAAAAAAGACTCTTTTCCTATGGGGGGCAATCTGTTGAAAATTAATAAAAAAACCTGCATAAATGGGACTTAATGTAATAAGAAATATAAAGAATGGATTTTAGCCTTTTCAAAATTTATATGTTATGTTACTATTAAAAGTTAAAAAAATTAATGTTTGAAATTAATGAAGAAATATTTGGGAACCATCAAATAAAAAAATATGTTTGAACTTTTGCAAAAAATATATAACATTTTATTTTAGTAATATTGTTACAAAGCATATCCATTTATAGGTGTATGAATTTGCTTTAAAACCCTTGTTATATTTATATAAACGTTTGTTAAGATTTTGTCGAAGTATTGCGATGATTTGGCTTAGAAAAATGTTGGTCAAAATATAATTATAATACTGTATAAAATTTGCATACAAATTTCGCTGGATTTTCTTAATAACCTTTTCGTCAATCCTGTATCTGTTTCAACATTTTTTGAAAACACGTTTTGTATGAAACATGCTTTAATGACAATAACAGCACACCAGAAATGTCATTCTCTCTTTCTAAAATAAGACAAATGTGTACCCTTTCAATATTCCTAATTGCCTGGCTAAAGGCTTGAAAAATCAGTAAAATTTTCATTTGGAATTTTGATATTTCTCCGGCAAGTTTATGCATTGTTAAGCCATTCGTGTTTCAATTTCAGCCGGAAACATTACTGGATTCTGATATCAAATATGTATTCTGGAGGGCTTTGAAAATTTGGAATAATAAAGAAAAAACTTAGTGACAAAATTAGTGAAAATACAAACATAAAATTCACTAAGCTCTGCTAAGTCTTCAAGTTTTTGAATGTAATTAACTTGTTTAAAATTTCCAAGATAAATATTTTCACAAATTAGAGTTCTGTCAAAAATGTCTTGTTCAGACTTTTGTGGATGACACATGTCAGCTGTTTTGATAAAATAAATTTAAAAATACATTATAGTTTCCTCCCTAAATATCTTAAATATATATATATATCATGAAGTTAAAAGTGGACTTATTCTGTTAACTATTTTCCTATTTAAATCTTTTAACTAAGAGAAGAATAAATATATTTTAACCATTGATCTTTTCACAAATACGTTTTCATCCCAATTAAGGTAAAATCACAGAAACTAATTATGTTTAGTTGCAACATTTGGCATTTGTTCAATAACATTAACTATACTGATTCTATAGCGTAATTTGTTTCTTACTGGAGGAATGCTTTCATAGGACATATTAGATAGACTTAATATTTTCTAGTGACGTATTTGTAAGTCATGTTTTAGATCCTTAAACAAATGTATGTGTAGTTTTGTGAAAAGGTGTGATTGTATTTCGATTTATAACAATTATTTTTTTAACTAAATACCCGATTACTATATAATGAACTTTCACCGAAAATGCCATCTAAATTTAACACAGTGGGTCTTTTAACAGTTTTAAAAGTTGATGACATTTAACTTTTTACTACCGCATTATGATTTAGTGCAGTTTTTTTGGTGTAATATTTTTTGAACCAATACATTGAAAATTAAGGGATATACGTAAATAAAATAATAAACTTTGGGAAATTGAATCCGTTAGAGTTAATTAATTAAATAGGTACTTTTTTAAAGTACCGTCAGTCCACAAAGGACTAAAATATCTACATAATACAAAAAGACGGAATGGCTTTTTTGATGGAGTTTTAGCTCTTAAAAATGTTAAGCATCTACAGATCTTTAGTATTTAACAGCACAATTTTGTTTTTGAAAATTATAAAATTTTCAAAATTTATTTACTGTTTTTTATATATAAAAGCGGGTTTTACGCTTAAAATTAATTTGATGATATTAAAAAAAAAACAGTTGTTCTCTCATTTCATTAATATACAAAATTCATTACATGTTGTGCATTTTAAGTGAGGCTTCGAATGAATCTTTTTTAAAGCACTGCATCCTGGGAGAGGAAATACTATATTTTCAAACCATGAACTAATGCCCCTTTAGTCTTGTTCAGTCTCTTGATCACCATCTTAAGACCTTAAAGAAAATTTTAGCAGATAGTTTACCGGGACGTCTTCATCTGAAGAATCATCGGATAGAGCATCATTGCTTTTAGACGGTAGGTTTTGTAATAAATCCAAAGCATCTTGAAGACTGACCTTCTTTTTTCTAGACACTCTAAGAAAAGCAAAATAATAATAATAGCACCTTGAAATCCTCTTATTATCGTTTAATCTCAATTGCAAATAAAGAAATCAAAATGTTAATTTTCGAATAAATTATAAATGTTTCCCTCAATTGTGTGGTAAGAAAATAAACTCAGAAATTCAAAGTTCAATTTTTTTTAAGACGTCAAAATAAAAGAATAAAAATAGCAAAATAAACAAGTTAACCAAAAAATGCTAAACTTGCATAAGTCTATTGCAATATAGTGATGACTCTACAATGCAACAAAAAACAAGAATAAGCCACATGGATGAAAAAGAAAACTAAGTTCTTGCTCTAAGACCCAATGCTGTCGGTACTTATAAGTACCACAAAGTTATTTAATTGTATAAGTAATTATATACATTATTCACTTAAATTAAATATTGAAACCGTTTACTTAGGTATCAACTAATATACAAAAAATAAGGCACTTACTTTTTGACATTGAATATTTTTTTCGAACGAAAATGGCGATCTTCGTAATCCGATCATAATGTCAGTTGAAAACGCAACTTATGTTTTAAAGCTATTCACCTTCCCCACCAAAATACTCATCGCACAACTTGTGATGTCATGCTCCTTGGAAGAGTGGAATTAAAAGAGTGTTCATGCTGAATATTGACAGACTATTCGTAAAAATAGTTATTCTATGTAATTTGAAAGTAAGTGATACTTATGCGTCAGTAGTATGAGGGTTAATATGATTAGTTATTTTACAAATTAAAATTTTCAAATAATAAATAAGATGTATTTATACAAACAACGCAAACCAACACGTTCTACAGGTTGTGATGGGTTTTTATCGCACCTTCTCAATAATCCTCTTGGGGAATCTTTGGCACCAGAATGGCATTATTTCAATCCAACTCTCTGAAGAAGAAACCACGATATGTAGATTAGTTAATGGATATGTATTGGAGCTTTAGCACTCGCGTGTTAGTTGAATAGAAGCCGAAAAGACGAATGGAAGTCGGATAGAAGCCGGATAGTAGAATAGAACATGGATAGTAATAGAATAATAGTGGAAGAATAGAATACCAGAGGCAGAAGTATTGGTAAGGGATTAATTATAGAACGGTCTTTAGCTTATTAAGAAATCTACAGTAGATAAATATTCTGAGGTTAATTCCTCATAAAGATAGTGAGTAGGATTTCAGGCGCTATTTTACGTAGAATTGATAATTACGTAGTATCACTCCTGATCTGATTCCTCTAGTAAGCCTTGTGTAGCGTTGATCAATATATATTTAGACAATAATAAATTAGATTCATTATGCAGAATTTGAGTGATCAATAATTTATTTATTCAAATCTAGGTCGCGTAGATGGAGAGAAGATACCCCGGGCCGTGGAGTATCACAAGCTTATTTCAAAAGACAATAAGAAAAATAGATTTAGAGCGAAAATTAGAGTATAAGACCATGGAGAGTGACAACTAAAACACCATCATCGTATGATCAGAATCCTAAAGCTAAAACATTTGCACTAAGTAAGGTGGTGTCACATCATAAAAGATATCCGCTAGAATCTAGTGAGAAGTCCAGAAATCGTGGGGCATGCAAAGTGTCGTCTACCGGAATGAAGAAAATCTGTTCGTCAACATCAGTTTCAAAATAGAGAGATGAGCTGTGGACCCGTAACTACTTCGAGTTGAAAAATGTTGACATCAAAATATAACGGAAATGTAGAACTCAGAAATTTCAATGTTTACTTGCTATCAATCAATGCACATGAAGTACATAGCCATTATCTAGCTGTGTTTTTTTTAATATGCGCCTATGTAACGGGTTTCTTAGTTAAGACATTCTAAAGACCTATAGAGTTATCTTGTCAAATACAACCATCTTAGACTTCTCCAGATTCGTCTGGAAGCATTTAGGTTTATTTCAAAATTTAGTCGATTTGTGACCACGATTGCCACATCAGTCACTCCAAATAACTAAACAGTATTTTCTCATGATCTGTAAGCGATCTTTTCCGCAAAATTTATATTTTAGCAGAGAAGAAAACAAGCTCATAGTAAATGCGAGAGAGATAAGTTATCGCAAATTCTTAGAGAGTGATAACTCTCTCTTCCTCTCACTTATGTTTCTTACATTTATGAATACAAAATTTAGGTTGTAACAGACTGCGTTTATTACTGCAACCGTTGGGATAACTGTGACCAATAAGAGCATCTTGTAACTAGTTAGGAAGTCTGTTCCGCCGTCAGTTGATTCAGTTATTGTTTTAGACGTCTTATTGTTGTTGTACAAGGATGTGCCCTTTTATGTAATCCTGTGCCCATTCTACCGTCGTCCAAAAATACAGATTTTGGCTGTCAAACAAGTTGTCTTCATTTGAATATTTGTAACAAACATTTGCACTCAATACATCAAGACGTTTCACAGGGAAATGTTTTATAGATTTTTTGTAAGATTTAATAAGGATGAAGAAATGTGATGATTTCAATATGAGCCTATTTCTTTTATTTTCTGTAAGATCGTTAATAAACATGTTAGTTCTGAATTCGGTAGAAACTACTTTTTATAACAGCCAAATCCGCAAAATAAATATTACTTAACATTTTTGAATTATACTGCTAAAGGGTGAAAAGTTAATTTTCATTTCAAAAATAGAAATTACTTCCAAAAGATCAATGATTTCTAAATCATTTTAGCTGAAAAACGTTTTTTAGTGGATAGTAGTAAAACATATATGTATATAATTCACAGTAATTTAATCTTTAATAGATTTCTGATTTATATCTATGGTCCATTCCTTCAGGACCCACGCTTAATTAATAAACTAACTACCCGCCTAATGGGAATCTTCTAAATTACATCCTTCCACTCGTCCAAATAATGTGATTTGAGCTTCCTATAAATAGCGAGAGTTCTGAAAATTCCTCCTTTTTCTTGCTTTATCCTTAATCATGTTGCCGGCTGCAGCGCGTAGCGCCTTCGTTTTCTTTGTTCTGTATCGTGTCGTCCAAACCCTGTTTTATGTTTAATATGTTTGTGCTTGTGTGTCTCACGATGGGCAATAAATATATCTCCTGTCATAAAGGACTAATTCGTCAACGCGTCATTAAATATACAACATGAACCAAAATAAATAGTGTTCTTATTATGAAATATCTGCAATGAAAAACTTCTCAATTCATTTGATTCTCCTTTTATTCATGGTGGCAGGCATATGAAGTTAAACAACATTTGGTCTAATTAACTGAATTCGACGCGCACACACAGATAAAGCAAAAACAAGCAACGACGATTACATGGCGAATGCAAACAAACAAAGAGAATGAGCGTAAAATAACTCTCGTAATTTTATACTGACTGTGAAGGTAGCGTGACTTTTGTCTAACAGAGGCCAAGATTGGTCAGAAATGGGCGAGAGAGAGTTTCTAATGTAAGGTTATTATTTGATTACAATAAAAAAATTAACGCTTTATTCCTAAACCAAAAAAATTAAAAGTTATTTAAAAAGATATTAGAGGGAATTATTACATATTGGATGTGACCATATTTTTCATTGCCATGCTGCATATTTTCCCAGATTCTTTAAAAAGTTATATATATATATATATATATATATATATATATATATATATATATATATATATATATGTGTGTGTGTGTGTGTGTATATATATATATATATTTGTACTCATAAATTATTTCCTTTCAAACACTTAAATCTATTAGGTATAATCACTATAAATACGGAACGTTTTTGTCAAAATTTTATTTTAACTTTATATACTTGTTAATGTAATTCCTATTTAAGAGACTTCATGAATTTACCGTGAATTCCTTTTTTGTAAAAATTTTAATGTGTTCCGCAAAAAACTAATATATTTAAGGGAAAATATATTAACATTTTAAAGATGTTCAATCATCTTTAAGCAAGAATTGCATGTATTATTATTTAAAACTAGTCATCTTGTTGAAGATTATGAAAAACAATTGCAGAAAATAATGAATAATGTATATTAATACAAAAAGTTATTTTTGAGATTTTTGTTTATATGTCTTATGGATTCTACATTTTTATGCTTTAGTTGCAGTTGATGGGCCAAATAATATTTTAAGGTATTCGAACACGTTGAAATGGCCAAAATTCGGTAAAACACGTATATTTTCTCTTTATTTTATTGAATAGATATATCTTTTGGCTTTTTACAAAACACACTTTGTTTTGTTTCTACATAATTAGAGATCAAATTACAATCAATTTTATAAAATCAGAAAAAAACAGAAGTGGGTTTTAATCTACCAGAAATGAGCCCTTAAATGGTTCAACATT
Source organism: Trichonephila clavipes (assembly GCA_019973935.1). Taxonomy (NCBI): domain Eukaryota; kingdom Metazoa; phylum Arthropoda; class Arachnida; order Araneae; family Nephilidae; genus Trichonephila; species Trichonephila clavipes. Next base: position 240,406 of record BMAU01003057.1, on the reverse strand, counting down.
CTTCATGGTGAGTCTAATAACTCATAATGTTACAAAACCTTTTCATAGAGATAAAACCTGATACATATACATTATTTTTTAGAGAATGTACTAAAACATTTATTATTGTGTGAAATTTCTTAGGTTAATGCGTGTTATTTGTATAATGGTCACATTTCTTATAATATTTACTCAATTAGCTCTGAAAGTTTTACATTTTAATAAAACATTAACACTTAAGAACAGTGCTTCTCAAACTTTCAATACTGGCGCCCCCCTTTTCAATCACAATTTTTATCGCGCCCCCCCTTATACATAATAATTTACTGAATGCAATAATAATGCACTTCTACGATAAAGCAACAATATTTATTATAAACCGTACAAATTCATGACATAAGTATTAAATTTTGTATATGTTACTTTTAAGCAAAAAAAAGTTAAGTAATAGGATAATTACTAAGTTATTTTTCCTTTCTCTGATTTTTAAATTGGAACATATTACAAAATGCGGTGGTTGCTTAGAAGACAAAATATAGATATCAGCTAAATATAGAAAATGTACTCAGAGGGTCAATTTCTTATCTTAAAACTCCTTTCAAAAACTTTGCTCTGTAGGACAAGCCCAGGGAAGTAGCTAATAATTATTAAACTTGTTCTTAATTTAGTATTAATTAATTAGTCATAAAATACTCTGTGCACCACTCATACATTAAAAGCAGTGTTTCTCAAACTTTCAATACTGGCGACCCAATTTTCAATCATAATTTTTGTCTTGCCCCCTGTACAACAATAATGTATTTACTGCAATAAAAATGCACTTTGAGAGAGAGACGCTAAAGTTACAATACGATCTTAATTATAAACCGTACAAATTAATACGATAAGTATATTAAATTTTGTGTATATGTAACTTTTAAGTAATATATATTTTAAGAAAATTACTTAAAATATATATTACTTAGAGAATTATGTTATTTTTCTTTCTCTAATTTTTAAATTGGAACAGATCGCAAAATGATGTATTTAATTAAAGATTTATTTCCTTCAGCATTCATTTCTCAAAGTACAAATGTCATTAGAAAAATAGTCTAGTCAATGTCGCTCTCTATCATATCCATCACATCTGGCATTATAGGGTACGTTTGCGTGAGTCTGGGACCTATCAGACGTCTGCGCAAAACATGTAAAAATGATAATTTCCACGTTAATTGTAATTCACGGTAATTACGTATTTACGGCAGTAGATTAAAACAATATCATGCATACATTTTTAAGTCGCACGCAAACATTCGACCATAATAAAGAATCGACAAGTACACAGACGAACGAGCATGGTTCCGAAAATTAAATCAAAGCGATCTGCTCAAAAATACTGAAATTTTGGATTTACCACAACTGAAGTAAATGATGGAAAAAAAGCCCCAGCTCGATATGTGTTAAAACTTACAAATCTGTAGAACAACATGTGAAAGTTGTTTTTAAAACATGTAACATCATTTAGCTATGTTGGCAAAGAATTTTAAAAAGTATTTTCTGGATGAGGACAGCATGGTAGCAAGTTACGAGTGGATTAGGGATTTATTTCAAGATATTCCAGAAGGGCTCTAAACTTCCGAAGAAGAAATCTTCATAGATTTCACATCCAGTGAAAAATTAAAAGGCAATTTTGTAATAAATCGCTCTTTGAATTTGGGGTAGAGGTGGATGAGGAATTGTCTGTACTGAAAACAAAAGCACTTCGTATACTATTACCATTTTCAACATCCTACCTTTTACAAACCGGATTTTCTGCAGTGGATGCCTTGAAGACAAAATATAGATATCAGCTAAATATAGAAAAATAACTCTTTAAGTGACAATTTCTGATATTAAACCTTCCTTTGAAAAACTTTCCTCTACAAGACAAGCTCGTAGAAGTCCCTAATAATAATTAAACTTGTTCTTAATTTAGTAATAAGATTGATTGATTGAATATTAACGTCGCACTGTTCAGCTGCACGAGGGCTTTTGACGACGGACCACGTAATTTTAAACCATGGTTAAGTGACGTGGATGACACCTGAGCTGGCACTCCTCTCTTCTAACTACCACACCTCACCAACGGGAAAACGTTTCAACTCTCAACAGATTTAACGTGCATCGCTGCCCTACACTGCGGGTCTTTAGTGGTACTGGGCTCGAACTCGTGACAAGGCAAGCCACGATCCGATACCTATACCACTTGGCTACCGTGGCAAAATTCAGTAATAAGAAATTATTTATAAAATACCTTTTTTCAGTATTGATACATCAAACGTATACTGGCTGAAACACCGACTCTTCGCACGAGTTCATTTTTTAAAAAATAAAACATTATTCTTGATATAATAGCTGAACTGTAAGGAGAGTAAAAATGTGTGCACGACATTGTATACAAAAATGTAAAATGATTTTTTTAGATAAATGCTATAATTGTAAATAACTGTTTAAAAGAACTGTAATTTTAAACCTCACACAATTAGCATTTAGAATTAATGTTAAATTATGAAAATAATATAAAATTCCGATGAAGAATAATTGTGTTACTTTTTAACATTTAAAGCGAGAAGACTTCAAAAATGTTTTAACCCGGGAGCAGGCGCGTACTGATACTATCATTAATGGTAGTGCGGGGGACTCAGTCACCCCAATCATTTGTTAGAATTATTTTTACTGTACACGATACAAATCGGAATTCTAGTGAATATTTTAATTTATAGAAAGTATACTTACCTTCTTTCAAGGACTATTCAATTCTTTGATGATTTGAGAAAAATCCAATAAAACTGAACTAAAATGATTCAAAAGTACAAGACCATAATAAAGGACGCAAATCAGACACTTTTCAATTATCCTACATAAATGTTAAACCAATCAATTCTTTTCCAAATATCGCGAAACTCAATTATTTACAATTTCCCTAAGCGAAAATCAAACGCATAAAAGATGGGAGGGAACTAATATTTATAATAACCATACCATAAGATTGAAGGTCAATCAAATGATTAGCAAACGTACGATGCAGCCTGGCTGAAAAGTGAATCCTGACTTCCTTTTCTTTTTCTAAACTAATGTACAGTATTTCAATAATAATTACAGTGGTGATTTGTTTATCTTCTTAGAATTTTTCTCAGGGTCTGGGTTTCGTTTTTTTCTTTTAATGAGTAATATTTTATGTTAAATCGTAATAAAAAAATCTCTCATTGAGGAAATACAGCAAATAAAACAAAATGTTTTTTTTTTCTTCTTTAATTTGGTTTTGGGATCAAAGATAGCTATTTGATGACGGACAAAAGCCAGATAATAAACATAAATTATGTCAGTGTTGTTGTGTGTATTTTTTTTATTATGGAAGAAAGCATTTTGTTTTACTTCTCTTTCCAGTTATTTTTTTTTTTTAAAAAAATCTTTAAATTTTCGATACGCTCGCGTCCCTCTTGTAAAGTCATCGCGCCCCCCAGGGGGGCGCGCCTTAAACTTTGAGAAACACTGATTTAGAACATTATCTAGATAAATGCATTTTCGTTGTTTTTAATACTTTTACTGATTTTTTACATTTTTCTCTAATTGCTTAGAAGCTTTTCAAAAATATTGTTAAAATTTCAATTATAATTGTGATTTTTATAAAATTAAGATAATTGTTTAGAAATATTGTTAGGTAAATGTTAGAATTTATTGTTATGGTTTCCTAATAATGCTTTTATAATGATTAAGTAAGATGTTTTTTAAAAAAGTACTTCGAAAGTGTTCAGATACATTAAAGTATTAATATCATAAGAAATAAAACTCACACAGTGAAATACGACTAAAATAAAGTGATCACATTATGGTCATAATAAACTATCTTTTTTAGCTATTTTTCCTGTATTTTACTTCGAAAATAAATTACTACGCTTCATTATAAGTCTCATTTTTGGGAACTAAATAACTAAAATTTCAACAATAAACCATAATAAAAAAAGTAGAATGATGCATATATATACCTATTTTTTAATATATATAAAACTACGTTGTCACAGAAATCAGTTATTCAGTTCAGCAAAAGGAAAACTGAAAAAAGGATTTACCTTTCATCTGAATAATGAATTTTTTAAAAGGGTTCTTTTCGCATGGAAATGCAGTCGACTTTATAAGCTTGTTAAGATTTTCCAGATTGTACGTTCACTACGCACATTCGAATTGTTCGAGGGAAGGTGCAAGAATTCTATTTCACCAGAGAACCCCCTTGCTATCAGTTTCTGTGAGGGTGCTTAAAATAGATTTTCTTCCTTCTAAACGAGATTTTTAAGGTACCACTTCCAAAATTTAAGCTGGAATTCTAGATTGGGTGAAATTTAATTTCGATCATTTCAATTGCCCTTCTCATTTCACTAATAGGGTAGAAATAGATTGGAGTTCTTCTACCGTTCTTTTCCATTTTCTATTGGAATGAAACTGGGATTTGATGGTACAGAATGATTCTGGTATCCATGCACTCTAGAAACGTACTCTAATGAAACACTTCCTTGTTATTTTTTTTTCTTTTTTACTTATTTAAAGTTACATTCATGATTTAAAAGTATACGAAAGCATCAAGTGAATTGTTAATCTTCTAACATCAGCACATTACAAAAAATCTTTTAATTCCTAAAATCTATCTTTTAATTTTTGATATAAATACAGGGAAGATCAATTAATACGAAACTGAAGGGATTGAAATATATGTCGGGTAAAAATAATTTCCTGTTTAAGAACATCCGAAAAAAATTACAAAATTAAGCTTATTAGAGTATATTTTATTTACATTGATATGCGTATATGCATGTATTTACATGATTTTCTCTCTTTTTTTAATTATTGCTCAAAAAATAGAGTTGGCAGTACAAAATCTTAACAGATTTCAGCTTTTGTCCTCTGTTGCTGGTCAAAAGTCTTAAGAAACTACACTTTCATTTTAAACGAAATAGCAAGTGGCCTTCCCCGTCTCCCCTTTAACATTGTGCTCTCAAAAATTCTTTTGTAATAGAAAAAAATGACAATAAACCAAATCCATTGATTTTTACTCACACTGTGATGTACTCGTCACAAATTTCAAGGCAATCTGAAGGGCTGTGGTAACCCAGTGATCAAGGTATTGGATTATGGCAGGTATGTCATGAGTTCAAGCCGAGTAGCACTAAAGACCCACAGTGTAGGTAAGTGATGCACGCTAAGTATATCAAGAGCTAAAACGTCCCCCTATTGGTGTGGTGTGGTAGTTAGGAGAGGTGGAGTCAGCTCAGGTGCCAGCCACGTCACTTGACCATGGTTCAAAATTACGTGGTTCGTCACCAAAAGCCCTCGTGTAGTTGAATACTGTGACGTTACTATTCATTCACTCACTCAAAGCCAACTGATGAGAGATGAGATGCTTGATAGCAATTTATAGGGGTGGAGGGTGAAAGTAGCTTAGGTAAACAAACTTGACTCGTGTCGCAGGATATTCCAAGGGTACTTGAAAACAAAGTTAGCCTCCTTTCTATGAAACATGTGAAACAAACTCTTTGTCATTTTACACTCCTCTCAAATCTAGCTTGCGAGGTCAATGGATTCGGTATTTTGTTTATTCCACGAGGGAAATATTTTCATTTTAAGTTATTTTCATTTCAAGACAAAAAAATGCATGAAAATCTGTAGAAGTTTGCTGGGACTGATGTATTATTTCGTGTTAACCGATATTTCATCTTAAGAGTTTTCGCATTAATCATATTTCACTGTAACATAATGTTTGTAATAAAATCAAGCGATTCATCAAGTAATTTATCATTAGCAGTATCATTGATTCAAATTTTAAAACAAATAAAAGCAGCAATAATTTTTGCCTCAATTTTGAAAAAGATTAAACTCCAGACACATTAAATCTGCTTTGTTATATTTTTCTAATAACCTATACATAAATTTAAAATGTTGCTTTTTTTTTTTTACTTATTCCTTTGTATATTAAATGAAACAGAAAGTTTTACATTGCAGTCATTATTCTGTAATAAAAATTACAACTTGTATGAGTTACATTAACTGCATACAATATGCCAATATGCTTAATGTACCAAATGAGATATTTCAAATTACTAGTAAACGTTTTTCTAGTTAATTGTTTATTTTAAAGATAACCCTTAGCAAAATGATATGACATTATTTGGATAATGTATATACATTATTACATACACACACTTTTAATTATAATGTAAATTATTTAAAAGAATTACTTTAAGAAAAATGATAATTGTTTTGTTTATATGTATTCACATCATCGGTAATCTGAATACAATATTAACTGTTATTTTTTAGTTATCTTTCTTTAAAAGAAATATGGAAATATCTGCTTTTAAATTAAATTTAAATGAAAATAATTTTACATATTTTACGGCAGTTAAAAACTCGGTAGTAAAAACATTTCGAATAAAAGTATGTTTTATGGTAACAGATGGAAAATAATATTATTACTATTTTTTTAATAAAATGTATTTTTTTGAGCTAAAAAGAACACAAGTGCTGGTCTCTGAAGATAAACTAATGTTTAAATTTAACTGTATATGTTGAATGTTGCATTTATACTATTTATTGGTAACGCGTCTGCTGATTTATGTGTTTAAATTTGACATGTTTAATTAGTATTAATATATGTTCAATAAATTATTTGCATAAGCACTGTTTCTACAAAGAAATAAGGAGCTGCGTATCATTAAAAATGCATTAATGTAAATAATAATATAAGGCATTTTAGAAATATCTATTAAGTATTTCAATTTTAGGTCTTCGAAGTAAATCCAATCTTATTTTTTTTAGAAATTGTTTATTAGATTCGTTTTAAACGTATTTCACTGCTAAGATTGCCTTTTGTTATTTTACTAAATGAAAATATTCCAAATTCAGTGTCAATTTAGTATTACCTGCTTAAAGAATAGTTCCACTTTTAGAATATATGTATGTCATTATAAAGGGCGTTTTTTTAGAGGTATAGAACTTTAAATTGCAATAAAACAACGATGTATTATTCGATTGACATGATTTTTTTATTCGAAAGATAATCTTGTTGCATTAAATTTTAAATATGATATCTGGCATATGACTGCCACGGCTGGCTCTGATCTAGTCCAATCTGGACGTCCAATTTTCGATGACTTTTTCCAACATTTGTGGCCGTATATCGGCAATAACACGGCGAATGTTGTCTTCCAAATGCTCAAGCGTTTGTGGCTTATCCGCATAGACCAATGACTTTACATAGCCCCACAGAAAATAGTCTAGCGGTGTTAAATCACAAGATCTTGGAGGCCAATTCACAGGTCCAAAACGTGAAATTAGGCGGTCACCAAACGTGTCTTTCAATAAATCGATTGTGGCACGAACTGTGTGACATGTTGCGCCGTCTTATTGGAACCACAGCTCTTGGACATCATGATTGTTCAATTCAGAAATGAAAAAGTTAGTAATCATGGCTCTATACCGATCACCTTTGACTGTAACGTTGTGGCCTTCATCGTTTTTGAAGAAGTACGGACCAATGATTCCACCAGCCGATAAAGCGCACCAAATAGTCAGTTTTTCTGGATGTAACGGTGTTTCGACGTACACTTGTGGATTAGCTCCACTCCAAATGCGGCAGTTTTGTTTGTTGACGTAGCCATTCAACTAGAATTGCGCTTCATCGCTAAACAAAATTCGCTTATGAAAATCGGGAACAACGACAATCTCGTTTTGGGCCCATTCGACGAATCTACGCCTTGCTTGATGATCGTTTTGATGAATTGCCAAACCAAACTGAGAATAAATCACTTGCCAGCTGTTAAATCGGTCGCCATCTTGGAAAGTACTGCCAACTTAAACTTCTATACCTGGAAAAAAAAAAACACCCTTTATTTAAGATATCTGAATAATATTTGTATTTCGTTCATCATTCCTAATTTATAAAAATTGAATATTTTACTGTGCCTTTTAATAACGATACTTAAATAAAAGAAAAGTATAGCATGTAAAACAGTAATGAGAGAAATTGTATTTTCAAATAATTAGGAAAACAATAATATTCCTAAAGACAAAATATAGATTTTAACAGCTCATGAGGTGAATTTCTTAAAAATATAAATCAATTCAGAAATGTCTACAATTTTCCCTTGAATAAATTTTACTTTACTTGAAAATGTTTTGAAATTTTCATTAAATTTCAACTGATTTTAATCGGAATTTGAACTGAATTTCAATTGCTTCCAAATTTTATTTAATAATTTTGAGAATAGAAAATATTTATGTAGTAAATTAATTAGATTATATAGTGAAAAAAATATATTAACATGCAACTTTCGCTTCTTATTATATTCATAACTTAAGTAATTCTAATTAATTTTGAATTGAAAGTTTATTATCGAAATTTGACTGTTTAAAAACATTTCGTAAATGGTCGAGAAAAATTTTTGATTGAAAAAAAATGTTAAATAATAATAAAAATGGCAGGAAAATGTTTAAATATATTCCATTTTTTCCCTATTCTTTCATATTATAAAAATAAATAATTCAAATATACTCGTTTGCCAGAATTCAACAATTAAAGAAATCATTTATTTAAAATTTGTAGTGTATAACACGGAAAAATATCCACATTAATAAGGAAAAATTCTTATAACAGTATTTAATTGAATTCTGATGAATTTTTAAATATAGTAATGACACAAATGAGGATATTTGATTAATTTTGCACTTTTTTTTGCGACTTATTATAGCTATAGAATATATTCTTAAAAACGAGATGTAAACAAATCTTTAATATCAATTATATAAGTATGAAAAGCAAATGTTTGCCGATTACAGGGTTATGTAATTCTAAAATTTTAATTCTTGATTTGCCATGACATAGTACTTATTCATGTAATATATATCTAAAAAAATCTACAACATTTGAACACATTCATGAATTTAAATATTTTTTATTAGGATAAGAGAATGTATATTTAACTACAAAGTTTTAACTTCAACATCAAATTAATTACTCACATTAGAAAAATATGTCCGATATATGTTTTAAGACTAGCGTACACATATACTTGAATATCAGTAATTTGAATACATATGCATTATATAGTATCATTATAAATACGTCATTTCATCTTATTCTCATTTCTTCATGTTCTTCTTGAATTACACTTTATTTTGTGCAAACAAAAACGCTTATTGAAATGGTCTAAAAAATAAATTTTTCTATACTTATTTATATAATGCGGTAAACATCCAAATAAATATCAAAAATGTACTACCTTTTAGGGTACTTACGCCTTACACCATCGACCAACATCATCAAATGAAAAAACGTCGCCAAATGTCGTGCATATGCAGCCAATAGTGGAAAATCGCACACGCACAGGTTTAAAGACAATAATTTTGTTAGCATGTGATCAAAATTTTATCCTTTTTATCGATTAAATTGTTTTCGCACTAGATCAAGCAATACTGTTGATCCCATATGCTCGAAAGTTAGGATATTGCTTATAATTTGTAAATAATTATCTGATTTTTTTTGGGGAATAATGATGAAAATGTGGTTTATCACCTATTTTTTACAGAGGTGAACGTGGTAGAGTATTTTTTATTATACGGTATAATAAGTATGTACCGGAAAGAATATGGGGTTTAATAAAATGAGAAATTCATTGCTGAAAGGGGCACCACAACATTTAGATTCCCAGTTATGTGTTTATGGACATTGTCTACGTAAAAAAATAAATAAATAATAGCTTAAAAAAGCTAAAAAAACATGATTTTACAGCAGCGTTTCTCAAACTGTGGGGCACGCCCCCCTGAAGGGGCATGATAACTTTACAAAGGGGGTGCGAGCATATCGAAAAGTCGAAAATAAGATATTAAAAAAACATTACAAATTTATTGAAAGGAAGCAAAATAATACATTCTGACATAATAAAAGTAAAAAATACACATTTACACTGATATGATATACTTATAAATGCATCAGAACTGCACATTGTATTTATTAATTACATGATAAATACCAAATTATATAAGAGAAAGATTAAATACTTACCAGTGACTCCTATGAGCTTGTCACATACAAAATTTAATATTTATATTGATAATTTGGCGGTTTATAATTAAAATCGTGTTGTAACCTTAGCATCAAAAGCATTATTATTTAATTCAATACATTGTTGTTGTATTGAAGGGGGGTGCGATGAAAATTATGATTGAAAATTGGGTCGCAAGTATTCAAAGTTTGAGAAGCACTGTTTTACAGTAAATCTAACTAAAAAGTAAAAATGATAAACTAGGCAATTGCTTTATTATTGTTGGAAATTGCGACGCATCCTCCCATAAAAAAACACTTTTCTTGGTTTGCTGTATTTGTATTAACCATGGGCGTTTTCTCTTTTGGGTTGCAACTTTTAGTCGCCACATTTGGAAATGAGAAATCGTTAAACCTGAGGATCCTGATCAGGATGATGAAACAATATTACTAATTTTTTGTATTGGCATTGGTCCTTCATAAGCGGGAAAAAATTCGAATTAATCTGACCTTTTAAAGGGTCAGATTAAAGGTGGGTAAAAATCCAGTTCAAAGATTCCGTGACATACAGGTGAAGCTGAGAAATTCGTGTTAAAAAGACTTATTTTTCACGATTTTGGATGCTATTTTGGCGAGGTGGTAACCTGTTAGATTTTTTTTTAAATTTCAAATGTACGTACTTTTAATAAGTACAACATTTAAATAAATACACCTTACCAATTACCACCTTACCAATAATGCGGAATGAACATGCTCGGGAATTTTTTCCATGCATGTGTGGGAACGACGGCAAAACTTGGCGATATTTATTTGATTTGGCGATGTATTTTGGCTTAGCAAAATGGATTGTCAATATAATACGAAAATATCCGTTTTAAGCATTACATTAAATTTATGTACTATACATGTTATTGATGAAATTGTTAGAAATGTGAATTATTCTTTAAAAGTAAATAGTAATCATGTTAGATTCTGATGTGTATTGCATTTAAATTTAACCCACAAAGATTTTCGCATTCACTCAAAAACTATTTACAAAACTTTAAATAAGTCAAAGTCTGAAAGTATTAAACATTAAATTTATTAATTAAAAATAAAAGTAACTAATTCTCAAAACATTAAATACAAGACGACTATATACCATTAAAGGCTCGGCAACTGTAATTAATAACATTCTAATATTATATGATGCTCTCTCAAATTATGCTAACGCCACTTTTGCAGCCATAATAATGGCAAGAAGATCACGGTGCTTGTAAATAATTTCGGTGATAGTCAATGCCACAGAATATAATAACTTTATGTTAAACTTTAAGCAAATTAGATGTAGATCAGGTATCGTGATCTGCTTACACTTTAGGAAGGAATATCTATCATATTGAAAGCAGTAGGTAAAAGAGACAGAGAGTGAAAGGTGTATTCAAATGAATGTTTCAAATTTTTTAAATGCATTTAGTTTGGAATTCATTGCAAATCTGACAAAATTGCATTTTAATTGTATTTTTATCAAAATTGCACACAATTCAAATTTCATATAAGAAAGAACAGGGCAATTATATGCAGGATATGTTTTTAACTTAATCATTTCAGAGACTCCTGGTGGATGCGGTAGCCTAGTGGTTAATATAACGAATTCGTGGCCTGTATTTCATGAGTTTGAGCCTAGTACCTCTGAAGTTCCGTAGTGTAGGAGGTGACGCATATTAAATCTGTCGAGAGTTCAAACGTCATCTCGTTGGTGTGGTGGGGAAATTAGGAGAGGGGGATATCAAATCAAGTGTCGTCCTCTTCAGTTGACCATGGTTCAAAAGAACTAAGTCCGTCACCAAAAGTCCTCGAGTAGCTGGAATAGGCGACAGTAATATTCAATCACTCAGAGCCTCCTGTGGCTCGATTTAACAACCGCAATAGCTCCGGATTTGGTACAGAGACTAACGATGGCAGGAAAAATAAGATTCCATGGGGAAAAACTTTTTTTTAAAAAATTGTTTATAGAGGTATTTATGCAAGGCTGTGGACTAATTAAGGAAAATGACCGACACCGAATCCTGGAATAACGACTCAGACACCTTCATATATATGTAAACTGTATAGAAGTGTTACGGTTTATTTTTTTTAAAAAATAAAATAGTAGTAATAGGCGCTACAAAAAAAGTGATGGCACAGCAGATGACTTTTCTATTAAGTAGCATTTATTACGAAGTGAAAAAATAGCTTTAGCAATTTCTGATTCTGAAAAAAAAAACAGTATAGCTCCGGCAAGATCTTCGATGGACCGTAGATCCGGTGTGCTAGTCTTTCCACTCTAACTTGAGTAGGAAGAAGATCATTTACTCTATTGGGGCTATTTCTTTGAAACTTTCTTCATAGAATTGTATAAATAGTAAAAGAGTTGTCTTGCTAAAGCGATTATTTTATAAAAGTTTTTTCAAGTAGAGATCTGTATGGAAATCTTGTTTGTATTTTTTGTCATTTTTACATTTCAATGTTTCTTTGTCTTTTTATTTTTATTCACCTTCAATATAATTCTTATAAATCTGTCAAAATCTAATTCATAATAAAAAAATAATAACTTACTTTACCATTATTTTTTTTCATATCACTTTAATTTAATTTCAAATTCATACTGTCCAAGAAAAACTGGAGCCGAAGTCGGAGTCGCTATATTTTTAGAGTTTCCAACTTCGACTCCTTTTACACTAAGAATATGACTCCGGCTCCACAGCTCTGTATTAATGGTGTGTCTTAGGTTACCAATGCGAAAATCAGCTTATAATACGGGTAATAAAACAAAATCCAAATGTATACTTTCATATGTGACGTGATAGTAATTAGGGCTATTAAAACATGTAGACTGCTCCGAAGAATCGCATTATCAGCTAAAATGAGTCAGCTGAAGAGAACATGCGTTTTCCTTTACCATAACGAGCATTACTGGTGAAGCCGTATTTTCCTTATCATCCACAGTTTCTAGTGAGCCTGGATCCGACAGAAGCTACATATAACGGTGTTTATTTACTTAATACATTGAAAGAAAGGATTACGAAATTTGAAGAAACAGAGTCACTGAAAATTCACACAGGCAGAGGATGTAAACATATGTCAGAAGAGATAACAGATGTTGCAACCACGATCTTCGATATTTCACAGGAAACCATTGAAGGTTCGCATATCACAGTCAGTGTGGAGTACTCCTTGTTCTATGTCGTGTACGGCCATAGGAAGTGTGACCGCTGGCAATGCCTCTGAAAACGGCACCCATATTGAATGCGGTCAAATAACTCCCCAGGAATGTGATTATTGTGAATAAAAAAACAATTAAATTGTATTTTGTTTGGGCTTTTTATTTATTATTTTTTCATTTCCTTTAACCCCTTCTGGACCGGCGAATGGAGAAAGAAACGTTTCCCCAGAACCGCACGTTCTGAGAGTATACACACGCCTAGGACCAGGCGAATCTTAATGCTAAAACTAATTCCATTTAAAAATTTAATTTAATTTAATTTAAAATAAAATTTTTAATGCGATTAAATATGCTAAAGTTTACAGTTTACTATCATTGATAAAATCTGAATACACAGTACAAATAGTTTCGCTATATTAAAATAAAAAGTGTTAATTTTAAAGAAAATGTATTTGGGAATAAAAATCATTGTTGCAATACTAAACAAAATAAAAATAAACACGGAAAGTATTATTTTGAATGTCTGAGGCCCAATAAAAAAACAAGCTTACAATTTACTCAAAATATGTACAGAAATGCAGAGCGTAATAAATCAAAAACCTTTAAACGCCAGATTATCTTGGAAGAGTTAAACATGTGCAGTTGTTTACATTCATAAATATTCCTTATCTAATTTTTTTAAAAAAAACTCGAAGCTGAAAGCAAATAATAAATTTCAAATTTTTGTAAAACATTATTCGAAAAAAAATGGTCTTAAGCCGCCATTGTAAAAAATAATTTAAAAATGTTCCAAACTCAAAACACACAGGTGTGACCATGGGCCTCAAAGCAGGGAAAGCACAATCACATATATGATTCACATATATTCGTATAGGAGGAAGAAACGCTTGATCACATAGTATATTTGGTCCTGAACGGGTTAATTCAGTTTGTATAGGGTGTTTTTTTAGAGGTATAGAACTTTAAATGGCAATAAAACAACGATGTATTATTCGATTGACATGATTTTTTTTATTCGAAAAATAATCTTGTGGCATTACATTTTAAATATGATCAAGCAAGGCGTAGATTCGTCAAATGGGCCCAAAACGAGATTGCCTTTGCTCCCGATTTTAATAAGCGAATTTTATTTAGCGATAAAGCGCACTTCTGGTTGAATGGGTACGTCAACAAACAAAACTGCCCCATTTGGAGTGAAGCTAATCCACAAGTGTATGTAGAAACACCGTTACATCTAGAAAAACTGACTGTTTGGTGCGCTTTATGAGCTGGTGGAATCTTTCTTCAAAGACGATGATGGCCACAACGTTACAGTCAATGGTGATCGGTATAGAGCCATGATTATCTATCTTTTTTATTCCTGAATTGAACAATCATGATGTCCAGGAGCTGTCGTTCCAACAAGACGGCGCAATGTGTCACACAGCTCGTGCCACAATTGATTTATTGAAAGACACGTTTGGTGACCGCTTAATTTCACGTTTTGAACCTGTGAAATGGCCTCCAAGATCTTGTAATTTAACACCGCTAGACTATTTTCTGTGGGGCTATGTAAAATCATTAGTCTATGCGGATAAGCCACAAACGTTTGACCATTTAGAAGACAACATTCGCCGTGTTATTGCCGATATACGGCCATAAATGTTGGAAAAAGTCATGGAAAATCGGACATCCAGATTGGACTACATCCGAGCCAGCCGTGGCAGTCCTATGCCAGAAATCATATTTAAAATGTAATGCCACAAGATTATCTTTCGAATAAAAAAATTCATGTCAATCGAATAATACATCGTTGTTTTATTGCAATTTAAAGCTTTATACCTCTAAAAAAACACCCTTTATTATACAACGCTGAAGATGCTTCTATCAGCGATTTTTTTACTATTTTTCTACGTAATGTATTTTCTCATGTCACCATTTTGCCACCATTCACAATTTAGTACATTTTTGGCTACTTACAGGTTGTTCTTAATAGAGTCCGCTTAAAAACAATAACCCAGTATATTATCACAAGAAGCTACTTCACAAAATTATTAACCTTACAAATTTTTTAACACTTCTCACAACAAAGTTGCTTCCTCCTATTTTTTCAATTCCTACTATTAGCTAGCACTCTCTATGTAAATATTTATTTATTTATCTTGGTGGAATTTTAAACTGTAATAAAATACAGTTTAAAGTGCTCAATTAAGTTGAAATTTTATATACATTAAGATTATGGATGGCTATACAGTAGTTTAATCTTAATAAACAAAATTTCATTGATTAAAACTAATTATTTAAATAATTACAAATACAGCCACGTTGGCATCATTTTTGGCGACTTGTGTCAACACTTGAAAAGGTGTTTTGTTCACGTTATAATGCATTCAGTTGAACTGCAATTTTGTATACACTATTGTTTTGGGTGACGATACAATACTTTAATGATAATTAATAAAAAATAATTTCCCTTTAATGTTGTGATTCTGTCATATGCATATACGTATTGTAACTATTTAATAAAAAGTAGCTAAAATAAAATTTTTCTTTTGATCAAAGTATGAATTGATTAAAAAATTTTCATTTTTATATTATTTGTTTTTCTCTAACAAAACAACTGTCATGTTGTTTCGAAGAGTGATGTTAATAGACAATCCATCAATATACTGTTATAAATGGACGGCAAAATGGAAGGAATATTTTCGAATAAAATTTCTGTAAAGTAAGACGCAAGACGCCAATGACAGACGTTTTGTTTCCGATAAAAGTAACACATTTTTTTCTATTTATTTAATATTTTGTACACTATATATGGTAGTTTTATTCTCTGTGCTATTTTTTGTTTTGTTTTTGTTTGGGAAATTGGCGTATATGGCGAATTCGAACAGTTAAAGGTTCAGACATTTGAATAAGTTATTGAGAATTTTACGAAATATTCGGAAATGGGGATTCGGACACAATGATTTTGTAGGACTTATGTGACTTTTTCTTTTTTTTGAATGAAATTTACTCTGAAAACACACCCAAAATATTAGATGAGTAAAATGGCTTACACATAATTGCAAACATAATTTTTTTAAGAAATCCATATTTTTTTCAATTACGATTTTTCCAGATTTTACCGAAATTAAATAAACTAACTTTAACTTTAGAGTTAACTTTTTTTTAAGACATAGACAAAATATGTCTAGTTACATTCAGACCTCTATATAACGAAATCGCTAATTCGCGGAAAAAGTTCGTTATATGGAAAATTCGTTATTTAGAGGTTCATCTTTTAATATTCTTTATAAACCACATAAAATAATTTAATTCATTAACACTATTTATGAAAAATGTAATCATTCATACTTTTTTTAAATTGGTATATGATTATTTTATGTCTTATCCATATAAAAATGATAGAAAGAAAGAAAAACTACAAGGGAAGCAAGAAAAAAAGTATGTAGAAGAATACACAATATTTTTAATATTGATGAAATATTTTTATATTAAAAATTAACAAATTTTAAACGCATTTTCTAATTTAAAACACACAAGTAGTACTAAATATACATTATTTTATAACTAGACCACGGGGACACGAGACAACTTCACTGAGGGTGAAAGGTACATCAAAGATATTTCTAGGGAACTGTACAATGGGGGTTAAAAGTTGCACTTCTTGGATAAAACGTTCAGAACTCTATTGCTCCCGCCGAGATAGGATCTAATAAAACCAGTTAAAGATTTATGACTACCATAAAATCTTTTAAAAGAGAGAACAACTTGAAATGTCCCAAAATACTTTAAAAAATTGGCGAAAAAAAATTGAATCATAAAAGAAAAAGTTCATTGTATAGAAAATGCACTTTGCTATAGAGAGGTTATTTTACGAAGAAAATCGTGAAAGGTTCAAGGTTCTACGAAAATGTTCGCAATATAGAGGTTCGTAATATATAGTTTCGACTGTATTTTATTTTTTGCCATATCCTTACAAAATTTAAATGTCTTTCAAATGAACAATATTGTATAGGATATACATTAATGTTTGCCTTTTTAAAATTATTTAGTTATGGGGGACACAGCATATTTAAGATATTAGAAACAATGAAAAACAGAATATTTTTGTAATATTAAATGTTTTACTTTAAAATACTTTGCATGAAGAAATTTAATGTATTTGGATCCATATCAAGATATATAAAGCGTGAAGAGCGATACTGCACTTTAAGTCGGTTCTAAGTATTAAATATATTACTGTCTTGAACAAAATTACTTCTGATGTCAACATGTTTTGTATCCTTATCTAACATTGAGTGCCTTGTTTGCTTCATTGAGACATTTCCTTCTTCATTTCGCTTCGTTTTCATTATTAAATCTGATCTAGAACTGGAAAGAAATAACTCTAAACTAGCAAGGCTACAAAAGGAGTCAAGGAATGTTCAAGAATGCAATAAATCGCTTCAGAAATCTCATAAAGTATTGTATTGTATTTGCATGTTCTTTTCAACTGCATAATTTAAAGATGTATTCTATCTCAAAAATTATTTCTCAGCTATGCATATATGTACTAAAAAATTCAAAAATAAAAAAAAAAAAATTAAAAAAAAAAAAAACTGATGCAAATATTTTTTCACTGTGCGGGTATTACTTTCTCACAAGGAATATCCTTATAAAATTAGCTGCTATATCTTATATGCACTGATGAAATAAGAAATCCCAACACGAAAAAAAACATATTGTAGAGTAATGAAACTTCGATATATAACGCATTCAGTCGATTTTAGGCGCAAGTTCCGAGGTAAATTTAAGTACGATAAAAGACAAATCAAATGTGAAATGACAATACATTAATAAAAGGTGTAACCAACATAATTTTGAATGCTTGTAGGCAAAAGTAAATGCATTTTGTCGCACAGGCGTGGGATGTTGTAAGTTCAATGCGTGGTTGTACTTGCTCGGTCAATAAAAGGATGGTTTATCATAGAGTTGTTGTCCAATGGTTTCCCTTTCACGCTCGACTGGAGAAAGATCTGGTGATATAGAAGGGGATTGACACAGCGACGAACTCTAGAAGATGTTGGGTTACAAAAGCTGTGACGGGGCTTTATCGCAATTTCCCCTAATTGTCCTCTTGGGATTCTTTGGAGCCAGAATGGCAATTCTTTCCAACCAACTCAAGAAGAGAACGTGTGTATGCAAATTAGGAATTATATATATATATATATATATATATATATATTAGCATTCGCGAAGGTCGCTAAGTGGAGAAGTAATATTAGAAGTGATCGCTGAGTGAAGTGAGATAAAGTCAAGGAGAGGAGTCTTCATTCTCGGAATTGTCATAACGGTGCCGGCGTATCTAAGCCTAAAGTGGGTCTGAGACCAACGGAGCATTGCCTAAGCCAGAGACAGCCAGATTAAAGTCTGACTTGACGTTTTAAGGACCGTAGCTGTTTACTCAGGAAATAGCGGTAAGCTAATTCATCTAAACTATAAGGATAGTGCGGATACTATTAGACTACGAATTAATATATAAATATAGATTCAGTTGTTAAGTGAGGTAATTATCAGTAAGTAATACATGTTGCTTCTACTCACTCGTGATCAATAGCCTCTTAGACTAGTATTGTTGCTGTATTTTATATCAACTAAGATTATAATAAACTGATTTGAGTATGGGAGATTTTAGTGGGTCTTCCTTCCTTCCCTCAGACATAGGTCACGTTAATAGTGGGGAAAGGGTGTCCCCAATAGAGGGGGCACCACAAAGCAACATGATGATGCATACCATAATATTGGTAAACACCCTTTTGGAAGTTGTTTATATACGGCAACACAACAGTTTTAATCATCGGACTGACGTGCAGATTTATGTGGAATAACCTTGAGCGTGTTCCTGCTTTCATAGGAAATCAATTACTTGACTATAACTTCATGGGTAGACTCATTGTGTCTACACCACAGGAGATTTGGTTGAAGGCCCTCATCTGGCCTTTTTATAACCAATAACGATCATCGCTTACAACAAAGCAGAAACAACCTTCATCAGAAAACCCAATAAATTTTCACTCCGTCCTCCAACGAACCCTAGCTTGACACCACTGACTTTAAAAACGGTAATTAATTGATTAAATATTAACGTCGCACTGTTCAGCTACACGAGGGCTTTTGGCGACGGTCCACGTAGTTTTGAACCATGGTGAAGTGACGTGGACGACACCTGAGCTGGCACCCCCCTCTCCTTACTATCACACCACACCAACGGGAGGACGTTTCAGCTCTCGACAGATTTAACGTGCATCGCTGCCCTACACGGCGGGTCTTTAGTGGTACTGGGCTCGAACCCGTGACAAAGCAAGCCACAGTCCGATACCTATACCACTCGGCTACCACGGCTTAAAAACAGTAGTAAGTTGGACTCAGTGTAATATATGTAGTTGAGCGTTCAGAAGTATGGCGGAGCTGTCCTTGAATAAACCGATTTGTAACAGTTCTTTGTGTCCCTGTGAATTTTGAATTTCTGCTGCGGATTGTCATTTGCATTGGTCTTCTCTCTTAGTAATGCCTCGTGGCTACTTAAGGTTCTTTTTCAATCCCAACTATTAGCTCACACTCTCTATATATTTATTTATCTTGGTGGAATTTTCAATCGTTAATAAAATACATTTTAAAGCGCTCAATTGAGCTGATATTTTATATACATGATTATTTCGGATGACAATCCAATAATTTAATTATAATTGATAAAAATAATTATTTAAAGAATTACAAATTTTGCCACGTTGGCATCATTTTTGGCAACTTAGCGACCATTTTGGCATCGTGTGTCGAAACTTGAAATGGTTTTTTTTCACGTTTTAAAGCATTCCATTGAACTGAAATTTTATTTACACGATTGTTTTGGATGATAATACGATACTTTAATAATAATGAATAAAAATTAATTACCACTTAATGCTGTGATTCTGTTATATGTACATACATATTTTTATTAAATGTAACTGTTTCATTAACAGTAGCTAAAATAAAATTTTTCTTTTTGTTGATCTAAGTAGGAATTGACTGATTTTTTTTATGTTACTTGTTTCTTGAAGTGCAATATTTCCTTTATTATTGTTGCCAACAGCCATGCACAGTGGATATATTCTTGTGAAGTTATTCCGCAGTATCTTGGAAAGAAAAGCAACCTTTTCTTATATTTTATACACAACCTTATTCAAACTCAGTGGGCTACTGATAAAGACTTCTCTACTTTAAGAAATTGTTGACTAACATCGAAACTAACTTATTCAAATGACAAAGCTAAGTAATGCTTGCGAACTTCGCATCACTTTTTCTAACGTAAACGTCATTCGAATAATCATAGTGGTGTTACGCCCGAGGAGGAAACTTTAATCGACATCATCCTTTAGATGCAAAACCACGTTTAACAAAATTCGTTTATCTGCATAACTGCTGGAGTTGGGATTTTGTTTTCAACATTGAATGTATTCCCAACCAAGGACCCTTTTATTTAAAAAAAATTGTCAAGGTGCAACAACTTCAATCCAAAACATAACGTAACTTTGATGTCCTAAAAATGATAAACAGTCTTTTTTTTAAATTGACTGTTTTTTGGCAGCCAAACCTTTTGCAGACTTGACAAGTTGTAATATTTGAATTTTATTAAATTCAAACTCTCGGAGGATGCGGAATATTGCCGTGATTAAATTGTGACAGAAACAAATTGATACTCAAGGAATTTTTTGCATGCCACGTAATCATATGACATGTGTGAATATGATTTTTGCATCCAGAAAATCAATCGAATCCTGCCAGGATCAAACCCACAATCTTGAACTACGATGCGGCCACGCTACTTCACAGCCACCGAGCCGATATACTGATAAATATTAAATAAGACTATTTTATAAACTAACTTCAACAAAAGTAAAACTTTGTTTAATAAACATATGCACAGGATATCAATTGAGTTTAAAGATACTTACTTACCGAGATTTAGTTAAGATTTTTTAATACTTACTTAAAAATAAAAAAGTTTAATACTGCATTATTTTCAAAGCAAGGGAAATTCCCTGCATTCACGTCACTTATCGAGAATATGCACACACACACACACACAAATTGTGGACTAGATGCATGACTCCTTTTATTTTTATTGACATGTATAAGGCAAGTTATATTGCATGTTGCGGCGAAATTCCTTTCCTATGTGTAAACTTGCTTAAAACTCAGCACTCACGTTCAAATAAATTTTCACAACTGATATTTTATGTACCTATCTATAATATATATCACTCTGATTTTTTAAAAATTGTATCCTAAAAACCTTAAAACTTAAAATCATTAATAATTTACTTTAAATTTTATAATAATGGCAATGCTTTAATCAGATTTTATATTTTATATTTTATATAATACTTTTTATTATATTACTTAATATTTCTATTTCTCTCGTTTTAACGTTGTGTACTCATCCATATATATTTAATTTTGTGTCAACTGAAGCTCTCAGAAGTCATTAGGACGCCCAAGGTTCCTTAGGAACCACTTTACGAATCTATGGTATACATCAGTAGATTAAACGGCTTTGAAATTGACAGCAGCTGTACTTCATTACCAATGTAGTATCTTTTTATTTTTGTATTCAATATATGATGAAATCAAATATGTCCCTTTAAGAACTGAGAATTATTTTAATTTTTAAATATTAAATTCTTCTCATTATTAATACTATATTAACCCCAATGACACTGATAAAAATAATTAAAAAATTCCCCCTCCACCTGGAATGTAGACGGTACCCGCACGTTTGTGCGGGTTGGGCGTTTTCTGTGAAATCAGCACCTGTGAAATTTTACTTTTTTGGCTTTAAGTTGATGGAATAAACACATTTATTTCAACTAAAATTGTTACAAATAAGGAAATTTTCGCCGTAAAATTAATTATTATATTGATCCATCATTTATTTCCTGTGGAAATCCATAAAACTTGTTTTAGTTTTTGATAAGCATTGGCATTGTGTTCACAACATATTCTAGAACTGCTTTTGTAATTTTCAAATCTACACTTGCGAGGGCTTGAAATGTCATCATCACATCAAACATGGCTATGTGTGTCAAGCTTTTTTGTTATCCTGGAATGGTCAGGATAAAAGGCATGATAGGTATAGTAGTTGGATCTTTCATGATCTATATAGCAGGTGGCACTTCGATCTTTTTGCAAGTGGAATCACAACACCGTTATCTTCATCATCAGTTAAAATGCTTTTGTTTGTGGGTGGAGAGGCTGTTAACGCTTCAACTATCCCTAACTTAAATTTTGAGACATCCACTTTGATTTTTGGAGGAATTTTATTTGATATTGGCTCTTTTTTGCACGGAAAGCAAGAATTTACATCATATAAAGTAATGAAATGAATGTGTTCAAGAGACTTTTATGGTAAGGAATGATCCAAAATTATCTTTCCTTTTCAAATATTCCCATGTTTTTCTTCACCACTGTCATCTGAACTAAATTCTCCTTTCAGTATACGTGATTCATATGTTTTTTTCGCTGCATTGCCATCATCCGAGAGATCACTAAGTTCTGATCTAAGTTCGAACTGATTTATTCGTCAATTACAAAAGTTCTTCCAATGAGAGTATTCTCCTGCTTTTAGACACCTGGAAAAGTTTATTGTTAAAAGTTAGCACAATATTCCATTAAAAATGATAAAATGCTTCAGGAAATTTTATTATTTGAAAATATATATATATATATATATATATATATATATATATATATATATATATATATATATTTAAACCACAGCATACTAACCTTTACCGGAAAACCCAGATTACATTTTTGGGGGGTGGGAGATGGATCCATATATCTGTGTAAAGGATGAAAATGCAATGCTCCTCTTCAAATGTGTCAAAAAGAAAATGAATTGCAAAAAAAATCCAGAGAATAAAAAAAAGGAACTCGTCCATGGCAACCCAAAAAAGAGGCTTTCAATTATACAACTATGTATTTCATTTCCAATAAGGCTTCAGTTAGCATTACTGAAACAGAAATGGAAACTCACATGGCAAACTTTTACTTTATAGGTGCCGTGACTCAAGTAACATCCACCCAACACGATCGTGAGGGTAGTGAAATCCCGAGTTCTACAAGCAACATTAATTAAGTATAATTATTATTTTATTCTATTTCACAATTATTTAAACATTAACGCAAAAACTTTCATTGCAGCAATTATAAATATATTGATGACTATCTTTTTAGGACAGATAAAAAGAAGACGTGTTTCGGTTGTATTTGAAAACAAAGCTAGATTTGCCCACTGAAAGTAAAACATGTACTGCAACCGACGTTTGCTGATAAAAAGATATATTTTACACTTTCTGAAAACACGATCAATGGAGAGATTTTCTTACGTACGTCCATTCCAGAAGCAAAACGTATAAGAATATCTAACCCTCACGATCAAACGGGTTGGGTTTTAAAGGAATATCACTTACTCATATATTACTTAAGGGGACTTGGCACCCTTTGAGCAAACTTCTTTATTTACGTATTTAAAAATTATATTTTAGCATTTTATACAATGTTTCTATTCAAGAAAATGATACCAGATGAAAATTTTCATATATTATTCACACAATTTTAAAAATTTTAATTTTTTGAAGAAAATTGGGAAAATTTTAAAATCCTACTCCTTTTGTAAAAATTAATTTTTTGACCTGAATTTCTTTTATAATACTCTTATGGATGATCTAAACAACTTTAGGGATCGATTTTAGAATAACTTCATTCGTTTTCAGAAAAAAAAATAAAATGTTGATATACAGGCTAAAAATCAACGAAAAAGCCAACATGTCTTACATTTTATTTTTTTTAAAAAAAAGGATTCAGTTTATAGCAAAACAGATCCCTAATTTTATTACATGCTTTATTTTCAACACGCAACAAAAAATGGAAGAGATTGGTAAATAATTGTCGAAGGAGTAGCATTTTGAATGCACTAAGGTTTCGAAAAACACAAACTGAGAAAAACAGGTTTAAAGTTTATAATTCTGAAAAAATAATTATTATAAGCTTAATTAAACTTAAATACCACTTTAAGATATTAGTTATACGTTTTTCTTTAAAATAATTGCATTTTTATATTTTTTCAACCCACACATTTTTATAAATGATCAACTTTTAGAGAGTACTAATTGCCCATGAAAATTCAAGAAAAATGTTAAAAAATTTTTTTTTTCTGTCACGACAGAAATTTTAGCTGTTTTTCTTCTTATAATATTAAAGTATTACATTTGTATGAAAAATATATCAGGAAGAGGAACTGAAATTATAAAATCATTAATATAAAATGCCTTAATTTAAAAATTTTACATGCACACATTTCACAAGGAAGAAAAATTACATTATTGTATTGCCTCGGAAATATTCTGCTTTTAATACTACACATTCTTTTTTATAGTTATTACTTCTATTTCTAAAATAGATTTTTTTTTATCATTAAGCATTTTTTAGCTTTTTTTTTCTAAAAAGGGGGTGTGGCTGAATTGCCTAATTTGTTTTCAAATGAAGTTTTATTCAACTTTAACTTTCCGACATGCACAAGTGATATATCAATCGAAAGATAATAATGCAAAGAATAAGATTAAATGAAAATAAAAAAACGATAGGTTTGTGATTTTTAGGCTACCAAGTCCTCTTAATAAATCAGAATATTTATATTCATGCTTCTGAATTAAGTTATATAGTTAAATATTTTTACTAGTACAAATGACACAATAAGGTTTTAATTAAATATTATCATTTGTATACGTAGCCTAATAATGATCACATAATCCACAAACTGTAATACACTCATGTCCATAAATTAAAGACGATGAAGTTCAGGCAAAAAAAGAGACAGAAGCAAGACAAATTTGACTTATTTGTAAAGTATATTTATTAAACAAAAACTAAAGAGCAAAAAAAGATGCTATGGGCTTGACAGAATTAATAAAAATTGCGATTTTTACTACCTGGAGCAAATTTAAAAAAAGAACCTATTTAGAAAAAACAGTATAGCATGGTTAGTATGATGGTTATTATGAAGTAAGTCTCCCGGACGATGCAATACAGGCCGTACAACGCCAAGGCATGCTGAGTATCAAATTATCAATCTGATCTTGGGGAATATTACACCACTCATCAATCAATGCCCTCCGAAGTTCCGGTAGACATGGGGGGTGACGGGCTGCAATTCATCGGCCAAGCATATCCCCCACATACTCTATTGGATTCAAGTCCGGTGAGTATGCTGACCAATCCATACGGTTGATATCCTCCGATTGAAGGCAATCGTCTACAATGTTTGCACGGTGTTGACGGGCGTTGTCATTCATAAACAGAAATTCATCACCCATGGCTCCCCGAAATAAACGTATATGTTGTTTCAGAATGAAGTCCCGATAGATGTGGTCTGTCATCGTTACACTGTGAACATGCAGGTCAGTTCTGGAACCAAGAATAATTCCTCCCCAAACGAGCCATTCTACACCAACGTAACGGTGTCGTTCAATGGTGTTCTCTTGGTGGTAATGGGTAGCCTGCACTCTCCATATTAAAGTCCGGCCAGAATCAGACTGCAAACTAAACCTGGAGTCGTCGGAAAACATCACACAAGACCACTGTTGTGGTGTCCACAATGCATGCTCTCTACTCCAGGTTAATCGCTGGCGGCAGTGAGTTGCGGTAAGTGAACACATTTGACAGGCCTACGAGCATATAGACCAATGTGCCCTAAGCGTCTGTACACGGTCTGCCTTTAAACTGTCATAACAGTGGCTGAAGAGAGCTGACGAGACAGGTCTGATGCTGTACTCCGTCTGTTTCTTTTGGTTGTAACTGCCGAATATATATATATATATATATATATACCGGTTCTCATTCGGCGTTGTAACTCGGGGGCGACCTGTGCTGTAATATCTATTAACATTACCATCATCTTGAAATCGTTGCCAAAGCCTGGAGATGACACTCTGGGCGATTCCAAGTTCCTCGGATACTTCCAGCTGCGTACGTCCACATTCCAGTCGTCCAATAATTCTAGCACGTAAAAAATATCATTCAAATGCATCCTTTGTGCCATAACTACACTGTTATTGCACTGAAAGGCTTTTAAAGCGTTTGTGAACAATTTTACTTCTTTGCCACCATTCCTTATATACCCCTCTCTTACACTCTAGTCATTGTGACGTACTATCCGCACCTTCTGGTGGTTTCCTTTAATTTGCATATTCTTATTCAAGATGTGTGTGATAATTCTACAGGTGAAATTTTTAATTTAGAGTTCAATTTCTGTGTGATTCTGAATCATCCTCAATTTATGGACATGAATGTAAAAGCTATATTTTTATTTATTTTTATAAGAAAGTTTGATGCTCCTATAAAATACATTTCGAATTATGTGTTTATGGTACTTGCGTATTATGTCGTCGACTAATTCGTCAAATGAAAATGTTTCGCCCAATTACGGCATGCATAGCCAACAATGGAAAACTATTCACACACCCTCGTAAAAATACAACAATCTTGTTCGAAAATATGATAACAAAGCTACCTACGTTTCTTGATTTAGCGACATTGGTCGATTGTATAATACATTAGTATCTATTCATTTATTTTTATTTATTCTTATTGTTTTTCAATTGACAAATTTTGGCGATTAGGACATGTTTCTTTTTTTGTAGATTTAAACTTCATTTGCTGTCTCTTTTATATGAGTAATACCATGTCCATTAAAAGAAAGTGCGCAAAATAACATTTGTGTACAAACTTTTCTGTACGTATTAGTTTACAGTATTGAAAAATGTTCTGACTGTTGTTATTTTTGTTGAAATATGGAATTTTCACTTAATGTGTTTTAAGTTAGATGCTGTTGCAAATAATTTGTACAGTAAAATCATGCTTATATCCCCACATTTTAAAATTGTTTTCATACAAGAAATTTAACTTAAGAGCGTGTCAGTTCGTACTTTACCTAAAAAAAATAGTGATGCACTCAAGAAAAGTATAAACACGTTTTTTTCTCAGATCGAAAACTTAGACTCCGAACATTTATATTATATAGGTTATTTTTTATTCCATTCACATGTTTCCTTATTTCAACATTGTGAGTTAGTAAAGGAAATTGTTCTTCCATCTTCAGCACCAGAACCAATAGAGCATGTTCGGCAAGTCACAGTTGCATTTTCTGCATCGTCAACTTAGATATACGTGACTTTGAAAACAAGACTTTTATATGTTATATTAAATGAACAATCATTCTGATCCTTCTTTCTTGTAACAAATTATTCTTTTGCTTATGTTTTGTATTTTAAAAAATCAAGTAATATAAAAAATATAAAAAATTAAGTCAATTCTTACTTATATCAACAAAAGGAACTTTTAATTTAACTACTTTTTATTAAATAGTTTCAATTAATATAAAAATGTATATACACATGACAGACTTACAACAATAAGAGGTAATTAAATTTATTTATTATCATTAAAGTATCGTATTGTCATCCAAAACAATCGTGTATATGAAATTTCAGTTCAACTGAATGCTTTAAAACGTGAGAAAAAAAACATTTTCAAGTTTTGACACAAGTCGCCAAAATGGAAACCAACGGCGCTGTATTTGTAATTCTTTTAATAATCAGTTAAAGTAAGCGGAATGTCAATGTAAGGCAGTGTTTCTCAAAGTGTGGGGCGCGCCCCCCTGGGGGGGGCGCGATAACCCTACAAGGGGGGCGCGAGCGTATCGAAAATTTAAAGATTTTTTTTAAAAAAAACAACCGGAAAGAGAAGTAAAACAAAATGCTTTCTTCCATAATAAAAAAAATACACACTGACATAATTTATATTTATTATCTAGCTTTTTTCCGTCATCAAATAGCTATCTTTGATCGCAAAACCAAATTAAAGAAAAAAAAAACATTTTGTTTTATTTGCTGTTTTTCCTCAATGAGAGATTTTTTTATTACGTTTTAACATAAAATATTACTCGTTAAAAGGAAAACGAAACCCAGACCCTGAGAAAAATTCTAAGAAGATAAACAATTCACCGCTGTAATTATTATTGAAATATTGTACATTAGTTGTAGAAAAAGAAAAGGAAGTCATGATTCACTTTTCAGCCAGGTTGCATAGTACGTTCAGTTCAGTTCAGGTTTTGTGGGATATGGAGCAACACAAAGGCTATATATGATCCCCTAAAAGACAGATGTTTCTTAAAAATTAGTAGATGTCAAAATATTTCAGTTTCTGGATAAAAAATCTGAATGTTAATTTGACCTTCAATCTTATGGTATGGTTATTATCAATATTAGTTCCCTCCCATCTTTCATGCGTTTGCTTTTCGCTTAAGGAAATTGTAAATAATTGAGTTTTGCGATATTTGGAAAAGAATTGATTGGTTTAACATTTCTGTACGATAATTGGAAAGTATCTGATTTGCGTCCTTTATTATGGTCTTGTACTTTTGAATCATTTTAGTTCAGTTTTATTGGATTTTTTTCTCAAATCATCAAAGAATTGAATAGTCCTTGAAAGAAGGTGTAACGTCACTTCTCGAAAACAACAACATCTGGTGTCGGTTTCTTTGTAGATCCGACGCCCACACGTGCAGCTTCAGGTGCAGCGCAACCCCTGTTTGACCCCCGAAGGAATCTAGCGACCCGACCGGAAGATGAGGGGAGAGATGCTTTGAACTTGCACGCGAGCGGTGACCAACGAATCCTCCTCTCACAAAATAGTGGACTCTAACAATCTATAATTAATTTTAATAACTTTAATATGTATCATTTTGTAAATAAGTTTCAATAGTTGTGACGTAAATAAATTCCATATTTTAATTAACCAAGAATATCACCGTTATTTTTTCAAACGTTACAAAGGTAAGTATACTTTCTATAAATTAAAATGTTCACTAGAATTCCGATTTGTATCGTGTGCAGTAAAAATAATTCTAAACAAATGATTGGGGTGACTGAGTCTCCCGCACTACCATTAATGTTAGTATCGAGTACGCGCCTGCTCCCGGTTTAAACTTTTTGAAGTCTTCTCGCTTTAAATGCTAAAAAGTAACACAATTATTCTTCATCGGAATTTTATATTCTTTTTCATAATTTAACATTAATTCTAAATGCTAATTGTATGAGGTTTAAAATTACAGTTCTTTTAAACAGTTATTTACAATTATAGCATTTATCTAAAAAAAAAATCATTTTACATTTTTGTATACAATGTCGTGTGCTCACAGTTTTACTCTCCTTACAGTTCAGCTATTATATCAAGAAT
Organism: Trichonephila clavipes; assembly: GCA_019973935.1. Lineage (NCBI taxonomy): Eukaryota > Metazoa > Arthropoda > Arachnida > Araneae > Nephilidae > Trichonephila > Trichonephila clavipes. Next base: position 210,896 of record BMAU01003057.1, on the reverse strand, counting down.
AATGTTTTATTTTTTTAAAAAGGAACTCGTGCGAAGAGTCGGTGTTTCAGCCAGTATACGTTTGATGTATCAGTACTGAAGAAGGTATTTTATAAATAATTTCTTATTACTGAATTTGGCCGCGGTAGCCGAGTGGTATAGGTATCGGATCGTGGCTTGCCTTGTCACGAGTTCGAGCCCAGTACCACTAAAGACCCGCCATGTAGGGCAGCGCTGCTTGTTAAATCTGTTGAGAGTTCAAACTTTTCCCCCGTTGGTGTGGTGTGGTAGTTAGGAGAGAAGGGTGCCAGCTCAGGTGTCATCCACGTCACTTGACCATGGTTCAAAATTACGTGGTCCGTCGTCAAAAGCCCTCGTGCAGCTGAACAGTGCGACGTTAATATTCAATCAATCAATCTTATTACTAAATTAAGAGCAAGTTTAATAATTATTAGGGACTTCCACGGGCTTTTCTTGTAGAGGAAAGTTTTTCAAAGGAAGGTTTTAATATCAGAAATTGACACTTAAAGAGTTATTTTTCTATATTTAGCTGAGATCTATATTTTGTCTTCAAGGCATCCACTGCAGAAAATCCGGTTTGCAAAAGGTAGGATGTTGAAAATGGTAATAGTATATGAAGTGCTTTTGTTTTCAGTACAGATAATTCCTCATCCACCTCTACCCCAAATTCAAAGAGCGATTTATTACAAAATTGCCTTTTAATTTTTCACTACATGTGAAATCTATGAAGATTTCTTCTTCGGAAGTTCAGAGCCCTTCTGGAGTGTCTTGAAATAGATCCCTAATCCACTCGTAACTTGCTACCAAGCTGTCCTCATCCAGAAAATACTTTTTAAATTCTTTGCCAACATAGCTAAATGATTTTATATGTTTTAAAACCAACTTTCACATGTTGTTCTACAGATTTGTAAGTTTTAACACATATCGAGCTGGGGCTTTTTTCCATCATTTATTTCAGTAGTGGTAAATCCAAAATTTAAATATTTTTGAGAAGATCGCCTTGATTTAATTTTCGAACCATGCTCGTTCGTCTGTGTACTTGTTGATTCTTTATTATGGTCGAATGTTTGCTTACGACTTAAAAATGTATGTATGATATTGTTTTAATCTACTGCCGTAAATACTTAATTACCGTGAATTACAATTAACGTGGAAATTAAAAAATGTACATTCAAGCTAGATTCGGTAGCTATAGGAGTATCGAGTCGACCAAAACTGACTGGAATTGTACGAGGAAAAGCATTTTTACATGTTTTGCGCAGACGTCCGATAGGTTGCCCAGACTCACGCAAACGTACCCTATAATGCCAGATGTGATGGATGTGATAGAGAGCGACATTGACTAGACTATTTTTCTAATGACATTTGTGCTTTGAGAAATGAATATGCTGAAGGAAATAAATCTTTAATTAAATACATCATTTTGCGATCTGTTCCAATTTAAAAATTAGAGAAAGAAAAATAACATAATTCTAAGTAATATATATATTTTAAGTAATTTTCTTAATATATATATATATATATATATATATATATATTACTTAAAATATACACAAAATTTAATATACTTATCGTATTAATTTGTACGGTTTATAATTAAGATCGTATTGTAACTTTAGCGTCTCTCTCTCAAAGTGCATTTTTATTGCAGTAAATACATTATTGTTGTACAGGGGGCGAGACAAAAATTATGATTGAAAATTGGGTCGCCAGTATTGAAAGTTTGAGAAACACTGCTTTTAATGTATGAGTGGCGCACAGAGTATTTTAGGACTAATTAATTAATACTAAATTAAGAACAAGTTTAATAATTATTAGCTACTTCTCCATGGGCTTGTCTTACAGAGCAAAGTTTTTGAAAGGAGTTTTAAGATAAGAAATTGACCCTCTGAGTTCATTTTCTATATTTAGCTGATATCTATATTTTGTCTTCTAAGCAACCACCGCATTTTGTAATATGTTCCAATTTAAAAATCAGAGAAAGGAAAAATAACTTAGTAATTATACTATTGCTTAACTTTTTTTTGCTTAAAAGTAACATACAAAATTTAATACTTATGTCATGAATTTGTACGGTTTATAATAAATATTGTTGCTTTATCGTAAAAGTGCATTATTATTGCATTCAGTAAATTATTATGTACAAGGGGGCGCGATAAAAATTGTGATTGAAAAGGGGGGTGCCAGTATTGAAAGTTTGAGAAGCACTGATGTAAGGTAATGTTTGGCAATTGTAGTTAGTTTGTGGCAGCTGATGGTTATTACAGTTCGTAGTTCCAGTCTGAAAGAGTTTTGCGTGACGTGAATACAAGTTATTACGGATCGAATATATGAAACGGCCAAGTTGCACACCAGTGCGTACAAAGACAAGATTAAGCATATAAAAAGATTGATCGTTGCTCCAAGCTGCAATAAGGTAGGATTGATTATTTAATATTAGAATCGGAGATTAGGCGGTTCGCTTATTGATACTGGTCTGAATTAGATTAAGTCTTATTTTAAATATATTGTGTGTGTTGCATATTTTACCATCGTAGATTCTCTCATATTAATAATTATAATTTAATTTTTTAAAGGTTTAAGTTGAATATCTTAATAAAGTCATATTAAGATAATATTTGATCCTAGTTCTTTCGTTAATCCTACGCCTCTAGCTCATGCTGATACTTCGAGAGATGTTCTTCCAAAAGGAGGAACATCACAACCTGAGCTCGGTCGGTGCTAACTTATACTAGGGTTTAATTTTTACAAGAGCTCCTAAGCCAAACAGGCACTCTAGGGATCTTTTACCTGCCGTATAATCATACGGCATGACCGCTGTTGATTTTCTGTATCGTGATAATCAATCGAATTTGGCCGAAGTCGAAACCGCAACCTTGGGTGCAAAAGGCAACCAACCAACCACGCCACCCAGATAGCTCAACAGGAAACATTTTGGCATGGATATTAACCAACTGAAAGGTCTCACAATTTTCTAACGCGATTGAATTTAAAATAAGCATAAATTTTATATTTAAAGAAATATTTTGTTTTAATGTTGGTCCTATTTTGTATCTTTCGAGAGGTTCAACTGTAACTCATAAAATTAAGTGATCAATGATTGGGTGTTTTTTTTAAAAAAATATGCATAAACAAGTTATAGTTCTTTAAATATTTAAACAAACTTATTTTTAATCAAATGGGTAGCAATGTCATGTATCTTTTACGCACTTGTTAATTATTTAAAATGTGTTTTGTTACTTTCATTCTGACTCGTGTTTTTGGAAGAAAATCTGTCACAAGGAGATATGGGCAAAAATTAGTAAAATCATTTAGGAAATTTTACTGGCATATTACAGTTAATAGAATGGAAACAATAAAAAAATGGCTTATTTGAAATTCAATAATTTTGAAAAATGGTTCTACATATTCAAAAAAAAAGAGTTGTGTGTTTTACATTAAGTTCTGAAGAATATGTATGCTTGAAATTCACGATAGAGTCGAAATATACGCCATTGCTTGAGCATGATCTAAAATTGAATTAGTCGGCTGGGGCAATCTAAACAATAAATTGTCACACTTAACCCTTAACTTCACAATTTTTTAAATTTCTATGAAAAAAATATATCAGGTAGTTTTCAAGTAATAATAAAAGGGAAAGTATGAGAAAAAAATTAAGCAGTTTTAAATTGAATCTCAGTCATTTTTTGTATGTTGCAGAAGTGCTGTAAATTACAAAACTTTTTTTTTTTGTATGATGATTTTATTTTTTATCATAACATATTAAATTTCTTACCTGGTATATTATTTCGTCAAAAACAAGAAGAAGCATAAAACATAATGGATTATTTTTATAGCTGAAACAGAGTTCTTGAGGCATCAAAGATTTTTTATAATTGTTGTAATTTCTGGAAAACATGTACTTCCATCTAGTGACAAAATTAGCATGTATTTCATTGCAGTAATCTTTTTTTCTCAGATAAGTGATTTGTAGGCAATTAAAAAATACTGAGTCTGTTAAATTAAAATAAATCATATGTTGCAGAAATGCAACAGTGCGAAGTTAAGGGTTAACAACTTTTCACACTGAAGTAGTGCATGTGTTAGCACTTATGTACAAATTCGTTTTGGCATATTGGAATCACTTGTAATGACCGACCACCTGCGGACGCTGCCTCGTCATCTAATTGACCTAAATCTGTAGGAGGTAAAGACGGCTGACCCAAATTAGCCATGATAAATCCAATTTATTATTACCAAAGATAATATTCCAAGACAAGCAAACTATAAAGGGAAACTTAAGAGTGATATAACGAAAGCTAAAACCTTATGTCAGTGCTTCTCAAACTTTCAATACTGGCGCCCCCCTTTTCAATCACAATTTTTATCGCGACCCCCTTATACATTAGTAATGTACTGAATGCAATAATAATGCACTTGGACGCTAAAGCAACAATCTATTATAAAACGTACAAATTCATGACATAAGTATTAAATTATGTATGTGTTACTTTTAAGCAAAAAAAATAAAGTAATAGGATAATTATTATGTTATTTCTCCTTTCTCTAATTTTTAAATTGGAACATATTGCAAAATGCGGTGGCTGCTTAGAAGACAAAATATAGATATCAGCTAAATGTAGAAAAAGAACTCAGAGGGTCAATTTCTAATCATAAGCATTCCTTTGAAAAACTTTGCTCTGTAGGAAGTCGCTAATACTTATTAAACTTGTTCTTAATTTAGTATTAATTAATTACTTATAAAATACTCTGTGCAGCACTGATACATTCAAAATATACCGAGTGAGAAGTACCCGCTCTTTGCACAAGTTCATTTATAAGAAAATAAAACATTATTCATACACTGCTGGACAATTGCTAAGGACGGATCACAAATTGCTATGTAAGATAACATTAAGCAAGACATGAGGCCTAGTAGGATAAAATATAGTTGCCATACTGTTCAGACATTAGAGTAAAGAATATTTATTGTTCTGGAAAGAACAAAAGATGTGAAACATCTGAAAGAAAAAAAATGTTCATTTGATCTGCGTACGGAGAAATGGAACAATGCATCTAAAAGTCAGCAGGCACCTTAAAGAAAGTTATCAGTTCGGGATATGTCCACAGTGGAGTGTGATGCAACATTCGACATGTCGTACCATACTTTGCACAACATTATCCAGCAGCTGTTGAGGCAATTTATCCCATTCCTCTATGAGTGCACGGGTGAGAGTGTTCTTGTTTGACGGAGGATAGTTTCGACCAGCAACTTGCCTCCCCAAAGCATCCCACACATTTTCAATAGGGTTTAGATCTGGAGAACGCGCTGGCCATACGAGACGTTGAATACCCTCACTGTCTAGACTATCCTGAACAGCGAGTGTTCGATGACATGTTGCGTTGTCGTCCATAAAAACAAATTTATCACCGACAGCACCACGGAAAAGACGAACATGAGGAAGTAGAACTTCATCAATGTATCGTTGGCCCGTCATAGTACCATTCGCAACCACATGTAGGCGCGTGCGGCCATTGATCATGATGCCGGCCCACACCATGATACTGCATGTCGTATATCGGTCCTTTTCCTGCATATTTTCTGGACGATAAGCAGTACCACTCTCGCGCCAGATCAGTTGGCGTCTACAATCCGATGACAGACTGAACCTACCCTCATCTGAGAATAGTACACATGCCCAGTTCTGTTCAGTCCAATTGTGATGCTCACGACACCATTGCAAACGGGCAGTACGGTGCTGTCTGGTCAATGGGACACACACAACATGTCTGCGTGCGTATAGCCCTCCTCCCCTTGCCACCTGCTGAGCTGTGGTGCGCCTGTTCCTTTTTGCTGATAGGACGATATATCTGTCTTCTGCAGGCGTCGTACTTCTAACACGACTTCCCCCGTGCCGTCCACTACACATTCCAGTAGTTTTAAATGACTTCCACAGTCGTGAAACAACGCTGTGAGCGATGTCGAATTCCCTGGCAACATATGTTATTTTTCACCCTTTCCAATAAATCGACCACGCATAAAATTATCTATGTGATGTCGGGAAGACATGCCAAAAATTTTAAGTTCGTCTATTAAATCTTTCCTGTAAAACTTTGACTTGAAACAACAACTGTCCACTCGTGTCAAAACCTTTAAAGCTCTTATGAACGCTATCACGTGATGAACAGACATGGGAAAAATTTGCATACTCATACTTCTTACTAATAACCCGCACTTATTTTAATTTTCCACATTTTGCTTCCTTTCATTTTGTGGTTGCTATGGATGATAGTGTTATCAGTCCTTAGCAATTGTCCAGCGTGTATAATCGCTAAATTGTATGGAGAGTAAAGCCAAGTGTGCGACAATGTTTACAAAGATGTAAAATGATTTTTTTTAAATGATTGCTCAAATTATAATTAGTTTTAAGCGAACTGTAAGTTTAAACCTCAAAGAATCAGCATTTAGAATTGATGTTGAATAATGAACAATAAAAAAAACTCTGATGAAGAATAATTGTATTTTATTTTTAATATTTTTAAAGCGAAAAGACTTCCAACATGTTTTAACCCTGGAGCAGGCGCGCACTCGATACTAATGGTCGAGCGGGGTTAATGAATCCCCCAATTCTTTTTTTTATATTTATTTTTATAGTAAACAATAAAAATCGTAACTCCAGTGAATAATTTAATTAAGAGAAAATATACTCACCCCTACTTTCAAGGACACAGAAAATATTTCGTAAAAAAAGTTATCACGCCGGGAACTCAGACAAAATAAGTACCTTAAGATCGTAAAAAAACGTCTGTCACTCCCAAAAAAGAGGGGGAGATATGTGACAAATATATTTTAGTTCACGTTGAGATTGTCAAACAGGAGGATAGTGTCAGGGCCATTGGTAACAATTAAACAATTTTGTCAGAATTACCGATTTCGTGCACTCTGTGCTCGGTATGACCGCTTCCGGATTAAAAGTGTATTTATTACACTATGGATGTTCTAAAAAATGATGTAAAAAGTTTTTCATTATGCTTGGCTTAGTAATCCTTCAAACTTCCCTAAATGAAAAAACAAATACATAAGAGCAGGGACGTAACTGACCATATAAAGCTCGAAGGTCAAACCGCAGCAAATACATTCTGCTGCCTACAGCTGATGGCACTAATGTATAACAGAGATGAACTTTTTATTTTCCTAAAATATTTTTTTTAATATGGGTCCGGGTTTTGTATTTCCTCTGAAGGAGTAGCATTTTCGCTTTGAAAAGAAAACGTAATAAAAAAAATCTCTCATCATGGGGTTACAGCAAATTGAATAAATGTTTTTTATTTAGTTATAGTATCAAAGGTAGCTAAAAATGAGGTGTTTTGAAGTAGAAGCTTTTATTTTTGATGATATAAAATCGCAGATAATATATATATATATTATTTCCGTGTAAATGTGTTATTTTTTATTATTATGTCAGAAAGTATTTTGTTTAACTTCATTCTTGTAAATAAATTATTTTAAATCTTTTATTTTCGATATGCTCGCGCCCCCCTTGTAGATTTATCGCGCCCCCCAGAGGGGCGAGCCCCACAGTTTGAGAAACACTGCCTTATGTGAATAAGCGCGCAAAGTCCGAATAGCGTAACTTTAATCAATGTTATATTAATAATCCTAACTTCCCTAATTTATTCTAATAGTTAAATTCCGTCCTTTAGTTACGTGGCGAAATTCTGTGTGATCCTTACCGTATCACCACTGCTTTCATTGACACCGCTCCTTTTCCTTCTATTCCCCGATTATTAAACTTTAACTATATATACGCTAGCTAATCTGCATATCATAGTTTCTTCTTGAGAAGGATGGCTGTGAAATAACGAGATTGCTGGCCGAAAGATTCCCCAAGAGGATTATTAGTAGAAATTCTCGTAAAGCCCCGTCACACACTGTTCAAGATCAAAATCAAAATATATAATAAATATAATCGTTATATATAGTATTGTATTATATAATATTAATATGTATATTATATACATATATGTATATATATACATATATGTTTATAGTGGCGTAACGTACAAACCTTTGTAAGATCAAACATGGGGTACCAATCTTGTTTTTGCAGGGGGGTTATAATATACCTTTTTACGCCCATGTATATATATACCTTCTTGTAACTGTTTGGCTAATATTTATATGCACTTTCATGAAAATGTTAGTATTAGTTACGAGTTTTGTTACTTTTTTAGATACATAGATGACGTAAGTATATATATATATATTTAATATAGAAGATTTTGTTTCTAGCTTTAATTATTATCCCCCTATTTAAAGTTATTAAAAATTATTTACAATGATGAACCAGCTAGTTTTTTTAACCTTCAATTAAACATTAAGAATAATTTGCTAATTAGTAATATTTTTGATAAAAGAGACCCACATATGACTTTAACATTATAAAAGTGCATTTATGATGTGATAACCTTACAATATTTAGAAATATTACCTTTAATTTTATGAAAAGAAGCAATAATTTAGTTACTGATAATGTATTTAAACAAAGTAATTATATGAAATTTTTCAATAACTGTTTGGAGTAGTCGGCTAGGGCAATCTAAACAATAAATTGTCACATTTAACAACTTTTCACATAGATATAGTAGTGTGTGTGTTAAAACTGATTTGCAAATTTATTTTGGAATATTGGCATCACTGGTAATGACCGACCCCCTGCGGATGCTTCCTCGTCATCTAATTGACCTAAATCTGTAGGATGTAAAGATGGATGACCCAGACTAACCATGGTAAATCCAATTTATTATTACCAAAGATAATATTCAAAGACAAGCAAACTATAAAGGGAAACTTTAGAGTGATATAACGAGAGCTCAAACCCTATGTGAACAAGCGCATGAAATCCGAATAGCTTAACTTTAATCAATTAATATACAATTAACATACAATTAAATTTATTTTTAAATATATTTCTATGTTACAACAATTCCAAATTTTAATATAGATTATTATTTTTGTAAAATATCTTATGATTAGTTTAATTTTAAATTATCTTTCGTGCTCCGTTTAATTGCAAAAGAACTATCTAGGTGGTGCCACAGTTTTTTGCTTCTTGTGTTAACACGTCCATCTTCCTATTAGTTTGCGCTGGAGTTTTGCATAAGGTGCATGTCTGCGCACTTTTTTTGGAATTCAGATTTACATGTAAGTTTTCATCCTAATTTTTTATGTAGAATTTTTTCTTAATATTCATCTCTATGAGAGAAACATTATTGATCTCTTTTATTAATTTCATTTTATTTTACTATATGGTTTATCATACACGTGTGTTAGGGACAGGCTTAACTTTTCAACATGGCTCTGTTTTTTTTTTCAATTTGTCGAAAATTTCAGCTGTACGGTGAAGGTGGATCCATAAAGCATTTCTAACCCTAAATCACTGGTCTAATTCAGCGACATCTCTAGAGATCCTAATAGGTCATTTTAGCCCAAAGATTATTTTTGTATCTACATTTTTTATGCCTATTGTACACCAATTTTTTCATCTTTGGCAATGCAGGTTATACAACTTTTTCGCTTGGTATCTTATTTTATTTTATTATAATATATATGAATGAAAAATATAAAATGCATCTAAAACATAAAGAAAAATATTAACAACGAAATTCAAAAATAACAAAACAATATATTATATATTTAAAAAAATAAAAGCAATACAATAGCAAAAAGATTGGAAAAAGAGCTGAGTGAATGAAGAAGAAAATTTGTACTAAGGGGACCAAAAACTTGTAGAGTTGATGTACTGTGATGATACTAGACTCTCTCGCTCTTTCTCTCTCTCTCTCTCTCTCTCTCTATATATATATATATATATATATATATATATATATATATATATATATATATATATATATATATATATTTATGCCATAACCTGACCGTAAATGAAACGCTTCCTTGGAAGTTTGGCATACAATATTTATTTTAGTATAACTTGTGTTGAATATTTATAAAGTATTTTTTCAATGCAGCAACAATGATTTTTCAACTATCCGTAGAAGTTTTAAGTCACAATTAAGTGTAAAGAGCTTTTTAAAAAGAAATTTTGATTATAAATGAGGCAACTTATTTCTTATATGCTTTTTTACTCTCTGTAGCTGTATTTGCTATTGTTTGTATATATTTTAATTCTTGTTGATAAAATCAGAGAGTTACAGTAGTAAAAACTGACACCAGTGGTAAGAGCATATAATCCAAATTTTATTTACAACACTACTTATATACCTTACCATATCGATGACATGACAAAATCATTTCGATTTCGATTAAAATTAATTTAGATGCCAATATATTCGTCAAGTGAAGTGCCGGGTCAAGATCAAAGTGGCTTGTGTCATTTAGATCACCTAAATTGGTAGGTACATACCTAAATTCCAAGAGAATTAAATTTTCCTAACAATGCTTTTATACTTAAATGTATTATTTATGTATAAGAGAGATTTAAGTACCCTTTCATTTTTATTATCATATCTGAGCCCATTTCGAATAATTTCATGATAGAAGTTACTCTAGTTGTCTCGTTTTAACACGTTTACAACTTTCTTGGTAGATTTTAATGTATTGCTTATTTCTTCTCTTTTTCTTCCGTATTGAACTTCGAATCAAATTTTTACATTATTATAATAATGAAAAACCTTTGTGTTTAGGTAACTTAATTATATTTCCTCTATTGTCTTATATATATATATATATATATATATATATATATATATATATATATATATAAAGTTGTAACACACGGTTTAATTCGAAGACCGAAATGTAGATGGCGGTACTTGTAATGGAAGTGTTACCAAGCGAAGCCCTGTATTATCGCTAGAGAGAGTTGGGATTTGAATGAGTAAACGTTACTCGTCTCGCTGTCCAATCCTGGACTATGTACTATAGTTAATTTCCCCTTTTTTCCTCTAAATGTTTAACCTGTATTGTGTCTAAATGTCTGTCCATTGTAAATGTGTTATTTTATGTCATTAAAATATTTTAAATTACCCCGAAATCTTATCCATTCTTTTGGTTTACCCAGTAATGATGTAAGAGAACCGTTACAAATTGGCACCAATCGTCGGGCCGATCCGAACACAATTCCCAACTTTCCCTCGCTTTTTCCACTTAGGTTGAGGCGTTGTCACCCGACAACAAATAGAGAATTCGCAACCCTGCGAATAAATAAATGTTTTCACCCAGAAAATCTGTGAACATTTAAGTGTTGTTTATTCTAAATAATCTTACTCTGTTATTCTGTATAAGAACAATGATTATATATTATTGCTCTCAGTATGTATTGTATGTTACAAAGTTATTTTTCTCCTCATTTTCAAATTGTTTTTCATTAGTTTTGTGTGCATGTGTGAATCTAGTCAGAGAAAAAATCCTGTTTTATTTTCAGAATGGATATCACATCATCAGAGCTGAGGGAGGAAAGTCTGAGTTAAAATTACTTTGTGGCTTTAATATCCACCTATACGTTGCCTCACTATAAAGGGTTACTTCCTCCCAGGAAATGTACTATATCTGCAATGGTAATTACCAATTCATAACCAATTACAAAACAAATATGAAAGTTGACAGAAATACTTTGGGGACCGTAGGCTGAGAAATTTCATACGGTAAGAGTTTAAATTATTTCGGTCTTTAAATAAATGAAGTATAAGCAAAAGTTAGAAGAATCATTAGTAAATATATTAGCATACATGATGGCTCAAAATTTAACCAGAACAAGTCACAGATGGATGTAAAAGGAAACCTGAATTGTTCATTTAAAACATCGTTTTAACAAGCGCTTAGTTACATCAAAATTTACTTGTGTCAACTTACATCAGTTATAAGCAATACAGCTTGTCAGCATCAATAAAGAAGCACTTCAGATACGTATGGCCGCTAAGAATAATGGACGGATGGATGCATTACGGCCAATTACTCCACCATCTCTTTAAAGTAATACTGTGATTTTTTGAAACCCTTCGGTGTTTCATTAATAAGTTCTTGACACTTCAGTTTTAAACTAATGCGAAAAACAACCCAAACTATTTTTAAAAATGAATCCATAAAATAAGTTTATGAAAGAAAGGAAGTTAAGGTATCCGACAACATTCGGAACCGTGATTTTGCAAAAGCGTATAAATGGATAATATTTATGATATTTAGTGTCACTTATATTTGAAAATGTATATAAAATTGTTTTAAGAATAGTATTACAAAAACAATTATTTAAGTACAATATTTTGACAAAAAATTAAACATAGAATGAATAAGTTTTTATTAGTGACCCCATGGGCTTGTATTATCACTTATCTTGATAATTTATATATAAACGGTTTTTAACTAAATCCTTAACTGCCGATTAAAAGTTACGCGATTATCTCCCCAATGTCATCATTTTCCACGTAGACGAGAGTATTTTGATGTTTATGAAAGGGAGGAGAAAAAGAGTAAATAAGCAAATCCTTTGAAAAAGTAAATTCATCGCAAACATTAAGGTCTTTGTATTACAATCCAGAACCTTACCAATAATTTTATGCATACCACTGCACAGAAAAGATCGTACATCGGAACTAATGCTTTGGACGAGTGAGACGTTTATGTACGTCAGTGGCGCATAAGGGTTTACAGTCGTATTGCAGCTTTAGTGTCAATGTATAATATTATAGAGCTTAATACATTGTTATTGTATGGAAAGGGAAGCGATGAAAATGATGATTGAATAGAGGGTCGCGTATGTTGAAAGTTTGAGGAGCACTGCCTTAGATTTATAAATAATATTTTATTAGTATGGTGTAGGACCGTCTTTGGCATGTAATACAACTTGAATTCACCTAGGAATCAATTATACAAATGCTGAATAGTGTTTAGAAGAATATCGTGGTATTCTTTATGGATATATTGTGAAAGTTATGTCACAAATGCCGATGGAGGATATGCATTTCGTATTGAACGCTCTAAAATAAACCATAACGGCTTAATTACAGTCGACTCTCGATAATTCGAAGTTGGAGGGGCCAATGAAAAAGCTTCGAATTATCAAGAGTTCGAATTGTCAAGAGGGTAGGAAAAATTCTCAAAATACACGAAGAGAAGTTTTTTTCTAACACATTTAAATTTAAAACTATGTAATAAAGAAACAATTGTACATAATCTTTTTTAAAGTACATTTTATACAGTATAAAAATAAAACAGAAATTAAAAATCTTGTATTAAAAGAATACACATATGTCTTGAAAACAACTATTAAAAGAATATACATACTATTTATAATTAATCCTTTTTGTCGAAAAAATCTGTTCTCTTTTTTTTTTTTGTTTTAAGGCATTCAATCTAACTTTGTCAATAGATTTTTCTTGAACAAATGAAAGCTGTAAAATATCTGCATCATCATGATTTTGAAGGAAAAAGTTGCGTAGTTTGTTTAGTGACAATTTAGCTTCTGACAGAGTTACCGTAATCAACTCCTCCGATTCGTCTTCATCACTTTCTGCATTGTTGTGGTCCAAAGCCACAATTTCAGCGGTAGATTGAGCTTCCCATACAGCAATGTCCGTGCCAACCAACACGTAGTTGTCAAAGGTCAAATCTTGTTCTGGAAGAGCTTCCCAAAGGGATGGTTCAGTATTAAATTCAGTAAGTGTATCGTCCACATCAACCAGATTCGGCGAGAGGAAGCCTGACTTTTTAAAACAGCTGTGAATTGTCAAAGGAGTAAAAGCTCTCCAAGACTTGTCAATCATGATCAAAACTGATAAAATATAAATAGTAGTTACATTCTGCTGATTTTCGAGTTTATTCAAAACGCTTTTAACGACTTAACGCCGATAAAAAGTTTTAAAATTTTATATGATGCCCTGATCGAGTGGCTGAAGTTTTGAGGTTGAGTTTGGAGGAAAAATTCGAAGTTTCACATTTGATAAAGGTAGTACGTTATTGTGCACAGTACAGTTGTCTAAAAATAAGAGAATATGTCGTTTCTCTCTTTTCATATCCGAGTTCAGTGAGACCAACCATTCATTAAAGAGTTCGGTGGTCATCCATGCTTTCTTGTTTGAGCGGTATTTGGTAGGGAACGAGTTTATGCCCTTGAAACACCGAGGCTTTGTAGATTTTGCTATGACGAGAGGAGTAATCTTTTCTGAGCCGTTCATGTTTTCAGGCAGTAAAATAGTTAACCTCTCCTTGCTCTGTTTTCCTCCATGACATTTTTCTTTTTTTGAATGTAAATGTTTTTTCTGACAAACACTTGAAAAAGAGTCCAGTTTCATCCGTGTTGAAAATGTTACGTGGTTCGTACTCCTTTATTAGACCCGAAAGCGAGTTCTGCCACTTAGAACAAACGTTAATGTCGACACTTGAGATTTCCCCGCACATTTTTTGAAGACTATCCCATTAATTTAATAAAATTTGTAAGCCATCCCTCGCAAGCCGAAAACTCGATTCCTAACTCTTTGGCGAATGCTTTAGCCTTTTACTTCAATAAAGAGCTACCCATCAGAATATTCTATACTCGACACTGTCTCATCCATGAAACTAAACACTGTTCAAGACGAGGAAAATTACCTTTACTAGCGCGTTTTCTCACTCTACTCGAAGATGAACTAAATATTTACTCTTTATTCTTCAGAATAGTGAAGATCGAGCTCAGTGGGATTTCAAATGCTTTAGCTACATCGACCTTCCTCTCACCTTCTTCAACTGATTCTATCACTTTTTGCTTTTCAGAAACTGTTAAGCACTTGTACTTTTTAAGGCTACAGTGGACAGTTAAAATTTGGAAAATTGACTAAAATATCGAAATTTTTTTTTGACTTATTTTAATATTATATTAGCCTCTCTATCAAACGCAAATTTTTTTTTTTTTTGGTTTCATGTATTTTTTACTGAGTTATGGGGTAGTTCCGATTCAGTCATCCACGACCACGCCCTTTTGTTTACATTCTGATGTCATGCTGACAAAGCTGTCATGTACTTTGACAGTATGAATTTTATTTACTGCAGACATAGCCTCTCTAATTTTTATTTTTAAATGTTAATTTATCAAGGTCTGGTTGACAACAATTTGTTTTAACTGTATCTGAAACCTAAATCGGCATTATTTGTTTACAATTCGTTCGAACTTGCATTTGCATTTTTCGTTCAATTTTATTCAAACTTTATATTGATTTTACCAAAACAAAAAGTTCTTTTCAGAACTAAAGTTCATTTTGAATTGCCTTTGTTATTTAAAATTTTTATAATGGATCTTATATCATCGAGATATAGAAAACCTAAAGGTCGTCCTACCAAAAGGAGAAAGATGTTGGCTGAAAATAGCAAGAAGCGATGGCAGAAATTTTCTAAAACTGTTGATGAAAAAAACAGTAATAGTATGGTATTGCAGAGAGATACATTGTCTGAACCGAGTACATCTTCCCAACCTGAGGCAAGCTATATTTTCACTCACAAGGCTTTGTTTTCTGAATTATTGCTGAAAGTTCCTTGTAAATATTGTACAGACTGTACCCTTGTTATAAAACAACACCATTCCATGGGGTATTCTACAAAGATGGAACTTTTATGCGAATCATGTCATAAAAACTATGGAAGTGTTTTTTCAAGTTTCCAAGAAGAGGCCAAAAACTCACATGATATAAACAGCAAACTGGTGAGTGCCTTCCTATCCATAGGCAGAGGGCATGCTGCTTTGGAAACGTTTTCATCTGTACTCAACATGCCAACAATGGACCGAAAAACCTTTGCCAAATGCATGCACAACTTATTCGTGAAAAACAAAGAGGTGACGAAAAAAATGCTTGAAATGTCACGTCAAGCTGCTAGAGAAGCTCACGTAAAAGTTGATGCTTCTCGAAAAAATCAGGAAATAATTGATGTGAGTGTGTCATATGACGGTACTTGGCAAAAGCGAGGACATACAACATCTAACCTAGGATTAGGAATAATCATCGATATCCTTAGTGGACTTGTCCTTGGCTTTGAAGTATTGTCGAAATACTGTCATAATTGTGCAGATGCTGGTCGAGATATGGGAGTCGATAGTGCGGAGTTGCACGTATGGCAAAAATGACATGCGGATGAGTGTGACAAAAATTTTGATGGAACTTCTGGGGCCATGGAGATGCACGCTGCACTAATTATGTGGAGGCGATCAATTAGTGATTGCCAAATGAGATTCGTTTCCATGCTGAGATTTGGTGACTCAAAAACTTTTCAATTTTTGTCGGACAATAAAATATATGGTTCTGATATAAAAATCGAAAAGGAAGAGTGCCTGAATCATATTGCAAAGAGGCTAGGCACATCGTTACGTAACAAAGTGAAAGAATGGAAGGTGAAAAAAGTGACTCTTGGTGGGCGTAAGCAGGGAAGCCTTACAGATAAAAACATCTCAAAGTTGCAAAATTACTATAGAAAGGCAATAAAAGATAATGTCCCTGATACGATAAAATGAAAACTGCTATATATGCCAGCCTGATGCATTGCTCGTCAACTGACAAAAAGCCTATGCATGGTAAGTGTCCTGAAGGGGAATCATCATGGTGTTTCTCTAAAAGAGCTATAGCCAAAAATGAAACCCAAGGGTCACACAGTTCGATGAGAACTTACTTGTCGCCACAAGTAGTGGAGAAAATTATGCCTGTTTATCACCGTTTAGCTTCAGACACCAGTCTTGAAAGATGCGTAGCAGGCAAAACGCAAAATTCGGATGAAAGTCTGCATAGCTGCATTTGGCGAAAATGCCCAAAATAGGTATTTGTCTCCAAAAGGAGGCTGGATATAGCTCTAACAAATGCCCTCGAAAAGCACAATTTGGGCTATGTGAAATCTTTTGAAGCAAAAGAGGAATCATGTCTAAATGACAGTTTTTCTTTGACTATTGCAGAAAGACAAGATAAACGACGTATTTCTCAAAATATTTCTACGAAACAAAAGAAAAGGAAAAGAAATGCCACGAATACAAATGCAGCCTATAGTGCCGATGCTTTTAAATTTTTTTATCAGACTTAGCAAACAGTTTTCTTGTTATGTGTAATTAGATTTGTTATTTTTTTGAATTTTTGTAATTTAATTGTATTGAAATACTTTATTTTTACTCATTGTGATTAATGAGATATGTAATATATTATCTGGTTGATGAAATAATAATGAAATACATTCTGTTAATTTACTTTAGATTTTATTGTAATGTTCTTGCTTACTTCAATTTTTATCACTATATATATTACATGTCAATGTGACTGTTACAATAAATATTGTAGAATCTTATACATATATTCTATGTTTATCATATCTTTATGATATTAGTGTTTTTCAAATTTATATGAATGTCTTTAATTGTTTTTAAAAAAACTAAGTTTTTTCCTTTAGAATTAAATTAGCTGTTTTTCTAAAAATGAAAGCTTCCTCGAAAACATTGAATTTTTGTATTTTAATCCCTTTGAAATACTTTATTTTTGCTCATTATGATTAATGAAATACATAATATACTATCTGAGTGAGATAAAAAAATAAAATACATTCTGCTAATTTACTTCAGATATTATAAGAAAGTTCTAGCTTACTTCAATTTTTATCACTGTATACACCACGTGTCAATATGACTGTTACAATACATATTGCAGAAACTTATGTATAAAACTTCTGCATTTATCTTATATTTGTATGATATTAGTGTTTTTAAATTTCAAATTCATATTTATTTTTTTAATTTTTTTTTAAAATAATTAGTTAATTTCCTTTAAAATAAAAAAAAGCTGTTTTTCTCAGAATCAAAAATTTGCCTCGAAACCAAAACTCAAAATGTTCCATGCGTTGCAATTTTTGTCGAATTATAACAAAACTTTCCAAAAGTATTCATCTAATGTATACTTATAAATTCTTGGATGCATTGTAGTAATAGTGATAGGGTGAAAGAAGAAATTAAAGTTTTTTATGTAGGAAATCATTAAAATTCTTGAAATTTTTATATAAAAATTTGCGTTTACCCATATTTTGTAAATTATCATATAAAACATTATTTTGTATGCATATATTTGTAAAAAATTGCTTAAAGAAGTTAAATCAGGTGAAAATATAAAATTTAAAAAAATCAAAACGCATGGAACGTTTTGAAAATTTTAAATTTTCGTTAATTTTTTTTTTTAATTTTAAATTTCTTAAAAACTAATTATTTTTTTTTCTCACCAAATTTTTTATATGGTTTTAGTTCTAAGTTACATACAGCCAGTAAAAATTTGTGGCATGTTTGTAAAAAATTAAAAAAAAACTTTTACTGTCCACTGTAGCCTTAAAAGAAGACATGTCGCTCCTTTTGCGTGATAAGTCCACACTGAGGAGAGGTGTAAAGCAGTTGTCCAAGGTTTATCGAAATTAATAGGTAGGAAACGTAAAAAAAAATTACCACAACTTTAGTTCAATAATATTTTTAATTTAAAGTTTGAAATCTAAAATGAACACAAGGCGTATTCACAGTTCACACTCAGCTACGGGGTATAATTAATAGCAGGGGTCTAAAACTATAACACGTGGAGCAATTTTATATAAAGGTTTTATTTCTCGCTTTCAGTTATCTGCCATAAAACAATTCTGCTGAATTATTTTGGATGTAGTTTGAGTGCTTTATTTTTTAAAAAAATCCATCTGTTTAAATGTGACTCATTATTAGTAATAAATACTCAACACAAATCAAAATTATTGTGCAATACTTGTAAAAGAAAGCATCACTCATTACTACACAGTGAATAAAAAAGAAAGCAGTTTTTCCTTTATCCATCTAAAGCTTGGGTATCAACGGAAAAAGAAAAAAACAGATGGCTTAGGAATAAATAAAATTTCTGCTTAAGCAAATACCGGAAATATAATATACAAAGTAGTTATTCTATCAACATGCACAATTTGGACTGAAAATTAGTTCAGTAAAAAAACCACTCGTGGGATAATTAGGTACAGGAAGTGAATCTAACTTCATAATATTGAAGGTTCGAATTATCGAGAGTTTTATAGAATAACTTCAAATTATCCCGTGTTGTAGTCTGGCCAACCACAAATTTTACTTCGAAATATTGAGAGTACCAAAACGTATGGTTTTAGTCCGAAATATCAAGAGTTTTTCTAGAGGCTGAGCACATACTTCGAATTAGCGAGAGGTTCGTATTATCGAGAGTCGACTGTATATTGAAGTAGGGGGACTGAGCAGGCCAAGGTAGATGTATAACTTCCTCCTCGTGTTCCTCAAACCATGATTGGATAAGTCCCACTGTATGGATAGGTGTAATATCGTCTTGGAAACTACCATTTCTTTCAGGAAATAAAGTTTGCATCATAGGATAGATTTGGTCATCTAAAATTGAGGTCAGGGTTCTTTTCAGGGTTATGATTGGTTCAGCAAAAAACCACAACACGGATACCTATAGCATGGCAGATTAATGCTCTGTTGTAAATGTTCAGTTTACGAAAGGGCCTTCTAGCTGCAATTATTGACGCTGGAATATCTAGATGCTGATTGAGCTCAGCGGGAACTATCTTTGCAATTGTTCACTTTTTTAGACAATACAGTCAGTCCGTTAGTCTCTTTCACTGAGCTTGTGAAGTATTCTCCGTAGGTGATACCTCTCTCCTAAGTTAACTTCGTGATCTAGAGGTGTGGAATTGAATGAAGAACCAGATGTTGTCATGATCTTTAACTGCCTTTATTAAGATCTTAACTTAAACACTAACAATGATAACATTTATATTATAACTTAGCGGATCTGAGGAGAGAAAAACACATTAACTATTACCAAATAGGAGCGATCTTAACCACTATATTTCACATCCCTTCTATTCCTAATATCTGTTTATGTCACAGTTACTAATAGATCCTAGAATTATGCTACCTTAATTACTTCTTTAATCGCAATCCTCTCGGATGCTCAATATCTTTAGATTAACACGTAAGGAATCAGATTCACCTTGACTTGATCGTTCTGTCACGGAAAGCTTCACACTCAACGACGACCACCTTCTCTTAATTCAGTTCACGCGCTTATACAAGACTAGCATAATCACTTCCCAATAGGTCATGCTTACGTTAAACTTCTGCTATTTAACCCGCGATCACTCGCGCGGGGTGTTCTGTACATCCCAGCAACAAGAAAATCCTTACGGGATCCTAAAAAGAATGCGCTGAGCCACGAGTTTTCTGTAGCTGCACATTTTAGGTCATTGAACCTCCAGGACTGATGCAATCCTTCTTTCTCGAACGATTGGAATGTATAGACCTTCCAAAGTTTATCTGGAGGGCTGAGAACTCCCGCGAGAAGTTGAGCATGTGTATACAGTCTGCTCTGATTGTTTGGAAAATGATTAAAATACTATTTTTCTACTTTCTACAATCATCATCTCATTAATTATAAAGTATATTTGTTACTGGAATATACGTTTTACTTGTTTATGAAAAAATATAAAATTATGTGTTTTAAAATGAAAATTTTGTATGATTAGTTGTAAATAATCTTAGTCACATTTGTATGCAATAAATTTAATAATTTTATTTGTATAATACAAAAAACATCTTGTACTTTATAAATATGTATCGTAATGACTTAATCTTATTTTCATAATTAAATACACGTGTTAAAAGTTTGAGGTGTTCTCTACACCCCGAAATTTACGACGGTACAAAAACAGGCGCGAGTGACCGTGGTTTAAAAGGTTTCTAATTTGCATGTTGACGTTTCACTTCTGGATTTGGTTGAAAAGAGTTTGCTTTTATCGGCCCCAAAGAACTCAAGAGGAGATTTTAGTAGAAAACGCGATGAGCCCGTCACAAGCTTCTCTTTCCGTCCTCTATTTTGCTCTGTCATGGTTGCCTTATTGTATATGCTTTCTTGACTTTGTACATCATATCTCTAGTAATAACAAAGAGTTAGGATATATCAGTCATACTTGCTCCATCTACACGGGCTCCTAATATTTAGCATAAGACTGTGCTTCTCAAAGTTGCAATACTCGCGACCCAATTTTCAATCAAGATTTTCATGGCGCCCCCCCTACAATAATAATGTATTGAATTCACTAATACTATACTTTGACGCTAAAACTACGATACGACTTTAACCTCTTAAGTGCCCGCCGTGTATATAAACATCTCGCTAAGCCAAAGCTTTTATTTCTCCAGACATATATACACGTCTACCCGAAGTACGATCTTTTCTATGCACTGCTATCCGTAAAATTATTCCAAGACTTAGGAATGCAATAAAGGGACCATGGCAATGGTTGTAAAGGATTTACTTATTCCAGATTATTTTTGCTCCTTTATTCCTCCCCCTCCCCCACTACATCACATACGCACGCGCTTGCACGGAAAACGGTTGGCAATTTGAAGCGAATCGCAAAACTTATTATCGGCCGTACAAAAATTATCAAGATATAAATTATAAGCCGTTCAAAAATTATCAAGATAAGTGTTAATTTTTGTTATAAATTATATATATGACAAACCCGTGGGGTGACTGGTAATTAATAAACTTGTCTTTAACTTAGAATTGTTACATTAATTATGAAATACATTGTGTAGCACTGATATATTTATAAGTATAATACATCAATGTAAATGTGTATTTTATTTTTTTATGTCAGAATGTATTTTGTTTTGCACATTTGGTAAATTAATAATTTTTTGAAATAAGCTTTTGCTCTTGACTTTTCAATATGCTCGTGCCCCCCTTGTATAAATATCACGCCCCCAAGGGGCGCGTGCCCCACAGTTTGAGAAACACTGGTCTAAGAGATCTGACATTTTAAGGTTTTGAAAAAATTCCAAGGCTTACAAAAGTTCAATAATACTTATAGAAGTCACATAGTACCAGAATATATACATTTATATTTATACTAGCCGTTACCCACCCGCTTCACTGGGTATTTCACGATGTTGTATATATGTATACTGTTTACATGTATATTAATTATTGATATCTAGCATTAAGAATTTGATTGTATTAAAAAATATATTTATAGCTGTTACACTCTCGCCCCTTGATATTAAAAGAATATAAATTATAATATCTAATTTCTATTTATATCTAAAATAGAAGTAGAAAGATTTTTTTCGCTCACACTTAACCTAACAATCAAGTGGATTTCCACCAATGCAACTTTTAGTGGATCTCTACTCCATAAAATAAACATGCGTGCTAAATTTCAAGTCTGAATCAAACAGAGCATTACGGAATTTTTATCATCAATACCTCGTTGACAGCATTCTTAGAGGATTCCAATTCAACAAAAGAAGCATGCAAACCAAATTTTATTATTATAGTCTTAGAAGTTCAAAAACGGGAGAATTTTGTCTATCAATACGCCGCAATAACTCGCCCCGCTTCCCCCTGGAGTTGATTTCCGTAAATCCATTCTTAGTGGAACTTTATTCAACTATAAAGAAAAGTGCTCAACAAATTTCAAGTAAATGAGTTAAATTCAAAAACAGCAATTTTTCTATAAAACGCCTTAATCCCTTGCCAACCCACTCCTTTGGGGGTTCGTTTTCACAAAACTCTTTGTAAAAGGATCTTTATTCCATGAACGGAACATACCTTCTAATTTTCAAGCACGTGGTTCCAATAGTTGAAAAGCGGAAATATTTATCTATAACGACTCTTAATCCCCCTCAATGACCCTTGGGGATCAATTTCCCCCAAAACTATTTTGTAGCGGATCTCTACACCATGGAAGGAATTCGCTTACCAAATTTTAAGACTGTACGTCTAATGGTTTAAAAATGGAAATAATTATCTATAACGCCCCTTAAGCCCCCGCAACGCCACATAGGAAACGATTTTCACAAAATCCATCTTATAGCGGATCTCTACTGAATGAATGGAATCTGCTTACGCAATTTGGAGATTTAATAGTTTAATAGTTTAAAAAAGGAGTTAATTGCCTATAACGCCACTCAATTCTCTATAACGCCACTTGGGAGTCGATTTTCACGAAACCCATTCTGTAGGGGATCTGTACTCTATGAAAGGAATCCGCTTACCAAATTTCAAGACTGTACGTCTAATAGTTTGAAAATGGAAATAATTATGTATAACGCCCCTTAAGCGCCCTCAACGCCCCTTGGAGGTCGATTTTTGTAAAAATTATTATGTAGGGAATCTCTACTTTTTGAAAGAAATTTTTGTACCAATTTCACGACAGTACGTCTAATAGTTTAGTAATTGAAATAATTATCTATAACGCCCCTTAAACCCTCGTAACGCCCCTTGGGGTTCATACTTTGCAAAATACGTTCTTAGCTGACGTCTACTCCATGAAGGGAACCAACCTACAAAATTTAAAGTCTGTAGGTTTAATAGTTCCGGAGATATCGTGATTAGTCAGTAAGTCGCTTTTCTCCTTTATATACACTCTGTCGCAAAAAAATATATGCACCCAGAAGAAATTGAGCTACATTCACGAAATTTGGTATGCATGTAGTGTATATGAAAATAAACAAATGATTAAAAATTCAGAACAAAATATCATTTTATTAAGCGGTTACAGCTTGCAAAAGGTTAAAAATCAGTAAGTAGTAAAGCCACCTCTGGCAGCTATACAAGCCGAAATTCGGCGTGGCATCGATTCAATTAGATCACTTATGACCCCCTGTGGAAGATCCTGCCATAGTCTTTGCATCTGCGCAGTTAATTCTCCTGTATCTCGGGACGGCTGCAGTTGCCTTCCCAGCGCGTCCAGACATGCTCTATTGGCGAAAGATCTGTTGACCTGGCAGGCCATGGTAGGACGTCATATCCTTGAAGACATTGTTGGGAGAGTCGCGCAGTATGTGGACGAGCATTATCCTGTTGATAAATGGCACCTGGGCGACTTGATAGCATGGGTAGCACAATTGGCGTTAAAATATCGTCCACGTATCTGCGAGCTGTCAAAGTGCCTTGAAGGACCACTAAAGATGATCGTGTGTCCCAAGAAATTGCTCCCACACTGTCACACCTTGTGAAATTGCTGTATGCCACTCGACAATAAATGCCGGATCGGACCGCTGGCCGGTGCGCCTCCAGACACGTGTACGGTGGTCATCAGCACTGAGAATGAATCGGGATTCATCACTGAAGATGACACGTCTCCAGTCTGTCACACTCCAAGTTGCCCGAGGTCGGCAAAAATCCAGTCGACACTGCCTATGATGTGGGGTCAGTGGTAAGCGTCTTAGCGGACGTCGGCTCCTCAAGCCAACTTCGGTCAGTCGTCTCCTTATGGTTTCTCTTGATGGCACTGGATGTCTGGAAGGAGGTAAGTGGCGTTGAATCGATGCTAGCGACGTTGTTGGTGCCGAAGTGGCCACTCTTCTGATTGCACGATCCTCGCGATCATTTGTGTTCCTGGGACGTCCTGACCCTCCGCGACGGTACACTCTACCTTCTGTGATCCACTGTTGCCAACACCGAGCAACTACCATATCGCTCCGACCGAGGGGCGGCCGATACGTCTATTCGACCAACCTGCTTCTCTGAGGCCTATTATACCGCCCCTATCAAAGTCCGTCAGCTGCTTGTACTGCCGCCGGTTACGTCTTAGAGGCATCATAAGTCTCAATATCGTCTATCAAAGTCATCAGATTCGTTTGGATAGCCGTACGGCGCTCGTACTCATGCTTTTAAACTCTCCCAGTTACGCAACTAATATGCGCATAGCACACTTAGCCTTGTCTCATTGGCTTCGAAATTTTAATCATTTGCATATCTCTTACCAGACTACATTCTTGCCGAGTTTCGTGATTGTAGCTTGATTTCTTCTGGGTGCATATATTTTTTTGCGACAGAGTGTATATAGATAAAGAAACATTGTCAGCTATTATTATATAGTTTAATACATACGAAGTGCGCATTATAAACATGTCTGCTTTGTTCACTAGTGATTCAATTATTTTGATAACTACCTTTATGTGGATAATCTTCTGAGTCCCTGCATTTCCCTTTCAACAAGATAATTTCTGACCACATGCACTATGTCTTTTCACTACATATTTTTAAACTTCAATACTTCTTTCGCCAGCGCCATCGCCAGATGTCTCTCAATACCCCACTTTTGGAACATGATCAACATGCTTTTCCAAACAACCTACCATCCTTCCCGCCTTTGTAATTGACAAATTGGAATGTGTAGGACATGTAATCCTGTAGAAGGTCATCTTCAAATTGCAAGAATCAGCGTCCAACGGTGTAGCAGCTTGCATTAGACTCAGAGGTCGGTCAATGCTTTATTGATTTTTTTCGTATTTTCTAGCATTTCATTCATGTATTGTTAGTATTTCTTTCTGCAATACATTCACAACACATTAAACTCTTTTCTCTCTATTAGAAAATTACTTCCATACACGTTTTTTTTTATTTTGCACACTTCATACATGCTCAATTTTTCTTATATCTGTACATATATATGACATGAAAAGTTTTTATACAAGCTTATCGATATTGTAGAGTAAGTATAAATTTTCTACAACAGGCTTTTAACGCTATTCATATTACATTAAAATTCCTTTCTATTCTGCTTAATAATTTATATTGTAATAACATGTAATTACGAAATTCCAATACTGTCAGAAAAGGTTTATTAATACATTTAATTCACAATGTATTGTGATCGTCATATTTCCATCTCACGACATAACAAAACAAAGAAAATATTAACTGAAACTTACTCATCACATTCATCATCATATCACAGAGTTGTGCTAAACATTTTAAGAATAGAGATGCATCCAATCTGTACTTTAGTTAAATACTCATAAATCCTGCCTTTAAATACGATGACTGAATAAATTTGAAATAGACTCTGGTGCACAAGCATTTTAGGCTTTTGTCTGAGTAGAAAATAGAACTCTCTAGAAATTATTGAATACAAGGAGAACTGCGATTGTGTGTGTTATGAAAGTTCCTGTTGCTTGGGTAATTAATCTTCAAAATTTATTTGCATCATAACGTCTCTTGTTCAAACATCTCATTTTTTGTTTCAAAAATATATTCATTATATAACTCTACGAATATTTTCCCTTTCTTTATCCATCTTAAGGTATCCGAACACGTTTGGAGAAATTTAAAAAAAATAGAATATTTAAACATTATGAATTTATTTTTAGGAATCAATACTAATAAATGCTAACATTTAACTAACAATATTATTAAAGTAAATTATCTGAATTGTACAAAATCACAATTTTAAGTGCAATTTTAGAAATATTTTGAAAAAACTTCACATTAATTAGAGAAAACATCAATAACTTTATATCAGTAAAAGTATTACTAAAACAAAGGAGATGTATTTATCTAGTTAACGTATATGTTTAAAGCTTTGTAAAAATTTAAAACTTTTAGCGCTTATTGAGTAAACATTATAAAAAATATGACATTCTTTATGAGACCATTATTTAAATACCTGGCCATAAATCAAAAAATGTTCATACTATAAGAAAAATTTTGTTACATTCTCTAGAAAATAAAATAGTTATTAGGTTCAAAAAGTTTTGTAGAAGTACATTTATAACATTTTTTGAGTTATCAGATTTCGAGCAATTTAAATGCAACTTCCTGTAGATAATAGACCCTCCCCTTCCGGTTTTTCTAATTTTACAAAATTGATTGTTACTTGGCCCTTAAGTAACGTAGAAGAAAAAAAAAGAGAATGATTTTCAAACCAAAATAAACCTATATTCAATAAAATAATAACAAAAAAATATCTGCTTTGACCGAATTTGGTCATTTCCAACGTTCTTTGCTACCTTAAACAATTAGTAATCCAAAATTAAAAAGTGATTCTTTTAAAAAATTTCTATTAACATTTGATTTTTTTGTATCACATATGTATAAAGATTACATACTATATATATATATATATATATATATATATAACTACCATAAATTTAGTAAACAATATCAACAATGAGAATTATAAGAAGACAATACAAATCAAAAATAAAACAATGGAAGCAATGTAATTGAAAATTCTTTGCCAAAAGAACTAAGAGTGTAATGGTGCTAAACATAGCTTTAATCAAGCCAATCTTTCTTTGAACTTACACTACTGAGCACCATTGAAGAGAAAATGATGTAAGAAGAATACACACATGAGTATTAAAATTTATAAAACAAATACTATAGTAGAATAATACTAATAATACATTATAAGTCAGGTACAAAAGCCAAGTGAAAAATAAGTCTAAATATCTAGAACAGGAAATTAAATATCTAAATAAGACAAGATCTAAATATCTATACTAAAATATAACAGCCCAATAACACGTTAATAAGGAATGCCCGTGTCACAACTAAACTGCAACAGATCAGAAAAACATATAAGGAAAAAATGATAAATACAAAATCCAAATGATAAATTTATCTTGGGATAAATATAAAACAATACTCATAGATTATTGGAAGGTAAGGGTCAAAGAAATATTCAAAACAAGGCAAAAGAAATATATATATATATATATATATATATATATATATATATATATATATATATATATATTGTTACGTAGATCCGGGTTCGAGGCCTTTTTGCAAAACAATCAAAGAAAATAGACATTTCTTTAAAAGCGATGCAAAATTATTTTCAAAAGTCCAATCCTTTAAATACAAGATTCTGCCGCAATATTCACAGTGTAAATCTCCGAAAGTCTTCACAGCTTCAAAAGCACTCAAACACAATTGTCAGTGTTTAAAAATACACGTATGTAAAAGGTTATTCACAAGCACAGCCGAGCTAATCGCTAGTCAAAACAATCCTCACTATTCTATGGTTAAAATCAGACTAACCGCCGTTCCAGGGAGCCATTCTACTATAGGCGCGGCAGAAACTTCCAGAAATATAATCGTTCGTGCGAGCCTCTCAACAAATTTCTAGAAGAATCTAGAGGGTTCCGAACTCGCCACTATGGTCGCCAATGACACCAAAATGGTCGCCAAAGTCGCCCACTTTGTTAACAAAAATGATACCAACTTAATTCTACCGCCAAGATATCGCCATGTTTTCATTGAATCGCCATTATAACGTATGAGGCGGCATTGCTTGTGAATATTGTACAATTTTAACATAAAATAAATATAACATAGAGTAACATAAATGCTTTACACTTCCAAATACGAATTATTTACATTATTTGCACAAAATTCGTAACAATAATTATACCTATAGATAAAAATGAAGTGTATGTCTGTAATTTGAAATTAACATATTTTTGCTAAATGCATTCAAAGGTATATACATTACCAATTTAAATTTTTTAAATTGGTAATTTTAATTTAAAATTTTTTTGTCTGTCTGTCTGTCTGCATGTCCCGGTTATTCTCTGAAACGGCTGGAACAATTTTGAGGGAACTTTCACTGGCAGATAGCTAATGTTATCAGAAGTAACTTAGGCTACTTTTTTTAGAAGAAAATTAGGATTCTGCGAAAATAAAGTTAAAACCAATGAAATAGTGAACAATATCCGATTCGCATAGGGATTATTTATTTCAATAGGGATTATTTTATTTCGTGAGCCTTCTGCCTCAACGATTTCTAGCAGTTTTATCAAACTTTTTGTTTGATTAGTTTGCTGCCACTCGCAACATTTCCTGTTCATGTCTTTGATTTTAATGATTTTACATCTGTACTATACATATTAATAAAAATGAAGTGTCTGTTTGTAATTTGAAATTAACTGCTTTTTGCTAAATTCATTTAAAAGTATATATGTTACTTATATGGGAAGAAAACAATTTTTTTAAATTTTTGTCTGTCTGTCTGCTTCGAGCTAAACTCTGAAACGTCTGGACAAATTTTGGCGGAAATTTCATTGGCAGATAGTTAACGATATAAGGAGTAACTTAGGCTACTTTTCTTTCAGGAAAAAAAATTAGGGTTTCGCGAAAATAAAGGTAAAACCAATGAAATAGTGAACATTATCCGATTCAAATACGGATTATTTTTATTAAATAGGGATTATTATACTTCATGAGCTTTCTGTCTCAACATTTCTAGCAGTTCTTTCAAACTATTTTTTTATTAGGTTGCTGCCCGCGCTACATTTCCCGTTCATGTCCTTCGATTTTAATGATTTTACAGTCCTCACCCCATTGACAGTGTCAAAAGTCATTTGTCACTGTCACCCCTTGCTTGCGTCTCCGTTTATGTTCGTTTCAACTTACTACTACTTAGACATGTTTTGATACTAATGATTTTACAGTCCTCACCCGATCGACAGTATCAAAGGTCATTCGTTTCTCTCACCCGTTGGTCAAAAAAAAAACAAAGAATAAAATAAAACATAAAAGAAGCATCGAATCACAAAGTAGAAGAGTGACATAATACTTATAGCATAGGTAGTTCTATACGTTAAAAACATAATTATTAAGTTTTCGAAAACTCTATGAATTGAATAAACATTTTTTGTTAAATTCCACGTGGATGAAATTGCGGGTAAAAGCTATTTAATATAAAATAAATACATCAGAAAGTAATATTAACGTATTACACATCCAGATACAAATTACCTACACTATTTTAGGTGTTTATTACACAAATTTGTAACAACGTGTTATTTTTACTGAGCAGAAGAAAGGTGTTTTAAAAATCGACCCACAAAAGAGTTACGGGGCGCTAAAAATAAAAAAAAATCTTTTTTTATCAGCTATTATATCTACAGACTTAAAATGCAGCAAACATGGTCTTTTGCTCAGCTGAGATATGCAGAAAGTTTTTTTGTTTAATTTACAATTCACGTAAAATTAACTCTTTAAAAATTTCTTTATCCTTCAGTCTGTATTGCTTAATTTTTCAATTTACCCATGCAAAGAACGAGTACACCAGGTAGTATATATATACAGTGGTGGCAAAAAGTCCTGAACCCACTCATTTTTTAGCGTAATTTTTGTGTTTGACTTCATTTTTCGTTTTGGAATTATCACACTGTCTTAAATATTGTTATTGATTTTTTAATGTATTTTGTTATGTTGATTTCAAAATTTACTACTAGTTTCTTAATGACTAGATTATTTTTTGCAATAAAGCTGCCTGAACACAATAATGTGAAATATGTGCAGAACAAACAATATAGAATAACATAATATGCAAAGAAAAATAACACGAAAATTGACAAATACGGTATATTTAATATATAAGCATTTTGAAAATTACATTGTTGTCACATGATAGAAAAATCAATATTTTATGGGCCAGACGTTTGCTTTAATTACGGCTCAACATCTTTTTGGCGTGGAATGTCCCAATTTCAAAAGAAGATCTTTCGTGACAATATGGTTGAAGGAAAATATTAAAGCATCAATAAATTCACGTTTGTTTGAAGTTTTTTCTTCGAAATTTCATAACCAATTTTAAATCACAATTTCTCTATCGGTTTAAGTTCGGGTTACTGTCCTGGCCAGTTCATTCTAATTACAGTATGGTCCTTCAACCATTTCTGGACCACCTTTGCACGATGACAAGGGGCGTTATAGTCCTGAAAAATCGATGACTGATTCCCAAAAAGAACTCCCGTAGTTGGTAGCAATTTATTTTGTAGTATTACAATGTAATCCATGACATTCACTGTTCCGCTAACGATGTGAAGTCTTCCAACACCATATGAAAAGACATGCAACCCCATACCATCACTTTTGTCGGGTACTTTATTGTAGGCTTCTGACACTGAGGGCTGAATTCCTCATGAGTGCGTCGTCTTACATAGGCACTACTTTGGTAGCCAGAAATACAAACCTGACTCTCGTCACTAAATATTACCTTTTCCCAGTCTTTAATAGTCCATAATGAATGTCCCCTTGCCCACGTCAATCGCCTCTTGCGTTGAAATTCAGTCAGTAATGGTTTTGGGCACGCTTTACAGCCTGGTAACCAATTTCCAGCAGTCTTCCTCTAACAGTTCTTGGGCACACACTCACATTTGATGTCAAAGTCCATTGTTTCAAAATTTGAGAGGAATTAAGCTTTCTGTTTGAAAGTGAAATTCTGTGCAATAACCTGTCTTCACGTAAAGATGTTTTACTTGGTCGTGTCCTGATCACCCCCTGTCCTCAATAAAATTTGTTTCAGAAAATCTTTTCAAAGTTCTCACAACAGTAGAAAGGCCACACATGGTACTTTAGCAGCAATTTGGCGCATAGAATAACCTTCTTCCCTCAAATATATTATTTTGCACCTTTTATTCTCAGGCAGATATGAAAAGTTAGCCATAATTCCAATATTTTCCACAAACGCACTTCAAATTGCTTTCAATACACTATTTTCCACAAGCACACAACTACATTCAATACAATAAACCACATTTCATGTTTTTCTTGCAAACCTTTTTCGCTACTGATCTCTGATTGGTTGAAATAATGGAGAATTTCATTGGTGGAAAACACGCTCACTCAATCTTACAGTGACCTTGTGCTTTCTTGTCAAGGTGTTTCAACATATCAATGAAACTATTTACTTTAGATGAAATCTACAAACAGATTTGAAATCAGCATGAAAAAATATATTAAAATCAATAACAACATTAAAGATAGTGCGATAATTTCATAACGAAAAATGAAGTCAAATAAAAAAAAAATGAGTGTGTTCAGGACTTTTTGCCACCACTGTATATATATATATATATATATATATATATATATATATATAGTAAAAAAAAAGAAAAGAAAATACTAAGTGAGAAAGTTGTATAACCTAAAAGGTCAAGAAAGAAAGAAATTGGATTCCATGAAACATATCAATCAAAGATACTTAAAGAGTCTGCACTAAAATGGAGACTTATTGTGATTTTTAAAGATATCACTCAATTAGGCAAGCGAAATAGATTTGTACACATTATAAATTCAATTTATATCTTAGAAAATATTTATTCATAATTTTTATTTTAATATAATTATATATATATATATATATATATATATATATATTGCATTTAAATGCATTCATTTATTTTTTCATTTTCAATATTGCATTAAATCTGGAAATTTACTACTTATAATTCTATTTTAGCAAGTTTGCTGTAATTTAACGTTATCTTCGTTACAAGACCCACAACCGACAGTTATGAGCGTAACTACCAAGCCCCTTTTGTTATGGATATTTGGTACTAATATTGGTTACTAATCTTACTGTTGTGAAATATTGACGTCTAGGTATATTTATTGCAGACACCTGGCATATATTTATGCGCCTAAGAGCCAGCCTATATGTTTAGGCTTTTTCTACTGTTATGGAGTAGGGGGGAGGGGAACCGGCTCAGAGAACCGGTTGAGGAAACGACAACTGACGCTTCAGCTGACTGTCAGAAAGGGAGTTGCAGAAATATTTACATATATATTTCCATGCTGTAGTTATTCAATAAAAGTAACATATGTGAATCAACAATAATTTTATCTACAGACTGTTCCATGAAAAATTTATCTACATCGGGGTTTCTTAATCATCCGTTGTTCTCTGACACCCTTTCAGTAATGTGGGATTGGAAGTGGACCATTACCATGTGAATGTATGTTTTTTCTATGATGGATGCAGTCTTTAGTTAATATGTCTAATACATGCATTTGTATACTAGAAGTAAACAAAAATATTACTTTTATAAAATGGTACCAATAAAATGTATTTCTTTCATATTTAAAAACATTACACACATGATAATAAACCTAATTATGAATTAAAAATAATCATTAATATAGACAAAAAGTGTCCTCTATTTTTGAAGAAGTTATGTGCAAACAATCAGGTCGTGGTAGTAGGATTTATATTTTTATTTCCCCTCGGTAACAATAGCAGTTTATCTGTTCTACTCAATTAAGTGGCAGTGGATGTAGATGCTCCGGAAAAAATAGGAAATAATCGTATTGTGATTTATCGCATAGCCCAACATTTGAGAATTACATTTTGGATTTCATTTTATTTAGTTTTGGATTGGTTGATTATTAACATTGCGCACATAAACTACTCTAGGCTACTTTCTAAGGAATTTGAGCCGCACCAGATTAAACATGTATCAACATCTGCACACGGAGATTACTTAGGGAAGTGTCCCCAACCTTTTTATCGTCCGCAACCTTTTAGTCAACGCTTGTTAATTTTACCACGGCCCGCTGAGGGGCAAGACGTTGATGGTTTATATTTTAGACTGTTTTGATTTAAGTTATCCGACTACGTTAAAAACAGTGATTTTGTAAAAGCGCATAAATGGATAATATTTATAATATTTAGTGTCATTTAGATTAGAAAATGTATATAAAATTGTTTTAAGAATAGCATTGTAATAAAAAACTATTTAAGTACAATATTTTGACAAAAGTGAACACAGAATGGCTAGTTTTCAAAATATTCTCCTTTTATGAAAAATGCTTCTATTAGAATAATATTTTGCCTGCATGTAGCTAGGACCTCTGTACAGAGGCTCAACTAGAAGTTTTGAAATATATAACTTATAAGTGGTTTTATCCATGTTTTACGACAGCAGAGGGGAGAAATTTTAAGAAAAAAATGCAGATAATTCTTTCAATTGCCTGTAACTCTGAAAATAATGTAATATTTTCAAAAATCATACTTGAGCCTCTGAACAGAGGTCTGATCTACATACAAACAGAGTATTATTATAATAGAAACATTTTTTGCAAAAGGAGAATATTTTGAAAAAAGGGTATTCTAAGTTAATTTTTTTTTGCCGAAATGTTGTATTTAAAAAATTGTGTTTTGTCAAAATGCCTTTAAAACAATCTTCTACGTGTATTTTAACCTAAGCGACACTAAATATCATGAAGATTATCGATTTATGACTTTTCTTAAAAACACGGTTACGAACGTAGTCGGACACCTTAATAATTTTAATTTAATTGTATTTAATCACGACCAGAATAAAATATAGCTACACCTAAAATGAATATAAAGCAGTGTTTCTAAAACTTTCAATACTTGGCGACCCACTTTTCAATCATAATTTTTATCGCGCCCCCATTATACAATAATAACGTATTGAATACAATAATAAAGCATTTTGACGTTAAAGCTACAAAATGATCTTGATTATAAACCGTACAAATTAATAAGATAAATATATTAAATTTTATATGTGTAACTTTTAAGTAATATATATTTTATTTTTATTTTTCGAATTTTTAAATTGGAACAGATTGCAAAATGCGATGCCTGCTTTCAAGACAAAATATAGATCTCAGCCAAATATAGAAAATGTACTCAGAGTGTCAATTTTAATCGTAAACCTTTCTTTGAAAAACTTTCCTCTGCAAGACAAGGCCATGGATGCCGCTAATACTTATTAAACTTGCGCTTAATTTAGTATTAAAAAATTAGTTATAAAATACCTTGTGTAACACTGATACATTAAAATTATACTGTCTGAAGTACCCACTCTTCGAACGAGTTCATTTTTTTAAAAAAACTAAAATATTCTTGATAAATAGCTGAATTGTCAGGAGAGTAAACCCAAATGCGTGACAATGTTTACGAAAATGTAAAATGGTATTTTTACTTGAATGCTCATATTATAAATAGTTTTAAGTGAACTGTAATTTTAAGCCTCACAGAATTAGCATTTAGATTTAATATTAAACAATAAAAATATTATAAAGTTCTTATGAAGAATAATAATGTTATTTTTAATATTTAAAGCGAGAAGACTTCAAAATGTTTTATCCCGGGAGCAGACACACACACGATACTAGTTTTAATGGTCACGCGGGATGATTGAGTCACCCCAACCTTTTTTTTATAATTATTTTATTGTACACGATACCAATCGTGATTCCAGTGAATAATTTTAAGAGAAATTAAACTTACCTACTTTTAAGAACTTTTCAATTTTTCTTTTTTAACAAATAAACAGTTTTGCCAGAATTAACAATTTCGTGATCTGTGTGTCCCACGCGACCACTTCCGGGTTAAAAGTGAATTTATTATGATAATACGTATGCTACTGCTAAAAGGATTTCTTAAAACGTTTTTCATTATGCTTTATATGCTTGAGAATACTCATAAAAATAAGCATTGGCAAAGTAATCATTCAAAGTGTGTGCTCTCCGTAGTTTTCCAAATATCATAAAACACTTTTGCATGGAAAAAAACGCAACAGAGAAATACATGACTTACAACTTCCCTAAATGAGAAACAAACACATAAGAGAGGGGTCATAACTAACTGTACCAACAACTTAGAAGGTCAAACAGATTATCAGCAAAAACAGATTACAGTTATAATGTGCAGCATTTAAAAAATAATCACAGTGATGAATTTTTTATGTTCCTAAATTTTTTCGATTCTGGGTCTGGGATTTGTGTTTTTCTCTGAAAGAGTAGCATTTAGATTTAAAAAGAAAACTCTCATAATGGGATTACAGCAAATTAAATAAAAGTTTTTTTTATTTGGTTATAGGATCAAAGATAGCTAATTAGGTATTGAAGACGTTTTCATTTTTGATGACTTATATCGCTTGCCTATAAATTATATCAGAGTAAAAGTGCATTTATTATAATATCTGGAAGTATTTTGTTTTAATTCATTCCAGTAAATTAATTATTTTTTAAATCTTTTATTTTCGATATGCTCGCGCCCCCCTCGTAAGGGTATCGCGTCCCCCGATGGGGGGGCACGCCCCACAGTTTGAGAAACACTGATATAAAGTAATTTTCATAAAAAAATTACCCAAACCAAAAAAAATATACCACAGTAAATAAAAGGTAAATAATTTAATATTTCTTGAGTGGACTGGTAATATTTTATCCGAAGACCGGGGGTCGGAAACCACTAACTTAGGGGACCAGAACACGAACCCACATCTTGATAGGTATACCGTCAACTTCCAGTTTGGAAAAAAGTATTCAATATCTGTATCATGAGTATCCAGCATATGATTGTTGCTTAAAATATCCATCAAAATCATGATTTCATTTTTTTATTCATTAAAAACAAAATATTTATTGGGTCATGTATGAAGTTCTTCTTAAAATCACAAATCAGTTCCAATGCTCTTTTCCTAAAGGTTTGTCTGTTTTTCGTGTTTCATTTTAGTTTCTCTAGAAATTCTATACCTTTTATCATGTCTATAATATCTTTATTACAACTTGGACGATAGAAAAGTTATCTATGAGTTATTTTATTATTACGTAGGACACACATTTTTGTGTTAGACTAATTAACAATCAATCCGTAAGTGTAAAATCCTACCAAATATATTATTTTAACTTATTTCAAACCCTAATTGTTCTTGCGTTAGGCACAGTGTCAGTTTTATGAACGGTAATATTTTGAAACCACAATGAAGTTTTAAGTTCAAAATTTCTAAAAATTTTTTTTCTTTTGTTACCGTTTTTTGGATCTAAGTATCTGATATCTGTGATACACTATGGTGTTAACTGTATTGTATGTCTCACCAAAATATCTGAATAGGCAAATGATACACGTCATAATACACACACAAATAAGTTTTGCAGAAATGAAAATTAGAACTGGGATTAGAGATTGCCTTTTCTATATAAATCACAATTTATATCTCTGTCATCTCCTATAAAGGCAAGACTTGCATCTCACATTTAAAAAATCAAAACCCTCTTGTCTATACTCTCTGTTTTTTAACACAATTGCTTCATCCTGATGTACAGGAGAAATTCTTAGTAAAATTTGTGTTCCAAAAAAAACATTGAGTTATACGATAATCTTTCAAAAAATAAATTAATTTCAGTTACAAAAGGAAAAACACAACCTTTGTTGGGAGGGATGTTTTTTCTACTACCTTGAAGCCTTCTCTACTTTCTTATTCTCTACTCACCTTAATACAGTGTTTCTCAAACTGTGGGGCGTGCCCTCTAGGGGGCATGGTAACTCTAAGAGAGGGACGCGAACTTATTGAAAAGTCGAAAACAAAAGATTATTTAAAGAAATTATTAATTTACTGGAAGTAAACGATCAAAATACATTCCGGCGTAATAAAAAATGAAATTAGCATTTACACTTATCTTATACACTTATAAATGTGTCAGTGCTACACACATGTGTTTTATAATTAATTTGACAATACTCAGTTAAGAACGTTTAAGTAACCCCATGGGCTTGTCATAAATAAAATTAAATTGAACAATTCATACTTATCTTGATAATTTGTACGGTTTATAAATAATCCCTTAACTGTCGATTAAAAGTTACACGATTCGCTTCCCAATGCCTCCGTTCTCCCCGTCGGTATACGTATGTGATGTTTTAGAGAGGGGGTGGCAAGAAAAGAAATAAAGGAATCTCCTGATATAAGTAAACCCTTCGCAAACACTGTCAATGTCATTTTTATTGTAATCCAAAACCTTCGGAATAATTTTAAATACAGCAGTACACAGAAATATCGTACTTTATAAAGACGTATATATACGCCAGTGGCATTTAACGCAATGGTTGAGCAAGACGTATATATACGCCAGTTGCACTTAAGAGGTTAAAGTCGTATTGTACCTTTAGCCTAAGAATATAGTGTTATTGAATTAAATGTATCGTTGTTTGTATGGAGGGGCAGGGGAGCGATAAAAATTATGATTGAATATTGGATCCCCAGTATTAAAAGTTTGAGAAACCCTGCCTTAATATTTGTCGTACATGTTCAAGAGTTTATTAAATTCCTGTGTGGGGCTATTCTGCTCCCAATACATTAATCCAGTTAGCCCCTAATTTCTGAAACTTTTCATCACTTTAAAAAACCATTATTTTCCTCAGCTTAGAGCAAACAGGGCAATGATAGGAGTAAGATCCTGCATATAAGTCATTTGTATGAATGCTGTGATCGCAACTGTTAACGAACTAACAACAAAACAGAATAACATGAGAGTTTTAAAGCTAGTGAGCATATACGACAAATGTTTAATCGTAAGAAATAATTATGTATAAGTGCACAATATGTTTTTCCCAATAAATATTATTGGCACCCATCCAGTATAGTGGATAGTGACGCTGACTGCGGTACCGTAGGGTATGGGCTCGAATTCCAGTTAAGACATGGATGTTTGTGTTGTAATCCTTCTCGTCTTTATGATGTGTGCTTCACGCTTAATTCTATGTTCGCCCCCGTGTTATACTTTGTGGTGCACGGGGTATTAAATGTTCGCAATAAAAAATACTGTTCTTCATAGCAAAAAAATATTTGTTTTCTGAATGTGTGTGCGTGTGTGACATACGCATAATTATGCACATATTCATATCGAGAAACTCAAATACATTCCAAATAATTTTTAGTAATAAGTAAAAAAACATTTTTTTTTGAAATATTTCTAGATTTAAAAAAAAACGCAGTTTTTCTCTCTATATATATACATATACAATTCAAAAGTTAAAAAATTAGCACAATAACCAAATCCTTGTATTTATTCATAGCAGACTCTAGCACTCCACCATTATTTAATCTAACATTGCTCCTTTTTCTTGAATGTCAATTTATATTTACAACCTATTTCTTTAAATGTACCATAAAAAAGCATAAGAACATCTTATTGTTTTTTCTAGAATTCTTTCGGACTTATTTTGTCACACATGCACACAATTATTAATTTCCTTATCCGTACTGTTTTCTATTGTAATCCATGAAACGCACTGAAGACCTCCGTACATGTAAAAATAAACACATTGCGAGATTTCGCTCTCAAAATGTAGCGTTAAATCCGTTTTTAATTGCTTTGGCCGTTGTCAGACCGTTCATTAAAAATGGATTGAGCTTGCCATCCTACAGCTTCTTATTGTTTCCAACAACGCAGAAGTGTTGTTTGAAAATCCATTGAACTACTTTTATAGCGTTGCGTTGGTCTTCTAAAATAGA
This sequence comes from Trichonephila clavipes, assembly GCA_019973935.1. NCBI lineage: Eukaryota > Metazoa > Arthropoda > Arachnida > Araneae > Nephilidae > Trichonephila > Trichonephila clavipes. The sequence goes on along the minus strand of BMAU01003057.1, from coordinate 172,056 downwards.
ATGCATATTCAAAGAGAGATCAAGGAGGAAAAAAGAAAAGGAGTTTAATCTTCTCATTAACGATAATTACTTTGATCCCTTTATTGTGTACATTTTAATGGGTTTTCTTAGAACGGTGAGGCATTATCAATAAAAAATAGGTAAGAAATTGCATATATTTACTTAGATATAAATTTAACAGATAATGATTATGAGCTAATACTGAATAAAGTATTGGATCGTTATCATCATCATTAAAAATAGGTAAATAATAGCATATCTATTTCCATATAGAGTAACTCTTGAATAAAATATTAACTCCTTAGCATTAACATAACTAAAACGTAAGGAATTGCATTTATCAATTTCCATATAGGTCAAATATTGAATAAAATAATAGTTGATATTTTTTTATGAAGACATCAGTAAATGTTTTGGTAGAACATTGAATAATATTTTGTCTGGAGAAAAACAATTTGCTTATAAAACATATAATCATCCATGATAAATGCTAATTGTATATTGATAAAGTGCAATTTCTCAGGATCAAATATTTATTTTCAATTAATTTTAGGTGAAGTTCATAAAAATAAAAGTAAAATATATATGTAATATTGTAATTATATGTTTAATATTACTATTTTCATTATTTTTATTATTTATTTTTGTAAGTTATCAGAGTATCACACACAAAAATAAAAACAAATAATCTTTGGGTTATAATATGATTGAATTATATTAAAGGGAATTGGAGCATTTTCCGTGACTTACAATCGTTTTCCATATTGACTACACAGAAAAAGTTTTGTGGATCAGGTTAATTGGGAAAGATTTTACAGTGAAATATGCCCAGAACGTCCGCTGGTGTCGTTTGGACACCAAGACAATGTATCATTAATTAATAAAATAGTAATATTAAAAAGTCTTAAGAGATTAAACCCAACTGAGCAATGATCATGCAACTATTTAGTTATTACAATTACTTTATACATTTTATATCACGGTGTCGAAACGTGAACCGGTAATCGAAATCCCGAACATATTCTAGTGCTATAGAGATGGTACTTGTTTTTAAATTCTGTTCAAAGTCAGATTTTGAGGTGGTTTCTAATGCAAGTTTTAATTTCATCTTTGATTTTTCGTTAACAATCGATATAATTAAATCATTTGTATAAAATGTGATATAATCATTATTAAGGATTTAAATACATATAAAAAATGCATCTATAAAACACTTATTTAAGATAGTTGTATTTAATGACTGCATCTATGCATTTTCTGAAGATATAATCAAGATAGAAATGGGAAACCTCGTTTATTAAAATCTTTATTTTTAAGTACTGCAACTCCCGAAGATTTATCAATAACTTCAACAATTAGCGAGACAAAAAAATCTATCTTTAAAAGTTGTTAAATTTAGTTACTTACAATCCAAGGAAATCCATGCGTTATTATTCTTTTTCTTTATTAACGCTACTGGTGAACTCCAAATCAGAAAATAAATGACAAATAAGGCCAGATTCCAATCTTCATGAACCTTAAAGTCTGAGCCTTGAGACAATTTTCATCGACAAATTTCACGTTTCTGTTTTCTGAAACAAATCACGTCATAAGATTCAAAATGAGAGATTATTCGATTTTATATTCTCTATGTCATCTATTTTCAACAATTCGATGTCTAAATTTTGTCTTGATTCCTATAGTACAACTCGTTCGAGGTCGTTCAACCCTATCCGTTCGACAGCACACATGGTTCCACTGTCTGGCGTGCATTAATTTTGAGGAGAATCTTATTCCCGCCACGTAACTCCCGTAGGAATTTATTTCCTTCCAGCATTCGCAAAAAACAATGGAAAATTGAGAGATTCTTCTGTCATCCGATTGTTAGGAGCACCCGTGAGCTCAAGGTCACCTCTGTTCTTCGAGAAGGAAAACTGAAAGTGAGATAGCCTGTCAAAGACGTAGATACGTTTGAATTTTTATTCAGCAATAAACATTTTCTTACACCTAGTGACGGTGCTTCGCTATGGATTAAAGCAGTGATTCTCATCTTTTATTTTGTACACTTTTATAAATTTTAAAATTTGGCGAAACACTAACAATAAAAAAAGTTTAAAGGAATTTTACTCATCTGCAATAAAATAAGTAAAATAGTTTATGATAATAATTCCCAACGTTATATATGTAGGGTTGGATATGTGCAATGGACAACCCCTCCCCCTGTACTTAGGGTGGAGCAGTCCACACTGACGTCACACCCCGTCAGGAATGTCCGACAAAAGGACACACGGGAAAATAGTTAGACGGACGTTAAAGACGCTAAGCTTTAGAGGTAGGAGAAAGACGTTCTCCTTGCTGTTTAGTATAATTTATATATTTCATCCTTCATCTTGTTAAATAAAGCATTTATCATCCTTAGGTTGTAGTCATTTTCCCATATTTTGGGGGCTCGACCTTTCTCTTGCATATTAAGGAAAATCTCCTCTAGACGAGAGAAAATTTTTAAGACGCGTAAATATTTTTCTTCAATGGACGCTACATTGCAAAAAACATAAAAACGACTTGTTGCTGTTGGACTTTATTTTTCTTGTATTCCTATAGTGCATCAACTGGTTCTGGATTTATTGTATGGACTGCTCCTCAAACCCAGGTAGGCAAAATTTAATTAAACATATTTTGTTTGTTTGTTTATTTTGGCTTTAAAATTACTGTATTTAGTAGTTTTAACTCAGAGTGTGATAGGGAAATTTTGATTACAACTTTGCACCGTCTATAAATTTTCAAAGTGATTAATTTTGTATATTAAGATGTCCTGTAAAAATATTAAATTAGGCGATATTCCTATAATTGCTAATTCGTTGAAATGTGGTACAACTCGTGCTGTAAAAACATTAAATTCTATATTAGGATTCACCGAATTTGACCGTTCTTCGCGAAATAAAATAAGAATTTTTTCTACATTCCCTAAAGAGTTTAGAGTTGAAGAACACAAAGAAAAAATTTTAACCGAATTCTCATTGCCTGATTTTATCTCAGTCGCTAATTTATTGCATTTAGACGTAGAAACAAATGAGCAAAATTTATGCAATAGTATATTTAAAGCTTTGACGAACATAGATAAATTCCAACTAACATTAAATAATTCGGAGACATCATTTTCTGAAGGCGAAAACGTAGTTTCATAAACCACGTTTCAAAAACGAATCACGTTAGACAGGAAATTTTCATCGGAAGAGACAGACCAGCACTCCCCTTTTCTACATCCGGTCAGTAAGACACCCCTATCCAGAGTTCAAGGTTATTCTTTCATGCCGGCACATCAAAACGTTTCATCTCTTTGTACACAAAATATTTTTCCTCCCTATTCAAACGATGCTTCCCTTACAGAGATGAATACCCAGTTTTGGACTTCATTGCGGGATATTTCGGCGACTAGTAAAAATTTTACCGGGGAAGATTTTTATTCTGTAAATAGTTTATTTCGCAATGTTGAAGAAAATTTTGATTTATTCCCAGCTATCAGTTCTTTTCAAAAATTAATTTTTGCGAAACGTCTAGTATGTGGAACTGCTAAATCATTTCTTTTTTCACAAAGAAATTTAAATACATACGAGTCATTCAAAAAAGCTTTAATTGAAGAATTTTCGGATTCAGTTACTTCCATAGAAATTCACCGCGAATTAGAAAAAAGAAAAATGTATAAAACCGAGACTTTAATGCAATATTTTAATTCCATGCGTGAATTAGCAAATAGATGTGATTCAAAAATTGACGAAGCATCAATTATCCAGTACGTCATGAATGGAATTGATGGGCCTCGTTCAGATAAAATAATCCTCTATGGTGCAACCTCATTTTCCGAATTTAAGCAGAAATTACGTACCTATGAAACTGTCATTAAAACATGGGAATACATAACTCTAAATCACCAAATTTTCGTCATTCATATGAAAGCCGAGGACGCGATTTTAAACAACAAAGCTTCCAAAGAAAACCCACAAGATTTAACGTTTCCGACGCAGCTAAAAATCCCCAACGTTGTTTTAATTGTAATGATGTAGGTCACCTATCAAAATCTTGTCCTAATCATTCACGTGGCCCCAGATGCCTCTCATGTAATCTTTATGGTCACAAATCATTTGAATGCCGACGAGCTAATTTAAATAACACTTCTACACCACCTTCTGGTGTAAATGATGTGCATAAATTGCCTTCTCCTATTAATATGTGTAAAGACGTAACAATTTTTGGCCGTTGGTTAGTAGACACAGGCAGCAATTTAACACTATTAAGAAATTCTACTTACATAAATATAGATGCATCGCCACTGAAACAAACCAACACATTATTAACAGGTTTTGGTTTTTCGCGAATTAATGTGATAGGAACTTTTGATTCTGAAATTACTATCGATGATCAAATTTTTCCTGTTACTATTTCTGTTGTACCAAATTCTTGTACAAATTATGACCTTATAATCGGCTGGACGTAATTAAACAAGCACATCTAAATATATCGCCTACAGGCGTAAAATTTGCACAAATTTTAAGGCCTTCTGATAATGCAAATGAAAATTTTATTATGACGATTTCTGACGGTTCACCCACATTTGATATCGGTCCAAATGTTTCTCAACATAATCGAGCTGAAATCGAACAACTGCTATCGACATACACGCCTAAAAAACAAAAACTGTAATCATTGAGCTTGATATCGCTCTCACAGACGACGTACCGATATTTCATAATCCCCAACGTTTGCCATTTGCTGAACGAGATATAGTAGACGCTCAAGTTGATGAATGGGTTAAAAATGGAATTGTTGAGCCGTGTTCATCCCCTTACGCTAGTCAAGTTGTGGTAGTACAGCAAAAAAACGGGAAATCAAGAGTTTCCATTGATTATAGACGCTTAAATCGCAAACTTATTAAAGATAACTATCCTCTTCCTTTAATTGACGATATTTTAGATTGTCTCCAAAATACTAAAATATTTACTACTCTAGATCTAAAAAATGGATTTTTCCATGTCGCGGTAAATGAAAGGAGCCGTAAATTTACTAGTTTTGTTACTCACAATGGTCAGTATCAATTTAGACGAATGCCTTTTGACTAAGTACTTGTTCTTCCATCTTTATTCGGTACATGAATGCCATTTTCCGACATCTGATTTCGAAAAGTATTGTTCTCCCATATATGGATGATGTCGTTATTTCCTCTGCTAATGAGTCCCAAGCCCTTGAATATCTAAAAAATTTTCTAGAGGTAGCTTGTGATTACGGACTTGAAACAAATTTTAAAAAAATGTCAATTTTTACATAATACAATTGAGTTTCTTGGCCATATTATAGAAAACGATAGATTGTTTCCTTCCCCTTCAAAAACTAAAGCTGTTATTAATTATCCTGATCTTAAAAGTATTAAAGACGTTCGCCGATTATTAGGTCTTACTGGCTATTTTAGAAAGTTTTTACCCTCACATTCGACCATAGCAAAACATTTGAGTGACCTCCTTCGTAAAGACTCCCTTTTCCAATTTTATGCTGAACAACAGACAGCATTTCAAAAATTAAAATACTTACTTTTCCAACAACCCGTTTTAAGTATTTTTAACCAAAATTCTCCCACTGAGATTCACACTGACGCGTCAATCGATGGTTTGGGTGCAGTCCTACTCCAAAAATCCTTACATGACAACCAGTTTCACCCTGCATTCAACATGTCAAAAAATACATCAGACCATGAAAGAAAGTACACTAGTTTTGAACTAGAAGTCCTTGCAGTGGTCGAAGCACTTAAAAAGTTTCGCATCTATGTACTAGGAACATCATTCAAAATTATTACTGACTGTGACGCCCTCGTCAAAACATTAAGTAAAAAAGAGCTTAACCCCAGGATAGCCAGATGGGCACTATATCTCCAAGAATTTAACTATACAATAGAACACCGTACATGCTCAAAGATGGCTCATATGGATGCTCTCCGTCGACCTCCACATTGTATGCTAATCCAAAATATTGTCCATTTTCAATTTCGTAAAGCACAACAGGCTGATGACCAACAAACAGCGATGAAGATGCTTCTAGAAACAACGCCGCATGATAACTATATCGTAAAAAACTAACTTCTTTACAAAATAGTCAATGGCACCGATTTACTAGTGGTACCTGAAGAAATGCAGGCAAACATCATTAAAACTGCACATGAACGTGGCCATTTTGCTGCTCTACGCACACAAGATATAGTTAGCAAAGACTTTTACATCCCACGACTTAAAGACAAAGTTGAAAAATGCATTCAAAAATGTGTTACATGCATTCTCACAAACCGGAAACGTGGTAAACAAGGTGGCACGCTTAACCCGATAGAAAAAAAAAGATTTACCACTCCATACATTTCATGTACATCATTTGGGTCCCCTAGCGACAATTTCTAAGAAATATAAGCATGTTTTTGCAGTGATTGACGCATTCAGTAAATTTACATGGCTGTATCTCACTAAATCAGTGCTTCTCAAACTTTCAATACTGGCGCCCCCCTTTTCAATCACAATTTTTATCGCGCAACCCCCTTATACATAATAATTTACTGAATGCAATAATAATGCACTTTTACAATAAAGCAAAAATATTTGTTATAAACCGTACAAATTCATGACATAAGTATTAAATTTTGTATATGTTACTTTTAAGCAAAAAAAAGTTAAGTAATAGAATAATTACTAAGTTATTTTTCCTTTCTCTGATTTTTAAATTGGAACATATTACAAAATGCGGTGGTTGCTTAGAAGACAAAATATAGATATCAGCTAAATATAGAAAATGAACTCAGAGGGTCAATTTCTTATCTTAAAACTCCTTTCAAATCTTTGCTCTGTAAGACAAGCCCATGGAAGTAGCTAATAATTATTAAACTTGTTCTTAATTTAGTATTAATTAATTAGTCATAAAATACTCTGTGCACCACTCATACATTAAAAGCAGTGTTTCTCAAACTTTCAATACTGGCGACCCAATTTTCAATCATAATTTTTGTCTCGCCCCCCTGTACAACAATAATGTATTTACTGCAATAAAAATGCACTTTGAGAGAGAGATGCTAAAGTTACAATACGATCTTAATTATAAACCGTACAAATTAATACGATAAGTATATTAAATTTTGTGTATATGTAACTTTTAAGTAATATATATATATATATATATATATATATATATATATATTTTAAGAAAATTACTTAAAATATATATATTACTTAGAATTATGTTATTTTTCTTTCTCTAATTTTTAAATTTGAACAGATCGCAAAATGATGTATTTAATTAAAGATTTATTTCCTTCAGCATTCATTTCTCAAAGTACAAATGTCATTAGAAAAATAGTCTAGTCAATGTCGCTCTCTATCATATCCATCACATCTGGCATTATAGGGTACGTTTGCGTGAGTCTGGGCAAACTATCGGACGTCTGCGCAAAACATGTAAAAATGCTTTTCCTCGTACAATTCCAGTCAGTTTTGGTCGACTCGATACTCACATAGCTACCGAATCTAGCTTGAATGTACATTTTTTTTAATTTCCACGTTAATTGTAATTCACGGTAATTAAGTATTTACGGCAGTAGATTAAAACAATATTATACATACATTTTCAAGTCGTAAGCAAACATTCGACCATAATAAAGAATCACCAAATAGTCTAGTCAATGTACACAGACGAACGAGCATGGTTCCGAAAAATTAAATCAAGGCGATCTTCTCAAAAATACTTAAATTTTAGATTTACCACTACTGAAGTAAATGATAGAAAAAAAAAATCACCAAGTCCCAGCTCGATATGTGTTAAAACTCGATACAAATCTGTAGAACAACATGTGAAAGTTGTTTTTAAACATGTAAAATCATGTAGCTATGTTGGCAAAGAATTTTAAAAAGTATTTTCTGGATGAGGACAGCTTGGTAGCAAGTTACGAGTGGATTAGGGATCTATTTCAAGATACTCCAGAAGGGCTCTCAACTTCCGAAGAAGAAATCTTCATAGATTCCACATCCAGTGAAAAATTAAAAGGCAATTTTGTAATAAATCGCTCTTTGAATTTTGGGTAGAGGTGGATGATGAATTATCTGTACTGAAAAAAACAAAACCACTTCGTATACTATTACCATTTTCAACATCCTACCTTTTTCAAACCGGATTTTCTGCAGTGGATGCCTTAAAGACAAAATATAGATCTCAGCTAAATATAGAAAAATAACTCTTTAAGTGTCAATTTCTGATATTAAACCTTCCTTTGAAAAACTTTCCTCTACAAGACAAGCCCGTGGAAGTCCCTAATAATTATTAAACTTGTTCTTAATTTAGTAATAAGATTGATTGATTGAATATTAACGTCGCACTGTTCAGCTGCACGAGGGCTTTTGACGACGGACCACGTAATTTTGAACCATGTTCAAGTGACGTGGATGACACCTGAGCTGGCACCCCTCTCTCCTAACTACCACACCACACAAAACGGGAAAACGTTTCAACTCTCAACAGATTTAACGTGCATCGCTGCCCTACACGGCGGGTCTTTAGTGGTACTGGGCTCGAACTCGTGACAAGGCAAGCCACGATCCGATACCTATACCACTCGGCTACCGCGGCCAAATTCAGTAATAAGAAATTATTTATAAAATACCTTCTTCAGTACTGATACATCAAACGTATACTGGCTGAAACACCGACTCTTCGCACGAGTTCATTTTTTAAAAAAATAAAACATTATTGGAGAGTAAAACTGTGTGCACACGACATTGTATACAAAAATGTAAAATGATTTTTTTTTTGATAAGTGCTATAATTGTAAATAACTGTTTAAAAGAACTGTAATTTTAAACCTCAAACAATTAGCATTTAGAATTAATGTTAAATTATGAAAAAGAATATAAAATTCCGATGAAGAATACTTGTGTTACTTTTTAACATTTAAAGCGAGAAGACTTTAAATTGTTTTAACCCGGGAGCAGGCGCGTACTCGATACTAACATTAATGGTAGAGCGGGGGAACTCAGTCACCCCAATCATTTGTTTAGAATTATTTTTACTGTAAACGATACAAATCGAAATTCTAGTTAATATTTTAATTTATAGAAAGTATATACTTACCTTCTTTCAAGGATTATTCAATCCTTTGATGATTTAATAAAAAATCCAATAAAACTGAACTAAAATGATTCAAAAGTACAAGACCATAATAAATGACGCAAATCAGACACTTTTCAATTATCCTACAGAAATGTTAAACCAATCAATTCTTTTCCAAATATCGCAAAACTCAATTATTTACAATTTCCCTAAGCGAAAAGCAAACGCATAAAAGATGGGAGGTAAATAATATTGATAATAACCATACCATAAGATTGAAGGTCGATCAAATGATTAGCAAACGTACTATGCAGCCTGGCTGAAAAGTGAATCATGACTTCCTTTACTTTTTCTACAACTAATGTACAGTATTTCAATAATAATTACAGTGGTGAATTGTTTATCTTAGAATTTTTCTCAGGGTCTGGGTTTCGTTTTTTCTTTTAACGAGTAATATTTTATGTTAAAACGTAATAAAAAAATCTCTCATTGAGGAAATACAGCAAATAAAACAAAATGTTTTTTTCTATAATTTGGTTTTGGGATCAAAGATAGCTATTTGATGACGGAAAAAAGCCAGATAATAAACATAAATTATGTCAGTGTTGTGTGTATTTTTTTATTATGGAAGAAAGCATTTTGTTTTACTTCTCTTTCCGGTTATTTTTTTTTAAAAAAACCTTTAAATTTTCGATACGCTCGCGCCCCCTTTGTAGGGTCATCGCGCCCCCCAGGGGGGCGCGCCCCACACTTTGAGAAACACTGCACTAGATCTATGAACGCTGCAGAAGTCATAAATCGATTGAAAAACCAAAGACATGTCTTCGGAAACCCCGCTAGGATTATCACTGATAAAGGATCCGCATTTACTTCCTCCGCATTTGAAGATTACTGTAAAAAGCAAAACATCCTTCATATCTCCATTACAACTTTTTCTTCCAAGATCTAATGGGCAAATTGAAAAACAAAATTCCACTATCATTGCTGTGCTGTCAAAACTTTCTGTCGACGATCCTGAGAAATGGTACTCCCACGTACCCCACCTGCAAAAAATCCTGAACTCAACTTTTCAAAGAAGCATCAAGATGACTCCATTTGAGCTCCTTTTCGGCACAAAGATGAAGTCTTGCCAGGACATTGAGATTGTCGAACTTCTTAACGATGAGATTACAGCTCAATTCGAAGAACAACGTGATGCTCTCCGTCAAGATGCCAAAAAGCAAATCTACAAAGTTCAAGATGAGAATCGCCGCACGTACAATCTCCAGCGCAGACATGCTCATAAATATCAACTACATGACCTAGTAGCAATTAAACGCACTCAGTTTGGTCCAGGCTCGAAACTTAAGCAAAAATTTCTCAGACCATACAAAGTTACAAAAGTCAAGCACAATGACACTTATGACGTAGAAAAGTGTGATTTTGTCAACGGACCATCAAAAACGTCTACTTGTGCAGAACTCATGAAACTCTGGCTAAGCCAAACTAACTCGACTTGATTTCTCCATTAAAAACTGTTCACAATTTTTCTTCATGTAAAATACTTTCGTTATGGACATTAACAACAGACTTTTTATCTATTTATTTATTTTTGATTCCCTTTTTATTGAATGTCTCTAGCATTTTCTTATTTCATTTTAGTACAAATTTAAGTGTTTAGAAGTAGGAGCATCTTGCTTCAATATGTTCCTGTTCCTTATTCCAGATTCTTATTTTAGCCTTGATCTAATTTGTATCGTTAACATAATTTGTTTTACCCCAGTGGTAATGTATGATTTTTTTTTCTATTTATGAAACATTACTTTAAATTTGTTCATTTTTCAGTATTTTTGTACTTTTTCTTTGATGATATTTTGTGTTGTGTATAATAATTTCATCTACTGTGTAACTGTGTACATTTTTAATATTTCATTAATATGTATCTGTACCATTTTATAATTGCATATAATCAGGCGAGGTCGCCTTCCCGGTCATGATGGGCGATGTAGGGTTGGATATGTGCAATGGACAACCCCTCCCCCTGTACTTAGGGTGGAGCAGTCCACACTGACGTCACACCCCGTCAGGAATGTCCGACTAAAAGGACACACGGGAAAATATGTAGACGGACGTTAGGGATGCTAAGCTTTAGACGTAGGAGAAAGACGTTCTCCTTTGCTGTTTAGTATAATTTAGATATTTCATCCTTCATCTTGTTAAATAAAGCATTTATCATCTTTAGGTTGTAGTCATTTTCCCATATATATATATATATATATGTAGCACTATTTACGACAAAGGAATTTAAAAGTTTATTGAATATAACTATTTACAAATTATATATATATATATATATATGTCAGGTTTGAAAAGTTTAGGTTCAAAATTAAGGAAGTAATAAATGAAAATAGAGCGAACTCTTTACCATCGCGTAAGGATTTATGAGTAAACAAGCCTGTTAAAAGGAGCAACGAGCGCTGACGAAGGCGAACGCATACTAGAAAGGACTTGGCTGGTGTCTCCTCGCTGCGATGTTGTATTTGGTAACACCCGGTTGCGCGGCAAAAGGTCCGCCATGTTAGATTATATATGATGAAAGCGTAATAAAGGAATATTATAAAGATGATGCCCTCTTTATTTTACCAGCAGGCCTGGGGCCTGACAAGAGCCGGCAGGATGATTTAAAGTACTGCAAAATACGCGAGGAAACCAATGGAATGAACTTCAACAATTTTTTTTTTTTTTTTCGAACGAGCGACTGCATTGAAAACGATACTACCATGGAAGACGACTCTTTCCGGCAGGAGTCACCAGTCAACACATCCAAAGCACCCTTCTTTTTTCCTGAATTTGATCTTAATAAGTTTAGTAGTTGTAAAAGTTTTATGGACTGTTTTGATCAACAATGTTTGGAATATCAAAAAGAAGAACAATGGAAAAAAGAAAAATTTGAGTTTGATGATGATGAGGAATTCTTTTCATCACCAGAGAAATTTACCCCCCTTTTTCATCTCCTAACCAGATAAAACGTTGGGGGCTTAAGAGAAAGTTTAAAGGTGAACAGAAAAAGACACGTCCTGTGACAAAAGTAGATAAGTTTATCGAAGAAATGAATAAACATTTTCTGATTTAGAAGATACTGAACTTATCATTGATTAGTCTCTAAGTCAAGACTTGGAATCATCTAAATATTCCAAAATATGAAAGAAATAATTTTTGATGAGAAATGATGTATAATTCTTGCAGGTGTGTATCAATTTTTTTTTCCGATGTTTGAATTCTTATGCACATATATTTTTATAAATCTGTATATTTACAATTTTTTTTTGATATATTAAGTGATAATTAATGTTGTAGATATGTTTTGAATAACACATTTGAAAACATAAGGTAGTTATAGAATATAACTTTCATTAAAATTTTTATTTGATATTTGTCACATTTTTTTTTATCTTTCAAATTGAAAATATTTGATCAAAATAAATGATTTTTTTATGTTATCTTAATTATAAAATGTTTTTGTTGTACACACACATTCATTTTTTTGTGTAGGTAGACATGCAATTTTGTAGATAGATGTAATATGTATGAATATTCGATAGTTTATATAAAAGGTAAATTAAATGTTGAAGCAGACATGTTGTCGAGGAACCCTGTATGCCATTATATATCACCCATTTGTCATTTTTTAAATACTGATGAAATTATTAAATACCAAAATTCAGAGAACATTAATGATCCAAAATATATAAAAATTAATGATGTATTAACAGTTAAGAAAAAGAATTTAATTAAAATTGTAGTACCGTTATCTTTGAGAGAAAAATTAATTACAACTGCACATGAACAATTTGGTCACCCAGGTGTAAAAAAGATGTTAAAATTAATTTCTCCAATTTACTACTGGAAAGACATTATATTAGACATTTCAAATTTTGTTAAATGTTGTGAAACATGTCAATTGAATAAAAAAGTCTACACAAAAAAGTATGGATTATTGCAAGAAGTTCCTGTAGCAGAAGAACCATTTGAAATGATCTCACTAGACACTGTAGGAGGATTTAATTATCATAATTCACAAAAGAAATACCTGCATATTGTTCTGGATCATGCTACCAGATATGCTTGACATTTCCATCCAAAAGTGTCACTTCTGAAACTTATACAAATTGCTTAAAACAAATTTTTTTTTCAATTCAATGCCCAAAACAACTTTTAAGTGATAGAAATGCTGCATTCACTTCATCTAAATTTAAGAAATTCTTAAAACATCATAATATTAGACAATTACTAACTTCAGCAAATAGACCACAATGCAATGGAAAGAATGAAAGAGTTAATCAGACATTAGTAGCAAAATTAAGATGTAAAGTTAATTCAACTACAAAAACTCCTTGGACAAAATTATTAGAACAAGTTACATATGAATACAATAACTCGCCACATGATGTTACTGGCTTTCCACCTGCATATTTAATGTTTGGAACTTTGCCATATGATTCGCCATTACCTAATCAAGTAAAATTAAACTATCCACCTATACAACAAGCTAGACAAATTGCAGTAAGCAGAACAATTAAGCATCATAAGATAAATAAACAAAGGTATGATAGACATTATGTTGATGCAAAATTTAAAGTTGGAGATTTAGTCTTATATCAAAATTTCTCATACCCTAATTCAAGTAAACTTCAATCTCCTTATAATGGTCCTTTTAAAGTTGTCAGAAAACTCTCAAATGTTACTTATGAAATAGATAAACCAAATCAATATATAGGAAAATTAACAGATATTGTTCATTCTACAAGATTAAAACCATTTCATTCAAAATCCAATTTCCAATTATGCTAAATTCTTATTTATATTTGTTATAGAGTTTGTTTTCAAAACATTGGGGGGAAGAAGTGCATTGTAATTTTAAAAGAAGTGCATTGTTATTAAAATAATAATAATAAAAGTTGTGTTTAAAATTTGAATTTAAGACTTGTTTACATTATGAAAATCAAAATTATATGTAATTGAATTTGTATTGTATCTTTATTCATAATGAACACATTATATTGAAGACTATTTAAAAAAAAAAATAACTGAATTATGGACTGTATGAAAACATTGTGATGAGGTCATTTTACGATACATTGTGTTATAATAATTTCACTGTGATTATTTGTGATAAGTATATTCTGAAAGTTAAAATATAGTGTATGTGATGTTATGAAGATTTTAGTATGGTTGTATGTTTTGAAATGAGTTGATTGAGTAGAGATTCTAAATAAACAAAAGAACTGTGAGATAAACAATAATTGGATGAGGAACATTGAACTATGATTTTTCCAAGACAGGACTGTGAAACATTACATTGATTGAACTTTTACCTGTACTTGATATATCTGAAATACCCTTATTTTTCTTTGCATTTTATATTTCTAGTGATATTTTGATATAATGTTGATGTCGTGTTTATTTTGATAAATTTCTGTGTTATAGTTATGTAATCTTTTCTTTTTTGGGAGCTCCTAAACTCATTTTGCTGTTACTTATGTTATATCTATTCTTTGTATGTATTTACTTTACCATTACTCCTAAACTCATTTTGCTGTTACTTATTTTATATCTCTTCTTTTTATGTATTTACTTTACCATTATTCCTAAACTCATTTTGCTATTACTTATTTTATATCTATTCTTTGTATGTATTTACTTTACCATTATTCCTAAACTCATGTTATTTACTCTATACCTATTCTTTCTATGTATTTATGTACTCATTATTCCAATATTCAATACCATTTTTAAGTACTTGTAACTTTTCAACATTTATCACTTTATTAACATTGTTTACTATTGGTGCACATTTAGTGAGAATTTCACTTGATCTTATGTTATGTTGTTTAGTACTATTATATTTTTGAATGTCCAATGTGAATTATCTTTATCTTATGTTGTTTTTTATTAACCTCATTATTATTATAGTCATAGTGGAAGTATTAGATGTGATATTTTTCAGAAAACAATTCTATGTAACACAAAGTTTTATACCAAATTTTTGATACTTTGTTATTCATTATTGCTATTTTTTTTGTACATGTTAGGATTCACCAGCCCACTCTTTTACACAATTATTATATCTTCTAGATTTTTATTACATTTGGGGAATTTGATATAATTGAATTATAATTTTTTCCCTGGGGACTTGCCAGTCAGAATTGGCCAAATCTGGCTGTGCCAGACTTCAGCGGAGGGGGGGAAATTTGTCAGGTTTGAAAAGTTTAGGTTCAAAATTAAGGAAGTAATAAATGAAAATAGAGCGAACTCTTTACCATCGCGTAAGGATTTATGAGTAAACAAGCCTGTTAAAAGGGAGCAACGAGCGCTGACGAAGGCGAACGCATACTAGAAAGGACTTGGCTGGTGTCTCCTCGCTGCGATGTTGTATTTGGTAACACCCGGTTGCGCGGCAAAAGGTCCGCCATGTTAGATTATATATGATGAAAGCGTAATAAAGGAATATTGTAAAGATGATGCCCTCTTCATTTTACCAGCAGGCCTGGGGCCTGTCCTATATATATATATATATATATATATATATATATATTATATATTTAACTAGCCGTCAGTCACCTGCTTCACTCGGTATTTAATGATGTTGCATAAAGTAATACTGTTTACATGCATATGAATTACTGATATCTAGCGTTAAGAATTCGCGATTGTATTGTAAAATAAATTTACAGCTGTAACTCTAGCCTCTTGACATAAAAAGTACATAAATTAAAATATCTAATTTCTATTTATATTTAAAATAGAAGTAGAAATATTTCTTGCGCTCACTTAACCTAATAATCAAGTGGATTTCCACCAAAGCAACTTTCAATGGATCTCTACTCCATAAAATAAACATGCGTGCTAATTTTCAAGCCTAAACCTAACAGCGCAAAAACGGAATTTTTATCATCAATTCTTCGTTGAGAGCATTCTTAGCGGATTCCAAATCAACAAAAGAAGCATGTGAACCAAATTTTATTATTATAGTCTTAGCAGTTCGAACATGGGAGTTTTGTCTATCAATACACCCCAATAACTTTCCCCGCTCCCCCCTGGAGTTGATTTCCGTAAAATACATTCTTAGTGGAACTCTATTCAACTAAGGAAACGTGCTCAACAAGATTCACGTAAATGGGTTAAATTCAAAGACAGGTTTTTTTTTAACACGCCTTAACCCCTCGCAACCCCGCTCCTTTGCGGGCCGTTTTCGCAAAACGCCTTTGTAAAAGGAACTTTATTCCATGAACGAAACATAACTTCTAATATTTAAGCTGGTGGGTCTATTAGTTGAAAAGCGTAAATATTTATCTATTGCGCCCTTTAATCCCTCTCAGTGACACTTGGGGATCAATTTTGTAGCGGATCTCTACGCCATGAAAGGAATCCGCTTACCAAATATTTAGACTGTACGCCTAATAGTTTAAAAATGGAAACAATTATCTGCAACGCTTCTTAAGCACCCACAACGCCACTTAGGAAACAATTTTCACAAAACCCATCCTATAGCGGATCTCTACTCTATGAAAGGTATCCGCTTATATATATATACGAAATTCCAAGACTGCACGTCTAATAGTTTAAAAATGGAAATAATTATGCATAGCGTCCCTTAAGCGCACTCAACGCCCCTTGGAGGCCAATTTTCGTAAAAATCAGTATGTAGGGAATCTCTACTTTATGAAAGAAATCTGTGTACCAAGATTTTTTCAAGACTGTACATGTAATAGTTTATTAATGGAAATAATTATCTATAACGCCTCTTAAACCCTCGTAATGCCCTTTGGGGTTTGATCTTTGCAAAATCCGTTCTTAGCTGATGTCTACTCCATGAAAGGAACCTGCCTACCAAATTTTAAGTCTGTAGGTTTAATAGTCCCGGAGATATTGTGATTAGTCAGTGAGGGAATGAGTGAGTGAGTCGCTTTACTCCTTTATATATATAAATGTGATATTTGAGCTTGATGAATTTTGATAACTTCGTTTATATTGGGTCGTAAAAATGATAATGCCACTCTCATTTCGTCCTCTGTATTTAAAAGTATCTTCATTTTTTTTGTTTTTATATTTGTTAATGTTGAAAATCCGAATTAACGGAAATAAGATGTCGAAAATTGTAATACCATTTTAAAAAACTTTTTTACTATTATGAGATAATTGCCTCCATATTTAATCCAAATTGTATTAAATGGCTCTTCCGAATGTTTTGTAATTAAATATCGATTATTATAGAGCAAAATTAGATTTCTTTCTTCATTCAAAGTTTATTCAAGTGCAGATGTATCCGTGATCACAAATGGATTAAGAAACCAATCAATTTTTTTTCTAACCATCTATCCTCGAATATATAATTTAAATGTACCTCGATTACCCGTAGTGTACTGCAATAAAATGAATGAATTATTCAGTTCTGGCTTTAATTTTTTTTCGAGATTTTAAAAAATTTGGTGGCATACTTCCAGAATTTGTTGACGCACAAAAAAAAACCGCGGCAAAGTGGTTGAAAATTGCTCGATTAAAGCTTTATATTTTATCATCGATATTGATGTTTGTGTATTCCAACTAGCTATACGGAATATATGTTTCGGTAAGATTTTTTTGATTAACCGTAGAAACTTTAGATCTTTCTTTTTGCTCTTGTTTTAATTTTCGTTATTTGAATTTTTTCGCTCTTTACCGAACAATTTAGACAAACCCAAGCACAAATTGTTTTGAAATACAACTAAAACATTTTGCAGAAGATATGTTTCACCAATTTTTTTTCGAAGAAATGAAATCTATGAATTTTTCTAGTTATATTCATTAAGATTTTATTCTCTTCTTTATTCGGGGAAGTGGGTTTGGAGTACTCTCTGTCCTTGAATAAAAATTAAACATCAATTTCACGACCAATTTCTTGCGGTTTGAAATGATTTTGCCTTGATGTATGTTTAAGTGCACCATGGTGTCTCTACTAAGAGCTTGATAGATTTGATTTGATGCTATTATATTGCAAAACTTTGAATTTAATGACTTGCCGAAGGTGTCAATAATAGGCGAATATCGTGGTATGTCTGCCTGTAAATTAAACAAGCATTTTTTTAACAGTTCTTCACGTCTTTTGAAGAACGATCAAGCATTTGGTATGGCAAAAGATGAAATTCGTTTAAAACTGATGCAACATCCCGTTAAACATTTAAACTTTTACTATAACCCAGAATTGGATTTAGTGTGTGCATCGTGATTATAATTAAAATTAAAAAAATTACTACAATGTAAGACTCAGCATGTTAAGTCAAACTTTAAATTTATTATTGAATTATACTTCAAGTTACATGTTACAAGAAAATAAACCACTTATCTTTGAGATAGGATGAGTGTGATAGGATGTTCCATTGATGTGATTCTCAGACCTTTTAATAGTGCAACATAGTCCACATCAAAATCCCGCTGAATTTTGAGTGCAGTCCATTATAAAGTCTGCCGTTTCTCACCAATATTCCGGGGTAGTACTTTTTCCTGTAATTGCTGCAAAGTCTATAATTGGGTAGTTGCTACCGCGAAGTGTTACTAATTAGAAATTGTATGGGTCCAACGACCCAAAGGGGGCAAAGACGCAACCTTCTTAAAGATGCAACAACATCCGGTAAACAGGGTAAGTGTAAACATTACACATGGACATGGATTGTATATGTCTACAATGAGCTTCTCATTAAAACTGGGAGTGCTTCATTTTAGTCCGTATTATCATCGTCTCTCATGCATCATTAAGTTATTTATTCTTTTATTCAACGTTTTTTTATTTGTTTCCCATGAGTATCAACATTGAGAAAGAGTCAATATCCTCTCAAATAGTTAAAAATACACGTAAGCTTTTCATTTCTTGGCAACATACAATGTTAAAAGTTTAACACTTCTTAGATAAAAATTGTGGTGGGAATTTTATAGTTTAAAATCTGAATTTGATTTTTTTCAGTAGAATGTTTTGTTTTTTTTTTTACTTTTTCTTAAAAAAAAATTAGTTCCTTTTTCTGAGAAAAAAAATGAATTTTCAATTCGAATTGTGTCTTCTCCGTGGTAAGATTTTGTGTCATGTCCTTAATATTATTTTTACTAGCAAAATGAAGATCTTCTTTGACTTTTCAGAAATTTTCTTACGGATTAGCCGAATTCTTCTACAATGTAAACTTTTATTTTGTAGAATTCTCCTATCTCAATCCTGATGTTTGAAGACTAAATCTCGATCTTGATCTCGTTACATGTCTGAAGCTTAGGTTAGGGCCCCACTTTCTGAAGAATGGTTTGACCATGTAAAATAAATTGATCAAATGTATTCATTAAATATATTATTGAACAAAACATAACAAACTCTACAACACCTTTATACAATTGGCAATGATACAAAATCTTTCAGCTGAGACTGCAAAAAAACAGCCATCTTCGTTAGGACAAAACTATGTCTTTCCGTACGACATTATCGTTGGATATGCTTGCTGCTTGTACAATGGGGATCTATATCCTCTGAAAATGATAAACCACTAATTGTGGAACATCTTATATATTTCTAAAACAAAATTAGGTTTTCTAATTGTATATTTAAAATGGAAAAAGGGAGTAAACTTAAGTAATTCGAAATACCTGGATATTTTAACTCCAAATTTAATTACAGTAATTTAAATAGTGAATAAAAGCACTTTGAAGCAAGTTTTTAAATTTCTGCAGTGATATGTTACACGTTTGAGTTTTTCAACAATTGTGAATTAGGTAATCAATATAGCTTCCTAAACGTTAGAATTTTCAACAAGTGGTGCTAGTTTCGGAGATATGCATTATGGCAACAGCAAGAAGTCTACGCATGAAAAGAAAATATGCCATAAAAAGAAATGTTTTTGCTGTGTTAATGCTGGTTCTAAGGATACAACAACTACGTTTCTTTTTTTTTGATTGACTATCCGTAAATTTAAATTTCTGGTACAGTTTATCATCTTCAGAACGCAGATAGCTCTGGGGAGAGAACTAGGCGTCAAAATCTGCATACATCTATATGGCGCCACACTAAAACGAGATAACAGCTCCGAGGAGATGTACTAAGTCTGCAATGGTAAAATACCAATACGCAGCCCCATTAGGAGAAAAACCTTTAGAGGTGATTTAAAAGATAAGCTATACGTAATTATATAAATGTGATGAATGAAGTGGCGCACACAAGGGGGATCCGGACCCCCCAAAGCCCTTGATTTTTTCCGATTGATTATAATTCTAAGTATATTGCATGTAAAATTTAATTAATTACTTGTTATTAATAATTAATTTTATTAATTAATGATAACTATTTATTCAAAAATTAGTTTTTACTGTGTTTTGTTCCCGAAAATCGACAAAATCAAAAGGAGCATGATACAAGAATGGTAAACTTTCGACCCCCCCCCTCTTGAAAAATTCCTGTGTGCACTACTGGATGTATGTATGGTATAGTGTTTTACAGCATATACAATCCAATAGTAAATAAATAAAAGAAAATTAAAATTTTAATTTAATGTAGTTGCAAGTCATCATTGCATTTATTTAAAGACATATATAAATATAGTCAATATGGGATGGACAGTTAATGAATATATAAGTTATGGACAGTCGATATTTCAAACGAGGGGATAGGTCTATTAATATATCAACAAGATATAATTTGTTGATCGACCGAACGTATATATTAAAATGAAGTGCAAAATGTCTTCCACATCCCTTTCTTTTCTGCAAATATTCATGTAGTGTATCAAATGAACAATACTTTATCTTTTAAGCTGTTTGTTGACGATAAAGGTACGATTCAATCACTGATATAAAAATGGGAAGATAGCAGAGAAAAAATGAATATCTTCTTGAAGAGTCTCGTATTCTAAAAGCTAGCAATCTCCTAAGGGTTAATATAAAAAAATGGCTTTTATCCTGTTGTGTCATTGTTGTTTCCGAACCCCTTGGAGCAGGAAAGCCTACACCAAGTCCATTTGACATTTCCGCGTAATAGTCTCACACACCAGGTCTTGCTCTTCATACAACTGTCGCAGGGAAATGCCCCATCAGTTCAGAAGATGGGCAGGAGAAGCAAGGAGAGACCAGGGACAGGTAAAGAAAGACTTTACCCCCTGCACAAAAGTCATACTACGCAGGTGACCGCTTCTAAGGCGCGCCAAGGCCGTCTGATGAGCCCTGGAACTCCTGCACTGTATAGATAGACCAGGATTCTTAGCTGCGTACCAGTGGTGACCAGGAGGGTTTCACCAAGTCAAATTCATTTCATTTCTTTGGAAGGAAGGAATTTTCGTATGGGTTAAGACAGTGGAACTGGGGTTAGAGAGATCACATCCCCTACCAGCCAGCACATCAGCACTTATCCTTCCTTAAGAATACAGAAAAATCCTGAATTTACGCGATAAACGGGACCGAGTAATAATTGCGTAAGTCAGGGTATAACTTTGTATATAAATGCATGTAAGTTATTTTTAGTTAGGGCTGGAAAAAAAGAAAATAATAATTTTAAAAATAATGATTAGTAAAATCTTAGATAACACAAATACAAAACCGCAAAACGAAGTCATTTTGATGTAGAAGGTTTCAAAAAATTTAACAAAGTAATCTGCCGACTAAGATTTTTTTTTATTTCTCCCGCGAAATTTCCTCATAGCATACTAATATATATATATATATATATATATATATATATATATATATATATATATATATATATATGTATTTGATTCCTTGTTTTCCTTGAAAAATTATGCCCTCCATTAAAGTCCACATTTTCTAAAATTTGTAATTATTTTTTCAATTAAACTGTCAAATTCCCAACCGACATTTGATCTTCTACTTGAACTGAGTCTACTGACTCGACCAGCAGTTCTCGAACGTCGTCACTATCCACCTCTAAATTTATCCGCCAGATAAGTATGATAATTTCTTCAATCCAGTTACCAATTTCATCAGGTACTGGCACTTATTCCGTTTGAGTATCAGTAATGCATAAAAAAACACAGCGTTACAAATAGAGTTGTGTAGCGGTTAAACAGAAGACGAATCGAAGAAATTTAAAAATTCACGTAACTCCGGATTCGCTTAAGTCGGGGTAGCGTAAGAGTCGAGGAATTACGTTATTCTTAAACTAGCAATCTTCTATAGGTTAAGAGGTGTTGGAGTGCTGAAATCTTATTTTTTTTGACAATTTGAGATTTTTACATTTTTAAATTGTATAGATTTGTGAACCTTTCTAAAAATACCTTACTATAACCTCTAGGGTAATTAGAAGCTCTTAAAACCTATTTTTAAATGATTGTTCAAACCGGGCTCCACCCATTTGAATGGCGAAAAATGTAAACAAAGTACTTCATCTTTGCTTAAAAGTTGAACGTCTGATACAACCCAAAACATGTATCTTTTATTGTAAATTGAGTATTTTATTTTTTTTATTTCCTAGTCGATTAGAAGTCTCACTGTACACATTAAAATCAATTTATCTCAAAATGTAAATTTTGATGTTTGGTGTACCTTTTCTGAGAAATTACTGTTCACAGGTTGGTAAATTTTTTATGATGGCTAATATATACTAAAATGAATTTTTTGTAAAAAACTCAAAAATTTATTTTTTACAATTTTTTTTTTATTTGAAAAATGGGTCAAATTTTGCAAAATTTGATAAAATATTTCATAAATTAAGAAAAATGTCAAAATTAGCCAAAAACTCATTTCAGTACGATGAGAAAGATGTATTTTAATTGTAATGAAACATTTCAAGCATGTACATACAACAGATTTTGAGAAAAGGTGCATCAAAACAGCCAATGAAACATTGTCAGTATATATATCTAGATAGGATTTCAACTCTCCTTAATATAAAAAGGGCTTTTATTCTTCCTATAAAAAAAAAAGGAATTAACTTTGTTCTGATCGTACAACAAGGAGATAATTGCAGTCTCCTCTAAATACGATAAATGACAATCTTTATCAGCATATAAATTCACTATATGTGTGTGTGTTTGTGAGTGTATGTATGTTTGTGTGTGCGTGCGTCATTGTGTGACAAATTAAACATGGTCACATAAATAATGCGAAATAAATAAATGCGTTTTTTTCCCTTTTTTTAGAACAAAGTTTACTGTAATTTATAGTAGAGTACAGATAATTATTTGTAAAAATTCCTAAGATTATGCATGATATTAATTATTTGCTGCAAAATATATTCATTTCTTTGTTTTTATGAACTGAAAATAATTCATCAGAAAAAAATCCAATGGATAAAAATAAACAGAATTAGAGGTGTAAGAAATTAAAAAAATAATATATTAAGACTTTACTTTTTAATTAATATTTCAAGACATAAGTGATTTTGAATACATTATTAAGTGTCATTTCTTAAGACATGAAGTACCAGAAAGTTCTTTTTAAATTTAAATTTTGACACGAAATCAATTTAAAAAGTTTTAGCAAGATTAAATAGAATTTTTTTTCAATTACCAAAAGCGTCTGATATCATAAATCTTTCAAAGCAAAAAAATAAAGATTAAAGATTATTCTTTTTTGATAAATTAATTAATTTTTAGGTGACAAAAATGAAGTTACATGTTCAAATCAGTAAGAACACTTTTTGCTTGTTTTAAGCGAATTCTTCGAAAAAATCAGAATCATTCCTTTGTATGTTTTCTATATTAAAAAATGATAACAAATGTTTAAATATAAATTCCGTTTTAAGAAAGTAAAGTATCTGTAATTTGTTTTTCAGATATAATATAATTCTTTAATAAATGTTGGCTGTTAAATTTCTTTTAAATATTAATTTGCTGAAAATTAAGCTCAAAAAGTAATTTCAAATTAAATTATGGTGATATCTTTTCATTTAATTTGACATTTAATTGGACATTTAATTGGGTTTTATCCTGAAAAAAGGAGTTTCAATACTTTCAGGCATAAACATACTTTACTTATATATCTAAAATCATGAATTTTTCCATAAACTGAACGCAATCCAATCATAAAATTACAAAAACATGCAAATGTTATGCCTTTCTTCGTTGGTAAAGGACTACACAAGATTTCAGTTAAATAAAATTGTTTTGGCTTTTAAATAAATTAAGATGATGAATTTGAGTAAACAATTATTTTAATAATTTTATTTTATAAAACCTAAGCTGAAGTTATTTTAAATTAATAATGTATTTGCAGCTAAAATTTAACTCGGAGTGCGATAAATGATCCAAGCAAGACCTGGATTGTGAATATATGGGATACGATGCCTATAAAAATTAGATTAACTTAGTATCAAGCGTGTTTTTCAATTCCTACTATTAGCTCACACTATATATATATATTTATTTATTATTTATCTTGGTGGAATTTTCAATCGTTAATAAAATAAATTTTAAAGCGCTCAATTGAGCTTAAATTTTACATACATGATTATTTTGGATGGTAATACAATAATTTAATTATAATTCATAAAAATTATTTGATTAAAACTAATTATTTGAAGAATTATACAAATACAGCCCGGTTGCCATAATTTTTGGCGACTTAGCTGCTCTTTTGGCGACTTGTGTCAAAACTTGAAAATGTTTTTTCTCACGTTTTAAAGCATTCTGCGGAACTGAAATTTTATATTCACGATTGTGTGTTTTGGATGACAATACGATACTTTAATGATAATTAATAAAAAGTGTTTACCACACTTAATGTTGTGATTTTGCCATATGTATATACATATTTATATTTTCTGTAACTAATTAATAAAAAGTAGCTAAAATAAACTTTTTCTTTGTTGATCGAAGTAGGAATTGACTTTTCTATTACTTGTTTCGTAAAAATTATTACATTTGCAATCTAATATTAAATCGTCGTCCAATAAAGGATCTACATAATAAATATATGATATATATGTGTGTATATGTATAAGGGTTGGCCAAATGAGAAGTTTACACATACAATTGTGTCATAATGATTGCATTTATAGCAGTGCTACCGAACATGGATATAAAAGGAGGTACATAGCATTCGACGTGAAATGATGAAACGTTCTTGGGAGAAGAGATAAATCAAAAGTAAAGTCATGCTTTTCTTGGATGTATCAATATCGGATCTATGCAAAGTAGTATGGTTTCTGATTGTGGAAGGTGAGCTGAATGCGAGAAAATATCAATGAATGGGGTCAGTCTATGACGAGCACTGCTTAGTTCAAACATTTGTCGCAAAAGGTTTCGTGAAGGGTAGCAAACGATAGAGGATCTCCATGAAAATGCCAGTCCAAACGTCTCTCAAGAAGCCCAGGCAACTTTAAAAAAACATTTGGTTGGAAAGTGCCAATGAGTGTCCGGATTTATTTCCTTAAAACTTTCCACACCTTTTTTCAAGTACAGGCTCACAGGACTCTTAAATTGCAGATCTTTCAATGTTCTGAAAAAGTATTTATTAAAGCCTCAATATTTCTGAGTCTTTTGGTACTAAAATTGTGTTAATACTGTGAAAACTTCCGAAGTTATTGAGAAATAAAATAGTGAGATTTAAATGAAAACCCTATCTCTTTCTCGTCTTTAACTTCGTTTTTCGCAAAACAAACAAAAATTTAGCTTCCGCGCAGGATTTCTCGGAAACTTATTATGATATCAATTTGACGTTTTATACACGTGTTCAAAATAAAAATTTTCATAATTTATACATCAAATGTCAGGAAAAAAAATTAATATAATATTTTATTTGAATTTTAATTAATTTTTTTCTTAAAATTTTAAAATTTTCTTTATAATTGTATTTAAAAACTTTTTTTTTCCATTAAATTTCTTAAAAGTTAGTATAACTCCAAAAGTGAACATTTTTGTACCAAGTAAAATTAATTTGGTACATTTTGATTCATTTTGTACTTCAGAATCCTGCGTGGTGTAAAATAAGGATTTTCATATTTTTCGAAAAATTGTCCAATTTTATTTCTTTATAATTTTTTAAATTTTTTTCTCAAATTCTCATTTGAGAAAAATTGTAAATATATATGATTATCATGTGGTAATTATTTCAAATTATTGTTTTGTTTTATTGCTAAGTTACATTGGTTTGAAGAAGGATGTTTTTTTAGTGCACGGATATCTGTTAAGAGTCCTGCGAGCCCTAAAAAAGCATAAAATTTCCATTCGTATGATGAGGGGAAGGAAGCTATGCAGGACTTCCTCTAGAATCAGCCTCAATCTTTCTAGAGAAAACGTAGACCTACTGTTGAAACAATGGGGCTTGTGTTACAACACACAAGGCGATTTATTTTAAATTTCAATAAATATATTCTTTTTATTCAATCTGTCTACTTTTAATATGTGCAACTCTCAAACATTGATTCATAGAATCTGTTATTAAAATAATAACTTATTGAAGGCAGGTGACGAATTTGGAAATGTTATGAAATGAATGGTCGTCTTTCCATATCAAGAAGTTAAAGAAAATATCTATTTAAGATATGAAGAATTTTCACAGTTATAGGGGTCATATAATAGATATAATTTCAGTATAGTTATAGCAAAGTTTTCTTAAGTATTGATATTACAATTTCCAATTATTTTATTTCAAGCACTGCTTTTAAGAAAATGAGTGCTATACACAAATATAAAATAAAGATCTCTCTATCTATCTCTATTATTTTATAAAATATTTTTTTAAAAATCAATGGACTAGCTAGAGGAATAAGAATAAATAAAGTATAATTAAGTTACACATTAGGAAAAATGCCCTGAAAGGAAATCAATCTGACAAAACGTTTTTCATATAAAAAATGAGAACAGAGGCTTTTAAACGATGCAATAAAAAAAACTCACTTCAAGTATGTATTTTCATTTTTTAAGTTATTTCAACAATTTTTTTTTAGATTTTAAGAATACTTTAAAAAAATTCTTTTCCTATTAAATAGTAAAATGTAAATTGCTTAATAAAAATAAAGTTATCACATAAAACATTTCTTCACATAATTTTACCATGATAGACCAGCAAAAAATTTTTAAAGTCTTATCTATATATCATATTATCTTAAAATATTTCTTCCAATTTTGAAGAATATATTTGAAAAGAGATTTCAATAAGTTCTCTCAAATGGAAGCTTATCAGTCATCTCTGAAATGTGGTCAAGTTAGAGAAAATAATGGATATTAAAGGAAGGTATTTTTTTTTAAAAAAATATAGCTATAATTGATTTCGACAAATTTAATTGTAAAATTTCAAATTGATTGTTGCTTGGATTGAATCACTCTGTTTTCACTTTTTAACGCTGAATGGATTAATTTTTGAAAGTACTGTGCATAAATAATTCAATAAATTCAAAGTAGGATCGGGAACGGAGGAAACAAATATTCTGTACCTGTTGGACTAGAATATAAAATGATCGCATGTTATTTAAATATCCATTAAACACCTACACATTAAATTTAATGAAATTTTCTTCAGGGTATTTTTAAATATATATATATATATATATTTGCTGAAAGTAAACAAACAGAATACATTCTGACACAATAACAAATAAAATACACACTTACACTGATATATTAAACTCATTAAGCGTCAGTGCTACTTAATGTATTTTATAATTAATTTAAAAACACTAAGTTAAGAACAAGTTTAATAATTACCAATGACTCCTTAAGATTGTCATACATAAAATTATACAAAAAAATAATACCTCTCGTGATAATTTGTACGGTTTATAATTAAAACCTTAACTCTGTGTCGATTAAAAGTTATGCGATTCGCTTCTCAATGCCAGCCGTTTTCCACGTAGGCGTGAGTATGTGTTGTATTGGTGGGAGAAAAAGATAAGCAAATAAGTTAATAATAATAATTTGCAATATGTAAATCCTTCGTAAAAACATAATCAAGGTCCTTTTATTGCATTCCAAAGCCCTCGGAATAATTTTATTGATGACAGTGCATATCGTACTTCGGAAAGACGTATATATACGTCCGTGGAAATCAATGCTTTGGCTGAGCAAGACGTATATCTACGCAGTGACACTTAAGCGGTCAAATTCTTATCTTGGTTTTAGCGTCAAAGTATAGTATTGTTGAATTCAATGCATTGTTTTTGTATGAGGAGGTCTCGAGAAAAATTGTGATTGAATGCTGGGTCGCGAATATTGAAACCTTGAGAAGTACTGCCTTGTCGTATAGGCTATCGCGCCAACACATTCCTTTTATAATTCAGCTAATCATAAGTAACTTTATGCTGATCATAAACACCGAGTAAATTAAAATGACATTTTTCCCTCAACACAGGAATGCTTGTTTTTGTTAACTTCAATGCTTTTTTTCCCGCAAACCATCCCGTTATATTTGCTAGACATAGCTCTTTGATGTCTTTATTCACTAAAGTTGATAAAATAACCACATAAAACATAAACTCTTTAATGCACAGAAAAAATCTCCTTGAAAAGTTTTCGCCGAAACTTTGAGAACTTTTGAAAGAAGGGAATAAAAAAAGCTGGACGAAGTATATAGAAAACTGGGACAAAATAAAAACTGCATAATTCAACGAATATTAGAAATTCTAATGTTGGTTTTCCGTTTATTTTTCCTTAAAATTCAGTACAAGTATGTCGGTCTACTCAATATGTCTGTGTATAAACTTTATGAAATATATATTTATCTGTGAAAACTTCTTAATTCTCAGAAACGCAGGAAAGTATGGCTGCATTTTACTACGATATAAATTCAAATTAGTTGACGTATTATTGAAACTTTATGATGAATAACACAGTTTGGTTTTAATATAATTGTGCAGTTTTGTTAGAATTGTATGTTGAGCAACTTTCTATACCTTAATAATTTGTTCAACATGCTATTAATAATAACATACTAATAATATGTAAATAGTTTATTCAAACTCTAATGTTCCGAAATAATTCTCTTAAAGCGTATAATATTTAGTGTGTTTTTTTCTAATAAAACTGTTATTGTAAACACCATTATACAATATATGGTGAGTGACTGAATATTAATGTCGCACGATGTTCAGCTACACGAGGGCTTTTGGCGACGGACCACGTAATTTTGAACCATGGTCAAATGACGCCATTATACATGATGGGAAATAGTTTACAGTAAAATTCGGCACATAACGCGCACTTTTAGCATCAAATATAAGATGGAAATTCGGGGTCGGGTGTTATACGCCAGATATAAAAATTATTCTTTTAAAAATGAAAAAAAAAGATATGAGGATGTAAATAATTAGACTTCGCATATCCAAATATTGTTTATGTAAAAATATGACATCCCGAAATTTCAATACGTGCGAGCCGATTTTCTCTCTCTCAATCATAATTTTCATCCCTCCAATACAGTAACAATGTATTGAATGCCCTTTGACGCTAAATCTATCATACGACCTTAATTATGAACTACTCAAATTATCAAGATAAGTATAAAATTTTGTGTATGTTACTTTAAAATATATATATATATATATATATATATATATATATATATATATATATATTTAAGTAATATATATTATAAGTAAAATATTATAAAAAATCACTTTAAATGAATAAGAAAAGTTTTATATTACTTTTCTAATTTTTAAATTGGAACAAATAACAATAAAAGGGCTAAGTGTATTTTCATTATGTCAGAGAATTTATTTTGTTTTGATTCCTTTAAATAAGTTTATATTTGCATTATTTTCGACATTTTAATATGTTCGCCTCCCCTACCTAGGGAGACGCATCTTACAGTTTGAGAAACACTGACTTTACATGAGTTTAAAAAAAAAAAGTTATTACAGTGAAATACGTTTAACGCGATAACACTGAAGACGAAAAACCGTGTAACCCGAAATAATAAAACGACGGTTCTTTGAAACTACTATGTATTTTTAGGCATTCTTTTTCTCTTCGCACGAAGCTAAAATCGGTTAACACACACAAAAAAATAATTCTTTCTGAGAATGAACAAAATACGGAAAACCCCATTCGGATTGAACTGCCTTACTGTATCACTATAAGAATTCATTGCAGTAGATGATAACAATGTGTGGGCCACCCTAATTATGGCAGACAAAGACATTTAGGAGTTGGTTCGAAACTTAAAAAATAACATTGATGCAGATTCGTATCACCCAAACTGACTACTATGTTATCTAAGCTATCCATAGCACTTCATGAGCCTAGAACTTGACAACGTAAGGGGGCTTCTTCGCTTACTGCTTTGAAAAAATGATCAAGAACTTCGAAGAAACACACTTACTGACAATTCAACCGGGCACAGGTCGACTGTTTCAGAATATGTGATAACAGATGCTGCATTGAAATCGTTACCTTATCACAAGTAAACATTGTTAGTACACATACGTATGATAGACCTGTGAAGTACAATAAGACGATCGCGATCGACCGCCAAGACATTTTGAGGCGACAGCCTTTACTAAGAATTAAACTGCGCAAACTGAAAGGAACATGTTTATGGAACCCCAACTCCAGCTAGATTAGATAATAAGCGTTTCTCAATCGGGGCGACTTGTCTAAATAAGCAAATGATTCAATAAATGCATAGACGACACAAGTACCTTCATTGGAAATAAAGGAGGGAGTTTAACACTTTCACTGTCTCTGTATGGAAAAAGATCAATGCGAGTGATGTAAATATTAACGTCACACTTTTGAGCTACAAGAGAACTTTTGGTGACGGACCACGTAATTTTTAACTATGGATTAAATAGAGTGTAGCTAATAGTAGAAGAATTGAATAAAAGCCGAAAATATAAGTTTTAATATTTTGATCCGGTTTGTTTTGTCTAGAAAATAAACCTGTCATATGAATGACGCCCGGCGGGGAAAAGGTTGAATACCTCTGATTTAAATGATACACATTATTTGAGTATCTAAATATGTATCCTATATAAAAACCTCTAATAAACGATTAATGGAATAAATATATTAGAAATGATCGCACTGTCACTAGATCAAATGTTAGGTTATCAATCACAGAGTTTCCGCATATATAAAAGCCAACAGCATGTAATTTGAACGATATATATTAAACTGACAAACACATAGTTGATTAAATATATTTCAAAAGCTACAAAAGAATTTATTAAAAAAACCAAAAAAACTTAAAAAAACTAGTCGAAAATAAGTCACAATCCACCACAACTATTAAATGGAATGACATTTCCCCAATGATCGTTGCAGAAATAAGATTAATTGGAAATATAATTCACAAATTAAAACAGTGGCTTGAACTCGAAAGCAAAAAAGAAAATGTAATAAAGAAAAGAAAAAAAAAATCGATGTCTCGAGAGTTATTCTGTCTCAAATCGATAAACGCCATAAGTATGATCTCGCTGCATCTCCGGTTCCTTCGCTTTTATCTAATATATGACAAAAGAATATAAATTACCTCCAATCACAGATTCAGAAATAGCGTTTTTGGGAGTGAAGGCAATAAATCGCAAAATCAAACTCGTTTAAAAAAATTATATCTCTCTTCCATCGCAAACCGCAGACTATCAGACCCTCGCGTTTTCATCATATTTTCCAATACATGAAACAGCTCGGCTTTAATTAAACTTTCAGCGGTGGCAATAAAACGACGGGGGGAAGAGTTACTATTATTACGAGGCGATGGCGATTAATATCAGAAAATCGATACTTCGTCACGATTTCGATTGGAGGAGAGGCGCTCTTTTAAAAAGCCTTCTTTTCGATAAATAAGGGGTGCTTTTGAAGGTCATCGTATCCACATGCATCTAATTTGCCGGAATGCTAAGAAAATTAGAAAAAGAGTTTCTACATTCCGTGACAATTTTAATGAATAGAATTGTGTTCTGGAATGGAAATTTTTGGCATCGTTGATTTTATTTTTAAGATTTTGTAATTAATGATTTTGACAAGTTGTGGAGGCCGAATGATGAATGGGTGATGTTCTTGAATGTTTTGAAAAGGCGAGAATGATTCAGAACGAAATGAAACTCGGTGGTGTTGGAAAATTAGGTGATATCTGGTGTTATCAATAAAAATTGACAAACGTATTAGCGAAATGTTTTTCTTTTCAATAAATGAATTACAATTAGGACATCAAACAGTGTTTTGAAAAGAAATACTCTTATTTCTTGAAAAAAAGTAATACTAAACACTAAAAGAATGATTAAGTATATAAAGGGTGTTTTTTAGAGGTATAGAAATTTAAATTGCAATAAAACAACAATGTAGTATTCGATTGACATGGATTTTTTTTTATTCGAAAGATAATCTTGTGCCATTACATTTTAAATTTGATTTCTGGCATAGGACTGCCACGGCTGGCTCGGATGTAGTCCAATCTGGACGTCCAATTTTCGATGAATTTTCCAGGATTTGTGGCCGTATATCGGCAATAACACGGCGAATGTTGTCTTCCAAATGGTCAAGCGTTTGTGGCTTATCCGCATAGACCAATGACTTTACATAGCCCCACAGAAAATAGTCTAGCGGTGTTAAATCACAAGATCTTGGCGACCAATTCACAGGTCGAAAACGTGAAATTAGGCGGCCACCAAACGTGTCTTTCAATAAATCGATTGTGGCACGAGCTGTGTGAGATGTTGCGCCGTCTTGTTGGAACCACAGCTCCTGGACATCATGATTGTTCAATTCAGGAATGAAAAAGTTAGTAATCATGGCTCTATACCGATCACCATTAACTGTAACGTTGTGGCCTTCATCGTTTTTGAAGAAGTACGGACCAATGATTCCACCAGCCCATAAAGCGCACCAAACAGTCAGTTTTTCTGGATGTAACGGTGTTTCGACATACACTTGTGGATTAGCTTCACTCCAAATGCGGCAGTTTTGTTTGTTGACGTAGCCATTCAACCAGAAGTGCGCTTCATCGCTAAACAAAATTCGCTTATGAAAATCGGGAACAACAGCAATCTCGTTTTGAGCCCATTCGACGAATCTAAAAGCGTTGTTCAGGCGTGAGTCTTTTCATGATGAATTGCCAAACCAAACTGAGAATAAATCGCTTGACAGCTGTTAAATTGGTCGCCATCGTGGAAAGTAATGTCAGCTTAAACTTCTATACCTGAAAAAAAAAACACTCTTTAGTAACATGACCTATAATGTATAGAAATCCTGAGAAGAGGCTTATAAATTTTTAATATTTGCTTTACTGTATGAGCTAAATAAAAAAATCCTAAAAATAATTCACATACTGAAATAACTTTAAATTTTTTTAAGAGATGTTGGAAATCTAAAATATGACAATTTTGAGTTTCTTACTTTTTTAAAAATTGTATAGATTGTAACCTTTCTAAAAATACCTTTCGAATAACCACCAGGCTAATTAGAAGCTCTTAAAACCTATTTTTAAATAATCATTGAAATTGGGCCTCTCCCATTTAAATTTCAAAATATGTAAACAAAGTATTTTTTTTTGCTTAAAAGTTGAATGAATAATAGAAATCAAAACATTTAATCCAGAATTGCTAAAAAAAAGTTTACAGGGAGGTACACAAAATCCCAATGAAAGTGTAAGCAACGCAATATGGTATCATGTACCGAAGAAAATATTTGTACAAATAAAAGTATTATCATTGGGTACATATCATGCAATGACTTCGTTTAATATGGGAAACGTATCAAAACCAGAAATTTTGAGAAAACTTAATATTGAGCCTGGTGATTACGCGCCATGTTCGAGCGTCTTGACAAATATATGCTGTTAAAGGCTAAATACTCATGTTTACAAAAACAAAGGAAGTTAGGAAAGAAAAAAAAACATCCAAATGAAGATAGAGGATGGTGAGAATAAAAAAAATGTCGATCATATGGAGTACGGAAAGGAAGGTTTTAGTAAAAGATTAATTATGCATTGAAGTTCATTTTTCTCAAAATGTAAATTTTTGATGTTCGATGACCCTATCCGGGAAAATGATGTTCTCAGTATGTAAGTGGTTTATGACACATTTATAATAAAAATTAATACATACCGAAATGAGGTTTTCGTAAAAAAACTCAAAAATGAATTTTTAAAATTTTTTATGTGAAAAATTGGTCAATTTCTTTTTTTTTTACTATTTTTTGATAAAATAGTTTATAAATTATTAAAATACTCAAAATTATATTGCTAAAAGCTCATTTTAGTATAATTAGAAAGGTGTGATTTAATTGTATGAAAAATTTCAAACACATGTACGTGTAATAGATTTTGAGAAAATGTACATCGAAAATAGCCAACTTGACGTTGTCGGTATACAGGTTTCCGACTCCCCTTTAAAAATATCAACGAAACAAAGATAATTCATTGAATGATTTCAAATTGTGTCGCACTATGAAACAATACTAGAGGAAATTGCAATAGACCTTGTAATTTTAAATTTTGGTCAAGTGACTTGGCAGGATGACTGAGCTAAAAAAACAATGCAAAGAAAAATATCGTTTTTTCCCCAAAAAACTGAATAAATGTTTAGCTTTCAGAAAAAAAGAAAATGTTGTATTAAATTTCCTTAATTTTTTATGAATATTTTGTTTTATTGTGTATTTTATATAATATACAGTCGAACCTCCATATAACGAAGTCGCTATATACAGGAACAAAGTTCATTTTATGGAAAATTCGTTATATAGAGGTTAATTTTTTAATATACTTTATAAACTACATAAAACAAATTTCAAATTTATAAACACTATATTAAAAAAAATATTATACATATCTTTTTCAAAATTAATATTAGGTTGGGAAAAAGAAATCCATTATTTCTTAGGCTGTAGTGTCGACATCTCGTGAAGTATCGATCAAACAAATTCAAATTTATCCTCGTTATCAAGATAACATTTCGCACTAAAAATTATTTTGCTGTTTTTTGTTTGGTGCATTCAGTTGTGAGTTACAGAGTGTTAAAAATGGAAGTCAAAAAAGAGAAAATTCGGTTCTTTTTACAGTTCTTCTTTGATAGAAGCGAAAATGCAAGTCGGGTGGCTGAAATTGCGAATGGTGTTTATGGTACCGATACTGTAACAGCTAATTATGTGCAATTTTGGTTTCATCCATTCCGTCCAGGTATTTTTGATGTTAAAGATGTACCTCGCACAGTCATGCCGTCCTTGAAAATGTCGATAAAATCACAGAAATAATCGACGTTGACTGGCATGCTAGTAGTCATAGCATTACCCAGGAGCTAAAGATCGACCTTAAAACAGTTTTAAGCCATTTGCACTAAGTTTGATTAAAAAAGAAGCTCCATGTTTGGGTGCCACACCATTTAACACACAAAAAAACATGTTAGACCGAGTTCCCATCTGTGAAGCCTTGGCCAAATGGAATAAATCGACCCATTTCTTAAGCGGAGGGTAACTGGAGATGAGAAATGGGTCACATACTACAATATTGTGTGAAAACGATCGTGGTCAAAGTGCTTTGAAGCATCTCAAACGGGGCCCAAACCAGGACTAAGAGCCAGGAAGGTTCTCCTGTGTATTTGGTGGGAATGCTAAGGAATCATTTATAAAAAAGTGGTTTCCGCATGACCAAACACTAAGTTCATATATTTACTGTCAACAACTGGACCATTTGAAGCTAGCGATGGACCAGAAATAGCCTGAATTGGCCAACAGAAGTAGTGTTGTATTCCATCAGGAGAACTCTAGGACACACACTTCTGTAGTGACTCGCCTGAACCCCTGAGAGCTTTGTTAGGAAGTTTTAATGCATCCATCATATAGTCCGGACCTGGCACCAAGCGATTACCAGATTTTTCTCCATTGCAAAACTGACTGAGTGATAAGAAATTCGGATCAAGAGTAGATTGTGAAATTTGATTACTAGATTTTTTTCGCCAATTAGGGCCAAAACTTGTATGAAAGAGGCATTATGAAGCTACCTTAAAAATAACAAATTATAAGACAAAACGGTGCATATTTAACCCAAATTGGACAATCAGAATATTGTTAAATAAAGTCTTGATTTTCATGCAAAAATAATGGATTTCTTTTTCTCTAACCTAATATTTGTTTATTTTATATATTTTACACATAAAAAAAACCTGAAAGGAAAAGAAGAAGAAAAAATGTCGAAGAATGCACTGTATTTTCAATATTAAAAAAAATAGTTTAAATTAAAATTAATGAATTTTAAGGACATTTTCTAATTTAAAGCATACAAGTAAGATTAAACATACGTTATTTTGCAACTAGATCACAGGACAACTGCACAGAGAGTGAAAGGAGAGTGAAAATGTTTGTAGTGAACTGGACGACGGTGGTTAAAGGTAGCATTTCTTGGTTGGAAACGTGCAGAACTCTATTGCTTTGGGGCGAATTAAGATCTAATGAAAACCAGTTCAAAAATTATG
Source organism: Trichonephila clavipes (assembly GCA_019973935.1). NCBI lineage: Eukaryota > Metazoa > Arthropoda > Arachnida > Araneae > Nephilidae > Trichonephila > Trichonephila clavipes. The sequence goes on along the minus strand of BMAU01003057.1, from coordinate 135,614 downwards.
ACCACCATAAAATGTATTTAAAAGAGAATAACTTGAAATGTTCAAAAATACTTTAAAAATAGGGAGAAAAAAATTGAACCTTTAAAGAAACAGTTCGTTATATAGAAAAGGCACTTTGCTATAGAAAGATTATTTTACGAAGAAAATCGTGAAATGTTCAAGGTTCCCGGAAAAAGTTCGCTACATAGAAAAATTCGCAATATAGAGGTTGTGACGAATCTATACGGAACTTTATCACTAACCTTCTGAGTCGACCTTTTTAGGGAAATTTAATTCCCTACCTATTTCCAATCAACTCCAAAAAGCGGACAGGATTCCTTGTTATGCAGATTAGATTAAGTATTTAAGTCAAACGAAATAGTAAAGTTAGAGCAGTAGGAGATAGAGATTGAAGCAGAAAGATATCGTGGATTTAAATTGAAGATTTTTTGTTAGAGATATTTAATCTCAAGAATTGAGATTCCTAGTGGTAAATATTGATTTGTGTTTAAAGTCTCATTAAAGTTTTAGGAGTGAGATTAAAGTTAAATGTTCAATAAGAACATTATTAAATATAATTCTGGGATCTCTTATCGTGGTAATTTCTGCGTGATCGTTATTTAATAAATTAATTAATTGGATCATTAATTAATTAAGTTAATTTAAAGGATATTACCTTTAAAACTTATAATATTAGTAGACAAATTTGTTAATAAGTCTTTGATTCTATTTGGATAAGATAACCAAATAAAGAAAGTTGTTTATAAAAATGGCTACTGGTTCTTACATGACTCCTATTTATTCTCGTTCTCAAAGTGAGGTCCTAGGAGACCTTCACAAGGTTTGTTATATAGAGGTTCGACTCTATACATATATAAAGTAAATAAAGAGTAAAATAAGTAAAAATAGCATAAAAATATAAGGATAGTACAGTGAGTAAGTATAAAAGAAAAAGTTCTTAGGTAAGGAAAATATACACATTCTCTATACTCTATTTAGTGAGAGATATTGTTAAATTTTCATTAAAATACTATAAACGTTGTTTTGTCGAAATAATTCCTTTACATCTATGTAAATGTAGTCTTTTGTTTAGGTGCATTTATCTTTCTAAAAGGTACTTGAGCCAAACATCTAAGGAACTCAAATCCTCAGTGACTGGATAAACGTCGGATCTCTTAAAGTTCCCTTCGACTTTATCGTCAACAGGGATTTTTTTTTCCTTTTTTTCTCAGTTTCCTCTCAAATTGAAATAAAATCCCCAATACGTCATGTGAAAGCTGCCATCGCTAAGCCGGCACATTATTTTATCGCTAGGCTGTCAAAATAAATATGTTGCTGTTGGAAACGAGCTTTTACCGCTAGCATATTCCAAGATTCTTCTCACAGGTAGAGAATTTATCCTTTAAACTTTGCGCATTTCCCATCAATAAGCCGGGGTGCTTTTTTTAAATGTACAGGTAATTTTTTACAAATAAATTAATATTTTGCATGTTATATCTTATTACTTACTTCGATGCATAACTTTAAGATATCCGACTACTTGCGACAACTTGTTTTTTTAAATAAAAATGGAGATATGGAGATCTTTTTGTGCTTTTTAGATGTATTCAGTACATTTTAAGGAAAAAAAGTAAACATTAAGAAGAGAAAAATAAATTATTACTACTAAATTGGGAAAAAATAGGTAAAAATTGACAAAAATTACATAAACGGGGACCGCTCTGGTCAAAATTTTATGAACTTATTTTCAATATTTTAATTCTGATGTGTTGTTATGCCACTTATTTTTGAAATGACCTTCAGGATAAGAGATATTTTAGTTTTTTCTAAAACTAGAGCACTTGATCTGAGTTATTATATGAATTTGCTTAAAAAAAGCAGTAATTATATTCACATAAGAGACGGTAAATATTCTAATAAAACAGTGATTGATAAATTTAATAGTTAAAAAACACTTTTAGTATTATACAGAACATACACCAAAAATTTCTGCAAATTATTTTCAAAACTTTTTGAGCAACCGCTCTCCCCGTTTGAGCATTTTCAAAAAAACCCATTTCGAGTAAAACGCATTTTAATATATGACACTTTGCTTACAGTAGTGACATCTGCTTTTACTAAAACTCTTGTAGTTTTTGTTCCAGTGAACGGAAAATGATAAACTTGACATCTTTATAAAGCTAATAAAGTGGTCTATAAAATAAAATCATAGAGAATATTCGGCACTTTTTGGCAAAATTCACAGTTTTAGGGTAGTCGGATACCTTAAGTCGCACTCTGATACAACACCGGGGCTATTGGCAATACATCAGGTTTAAACCGCGGTCAAGTGACGAGGATGCTATCTGAGCTGGAGAATCCTCATTTCTAACCTCCACACCACGCCAACGGGAGGACTTTGAGCCTCGACTGTTTTAACGTGCCTCAGCTTCTCTACACGCGGGAACTTCAGTGGGGCTGTAGAGACCCGAAAACTCGGCACTCGATGACCCAGCACTCCAGATAAATCGGTAACACCCTTGCAAGTCGATAAACTCCACGTGCAGAAATTATTGCAACTGTATCAATTAATGATAAGATGTCGAAAAATGATGAAGACGAAAACGTTGAGAAGACCGTACAAACTGATAAATATCAGATATTTAGACACTAAACACTGTTGAAAATGTCTTTTAGTATTTTGAGCAATGTGCATCGGTAATGGACTGATTGTTCCTTCGTGATGGAGGAGTAAAACATAGAGAGAAGAACGGAAGACAGCATGATGTAACGCATTTTCTTTTAAAGTGACCAATTTTTGCCAACTTGGCTAATTATTCTCTGTTATATACCTTTATGAAGGATATTTTTTTGAAGTGGATCCGATCAAGTAAATTGCTGTTTATTGTGTATTCGTTAATTTTCATTTTCACATGTATTAAATACTCTATTCCTACATACAGTATACGTACTTTTTCTTTGTTTAAGAGTATATAGGCAGGTTTCTTTCTGTTGCTTTCTCAAACAAACCATATACAAGTGCAATACAGAATTTCTGTGGAAAAACACTCGTATTTCTTTTTTAAAACCCTTTCTCGATAAGCCGGCATTTTTACAAACTCGGCCACCCCTCGATCTGCATTAGGCCAAGATTTCGGGACTCTACTGCCCTAGGTTTCGAGCCTGTGATTCAAAATTGCCAGTCATGAGTTTGGGACCCTGTGACTACTGTGCTATCTTCAAGTTGTATGTGAATAGAAATTAATTCTTCACGACGACATACTGATCAACGGAAAACATTCTAGAGACGAGTGTGTCACATACGAACCCTCCCCAAATGTCACTAGCAACCAGAGGATACATTGATGAGAATCTTGTTTTTTCCGGTTTCTACAGGTTTGCCGGCTTCTCCGTAGAAAAGTGCAATGAACGGTCTGGCGTCTGTTAGTGAGTGAGTAAGTGAATATTAACGTCGCACTGTTCAACTACACGATGGCTTTTGACGACGGACTTTATAACTTTGAACCATGGTCAAGGGACGTGTACAATACCTGAGCCAGCACCCCAATTCTAACTACCCCACCATACCAACGGGAAGACGTTTGATCTCTCAACAGGTTTAACGTGCATCTTACCCCTACACGTCGAGTTTTTAGTGGTATTGGGCTTGAACTCGTGACAAAGCCAGCCATGATCCAGTCTGCCGTCCGATAAAGGGGTTGGAGACCGGCACATATATGACACAACCGCCACGAAAGGGATTTATAAGAATGAAGCAAAATATGAACTACAACTGTTAATGTTTTCTTTTAGATTTTCCTTACAACTCACATATCTTATTCAGAAACGAGTGACATAAAGAAATTGAGAAAAAAAACATTTTGTTATAAATAAAGTGAAAACTAACGCTAAATTACACCTAATTCCATTTTTAAGCTATAAGTCAGGGGTGGCGAACCATTATGGATCAACGTGCCATTTTTTTCTAAATAAGTGTTTAATGAGGTATAGAAATGCCATCAAATGATTTTGACTTGTGATTATTGGAAAAAAAATAATAAAACTAAATACTAACAACTCTATATTTACTACGAAAAAATACTTTTTGTACTGTATATTTGTAAATGTTTTAGATAAACGTGTAATTCAAATTAAAGTAACATTAGCATCACCTTTGTCGTTGCAGATTGGATGACAAATAACTTATATTAAGATTTTAAGACATTACTATTAGTAAAATGCATAAAAAAATGGAGCAATGATTTCTAAGCAGTTAATTATTTTTGCTGTGGCTCACTTTTTTGACCAGAGCATTTGTGATTTGTTTCAGAATGTCGTTTTACTCACGATGTTCTGCATACCTCTGTACCAGAATATAAAATGCACACCGTTTGGTCGCCTGTACTAATAATGTCATAGTTCTAGATTCATCACGTTTGAAATTCTCTGTTGCACTTACTGTGTTGTACTTTTTTGTGCTTTTGCTGAACTAGCCATATTAAATAACAGTTAAAAATAGTGAATATAACACAAAAAAACTTTAAAACCTCTTTGATCACTGGTGTGCCCAGAATATTGTGTCGCGTGTCACTGATGACACGCGTGCCACTGGTTTGCCATCCCTGTTATAGGTCTTTTTCCGAATAATACGTGTAAAAAATCATATAAAAATAAGGCATCCATGAAAAAATAGAAGATAATCGTTCTAGTACAAAGAAATCCGCAAAAAATATACAATAAACCATATGCCTTCATGTCAAAATCTTAAGACATTTATTTCTTAAAGATAGTACTTATACCATACACGGTAAAAATGTCATTTGAAAATTAAAAAAAGGAATACACAAAAAAATTTTTGAGTCACTAAAGCTTGTTTGGGAACTGAAAACAGGGGTTTTGCGTCAGACTGTCTACTTGATCAGAACATCTGTTCATGCACCTCGGCACCCAAGGTCACTAAAACTAAGATGGACACAGTCGACATTAGTCTACCATGGGCTGTTACGCTACTGAGATAAGAATTTAATTAAAGAATACACACACAAAAATTATCTAAAATATTTTATTCGTTGCCTCTTTCTCTAAGTGGACGCGTATGAGGAGAAACCTATGTTTTAAGGTGAATACCTACGTTGAAAAGGACATTCATTGTCTACATAAAGCATTTTTGTTTCAAAATCTTATAGTTTGAGCATTTTTATTTCCAAAACAGTTTTTCTTTTACCTTTATGCGAAATAGAAATAAAATTATATAGATTTTAAGAAACATCACACTATGCAAAAGGGCAGTAATATAAAACTTTAAATGAGTTTTTCTTAAAATTAAGTTTTCGAAAGAAACATTTCACCAGATACATGATATCTTAAGAACCAAACCAGATAACGTTTTGAAATTTTGTGGGAATGTTTATTATACTATGTTTCATAAAGTGGACCATAAGTGTTTTGTTGTAGGCTAAATATTTTTTTAATTTAGGGTAGTTTTTATAAAGAAAAATAACAAAAAATATCAGTTTTCATATTATTACGTATAATTGTCTGTAATTTTTTTTATTTTAATATTTCTCTTAGATTTTAGTTCATTTTGAAGAACACCTTAATATGTACGTCGTGTATAAGGAAAATTATGATAATTGTATTAGAAATTTTTATACAGTGTTACCCGTTTTGGAAAAACTTGGTAAAATTTCCTTGAAAAAAACCAATTTTTCTAAAAGTACAATATTTATTAAAAAATTTTATGTATTTACATATTTTTTTTAATTTTTCTTCCTAAAAACGCTCAATTTTTTTCAAAAATTTGTTTTTATAAAAACATTGGATCCAAAGGAAGGCAGTCAACTTAAATAGTTTTTTGAGACTTGCTTCATCATATTTTAACCGTGTCAGTCATTACAAAACAAAAGTTGAAGGAGGCTTCCTGAAATAATGTATGACATACGGATTTTTTATTATAATTTTTAGAAATTTCATAAATATCAAGGAAATGTTTTTATTTTTGAACACGAAACTCAAAATGCTGAGAAATTCCACTTTAAGTTTATCATATTCTGCGAATTTCGACAAATGGAAATTGCATGAAATTACTCCTCTCTAATGTCCACAGTTAAAAAAATAAAAGTAAAGCAAAAAAAATTATTTTTAGAATTTCAGTCGTTCGTGTAAAACGATAATATTGTTTTTCCCAATATGTTTTATATGAAAAACGCGTGAAAAAAAAACTCAGTAAAAACAGAATTGCATGACTTTTTAAAAATATTTAATTAAAATGAAATCAATTTTACAATTTTACATAATTTCTATTTATGAGCTAATTTATCTCCTTAACTGGTTTGCCCGTTTACCGTACGGAAAACGAAGCTGGTCACAACCAGTTCGCCCGAATGTTGTACGGGCTCTGATATTTCCTTCTTTCTATCTTTGTTTTTTTATATTTTTGATTCTTACTGTAAAATTATCACAGGTTTTAAGAGATGCAGTTTGTCCATGGTACTAAAATACCTCATTTGGGATTTTCTTTGGGCTGAATTCGAAAATGTTTCATTGAAGACAGGAATTTATATTGAAAATATTCGATAAAGCACAAGGACTGGCAAATCGATGTGTAATAGAAATGTTGCTAGAGCAGAAGTTGTTGAGAGTGAGAGAAGAGTTGTTACTAGAAAATATATGAGAATGGAAAGAGATAATCCAAAAATGCCGATGTTATATCGGTCCCAATTACTTACTATTACACTATAACGCCATGCTTCAAATTTTATGCGTATATATATATATATATGAACACATACACAAAATCCACCATTTGTAAAAGAGGTACGGACATGAAATTTTTTTGTAAGTATAAGAGAAATTAATTTGAGATAGATTGAATAGTCTTCCTAACACACAGTGCATACTTGTAAAAAACAAAAACTTATTAATTTTCGTTTTCCACAACTATAAAATCAAATAAAAAAATAGTGGGAAAACTTTAAGATTGAAATAAATTTCTTCAGTTTTCGCATCCTGTTAAGTACTATTCTTAGTAAAATGCAATAAAAATGTGCCAAGCCTTGGAACATTTCGGCAAAAAAAAAAATTAACCGCTTAGGGTTTAAAGCTGCACCCAAACTTGAGCGTGTTGAGGATTATTAAACTGACACAAAATTTCCTCGAAAAAAAGTTGAAATAATATATATATATATTTTTTTGTTAAAATCCAAAGAAAATCAAAACTTTCTTTTGAAGTCAACCGATAAAATATCAGATATTTCAAAAAGAAAATCAATTTCCGTTTGCTCAGAGATGAATTCCAATTCAGTTTAGCTGAAATTCGAATTACTGTTTCATGTTCCAATTTTAAGAGAGCCAAGAACTTTTTTCCCAAGAGTTAGAGCTCAGTCTTTTGACTTATAACTTTCTAACTAAATATGTACGGATCAAAAATTCGATTTATTCATATGATTGAATTTTCCTGTCAAGCTATTACTGCTAAAGCTATTTGACCTTTCTTGATGGTACTCTGAACAATGATATTAAAAGCATATATCAGTACGAAATTTACGTATTATATATATATATATTCTAGGCAAACTGATATCACTACAGTTTTTTTTAATAATACGAGAGACATGCATTAATAATTGTTCACACTTATCCTAATTAAGTCCAGTATCAATATGTTTTATTACTGGAAGACTCTAACAAAATTTCGATGCTTTTTATTTTTTATTACTAATTTCCGAAGTCCTTGAAATATATTTAAAAACCGATTTTTCCTCCACAATTATAGTAACGCATAGGCTTTTTTGTAAACCCGCGATCACTCGCGCAGGGTGTTCTGTACACCCCGTCAACAAGAAAATCCTCCCTGGATTCAAAAAAGAATGCACTGAGCCTCGATTTTTTCTGTACCTGCACATTTTAGGTCATTGAACCTTCAGGCCTGATGCAATCCCTCATTCTTGAATGATTGGAATGTAATGACCTTCAAAAGTTTATCTGGGGGGGTGGGACTCCCGCAAGAAGTTGAGCATATATATACAGTCTGCTCTGAATGTTTGGAAAATGATTAAAATATTATTTTTCTACTTTCTACTATCATTATCTCATTAATTATAAAGTATATTTATTACTGGTATATACGTTTTACTGGTTTATGAAAAAAATATAAATTTATGTGTTTTAAAATGAAATTTTTATGTTTAATTAAAATTAATGTTAGTCTCATTTGTATGCAATAAATGTAAGCATTTTATTTGTATAATAGAAAAAGCATCTTGTATTTTATAAATATGTATCATAAAGACTTAATTTTATTTTCATAATTAAATACACGTGTTAATAGTATGGGGTGTTCTTTACACCCGCGAGTAACGTTGGAAGAAAAAACAGGCGCTAGTGACCCCGGGTTAAATGTTTTCATAGTTTAAGCGTTGTTTTTGCTCATCTCCATGTCTAGCCAAGCTTGACCAATTCCATCATCTCATTCACTCTCAAAAAGTTCAAAACATTACGGGATCTTCATAAAGGTCTTGTTTTGAAAGTCCAAGCAGTAAAGAATGTGTTCTGGAGATGCCTGGCAGGCAGAACACTTAACACAAGTCGGGAAAATTTTGTTTCCATCAATAAAGTTAACAGTTAGGAGGTAGCCACTCCAGAAACGAGTTAGAATAGTTTATTCCTGCCTGCTGCATTGAAGGTAATGATAACCACATCAGGTCATTTAGCCTTATACCAGCGATAAGCAGGATGAACAGTTGATTGCTTGTTGTTGATGTAGGTGGAGTGAAGTTCTGAATAGGTGAGAGGGGTCGAGTTCATTGTGGGTAAAGCTGCGCCATCTTTTGTGAGGGAGTCTACAATTTCATTGCCCATGATGTTAACGTGTGAAGGAATCGATTGTAGATGGTTCTCGCGAGAAGATGAAAAACATTTTAGTTTCTCCAAAATAGCCACTCCTGTGTTATCATCCACCGTATACCTTATAGAAAGATGTTGAATGATATTACGACTGTCAGATAATATCAAGATGACATTCGAACCAGGAATTAGGAGTGCCTTTTTAAGGCCTGTATCAATAGGAATGACTTCACTGCGAAAAACAAAGCAACCATCATGGTTTTTCAGTTTAATACAACTGGGATAGTTTTGCGAATTATGTATATACCACTGCCAGAACGTGAGTGTTCATTCCTGGTGCCATCAGTATAAGGGAATACATCATCAAGATTGTTACTAAGAACTTCGAGGGCAAGTTTCCTAAGAAATTCATTTGGATCTTAAGTCTTTTTGACATGGGCTGAGAGGTTCGGATGGAAATTCTTCCCTGGGAGGACCTCGGGTTTTTTAATGTAAGAACTCAAGTGTTGCCGTTCAAACAAAGGGGAAAATCATATTGTCACTAATCCCCTGACTATAGGGGCTATTCCTCTTCAGTCTTTAATTGTTACTCAAATTCTTTAGGAATTTTGATGTTCGATTATGAGGATTATAACTAAGCAGTTTGTTAAAATATTTAGCAAGTATTGAACATCTTCCAAACCTGAACGGCTACAAATCAGACTCAAAAAGGACAATGTCACTAGGACAACTGTTACGAAGGCCTGTTGAAATACGTACAGCGCTCAGCTGAACTTGCTCGCGTTTCTTAAGATTTGTCTTGAAGGTGAATCAGTAAATCGGGTAACCATACTCCAAAATTGGTCTAATAAGTGCCAAATAGGTATTTCTATTAGTGAAAGAGTCAGCACCCCAATCATGTCCAGAAATGTTATTCAAAATATCCAGTCGTTTTTCTGCTCTTTTTCACGAGATGATCAATGTGTCTTGAGCTGGAAATGTCTGGATCTTGTACAAACCCCAGATATTTAGAATACTTATCCACTTATACACGTGATCCTCCTAAAAAGATTTTAGGCTGATATTTATAGTTTTCTATGAGTGGTAAAGGAACTGGTTGAAGACTTCAGAGCATTAAAACACAATTTATGATTTTCTGCAAATTTCCATGCGTTAACAATGTTCTCTGGAATAGAAATATCAGCACCATATTTCCATAATCCGACTTCGCACCTTCTGTAGATAGCTTCTTCAATACCACACATGAACAGGGTGAAGAGAGTGGGACTCAGAACAGATCCCTGAGGTAGTCCCTGACTCCACTTGAATCATTTGTACATGGAAACATTAAATTTTACTTTGATTGTCCCTTTAAGCAAGAAATTATGAAGTCTAGGCAAGGCCCTATCACTGATCCCAAGAGAATCAAAGAGTTAGTAATAAGTTTCTGTCTCCAGACTGTGTCGAACGCTTTAGAAAGATCTAGAAAGCTGCAACAGTGTGGTGATTAGGTTTCAAATTCTAAGCGTCACGGACATTTTGAGTAAAATACAGCATGTCATCAGTAGTGCTATGTCCTGGTTAAAAACCATACTGTTCCATAAGAAGGTCACAATAATTTAGAAAAAAATAAAGTATAATTAAAAATATTTTGTATTCTCTTACAAGATATGGAGGTAAGGGCTATGGGCTTATAACCCTCGGGAAAGCGAGCGTCTTTCTGTGGTTTTCTAATAGGAAAAACAGTTGGACATTTCCAGTTACGAGGCAGACGTCCTAACTTCTAAGAGATTTTTAAAATGTCTAAGAGTACGTCAACCATCCAGGCCAAGATTGTCAGTCATACTGCCGTGAATTTCATCCGGACCAGGGGACTTGCAAAGGTTAGTATCACGTAGAGCGCCCCAAGCTCTTGCATACTAAAATCTTTAGCGAACAGATAATTTTGATGATTGGTATTACTACGGCAACCATGAACTATGTTTCTAGCTCTTCTTTTGACAGAGCCATCTACTTTACAGAAGTCCAAGTTACTGATTTTCTGGCAGTGTTCACCAAGTATGTTAGCCGTATCTTTATCAGTTTGGGGAATTGTACCATTAACGTCCAGAATCATGTTGCACTTTTCAACTTGAGGTTCTTCCTTGCTAATGCTTTTCACTAGACTCTACAATTTAGTATTTGGAACTCTAGGATCAAGAATGGAACACAATTTATTCCAACTGTCACGTTTAATAGAGGCATAAGTACGCTTAATAACGGCATTTAATTTATGTAATTGGGTTCTAGTTGAAGGCTCAACAGGTACACCAGATGCCACAAGTAAATGTTTTCTCCTCCAACAAATTCTGCAGTGGTTCAGATTTATGATAAAAGAAAGCACAATGTATCCTTAGTTTTAAATAAAACTTTAGAAAATATAAAAGATTTTTCAAAAAAAAATCAATGTTTTTCTTTTAGTTTTTTTGAAAATATGTCATGATGAAATTAAATTATTCTAAAAAAATAATTCGTACTTAGAGACAAATTTCCTCCAAAAATAAAACATTTTGTTAAATTATTTAGAATGTAGACATACTTTGTCCACATTCTGTATATAGTGCATTGAAATAAAATAAGATACCAAGTGAAAACTTGTTTAACTTTCAAGGCCAAAGAAGAAAGAAATTGGAGTTCAAGAGACTTAACAAATGAAGATACAAAAAGAGTCTTTTGACTAAAATGGAGACATATTAAGATTTCTACAGCTGTCGCTGAATTAGGCCATGTGAATTTAGGGTTAAACCACTTTATGGTACCAACCTTCCCCATACAGCAGAAATGTTTGACATAATAGAAAAAAAAACAGAGCCATGTTGAAAAGTTAAAAGCTATCAATTCTGAGATAATATAAAAATGTCAACAATACAGTGAATTAACAAAATATCACTAAACCAAACACACATTTCTTATATCTAAAAGAAAAAAAAATATGCACTCTGAATGTAAATCAAACTTATAACTGTAGTACTGCAATAATAATAGTAATTTTTGCTATTTATACTAAATATAACTTATAAATAAATAATGAAAATTGATATATATATATATATATATATATAAATATATATATATATATATATATATATATTAAGGCATTTTAAGCACTTTGAGCAAGCAAAATTCGTATGCGTGGTGAAGCACGTATTCTATATATTTATTAGTCGGTTTCAACATCATGTAAATATTTAAAACAACTTATAGCGGATGTTGCTAAATTTGGCTGACATATTCAGAGGGCTGGTAATAGGTAGTATGAGGCCTACATATCCCCTTACAAAATGGGGTCGCAAATCACTTTTATTCGGGGAAAATCACGTCAATAGAAGCCATCAGAAGGACGATGAGCCAGACAAAGAGAGTGGCCAAACGAAAGTAGGCATTTGGAGCTCCATGGTAGGGTTGAAAAATACTGCGCACCAGAACGTGTGATTCATGCACGATTGATTAAGAGCGTATTTTCCGATTGTGGTGAGAAACAATTTTCCGCTTTTTTTTGCTTTAAGTGAATTGGATGAGATGGAGTAATGGCTATTTTTCCATGCTACCCGAACCACAATCATTTTGGGATTTCTTCTGGAGCCACCTGAAATTGCTTGTGTATGAGATGTCGATGGCTAGAATGGAGTATTATTTTACGTCATGGATCGTTGTTTCTTCAGCTGACATCTGCAACACACACGAATTGTTTGAACTTGTCCAACAAACTCCGTCCATCGGTGTCAATTGTGCTGTGAATTACGCGCCACGACTTTGATCAAGTCCTGTAACTATCACTTGACGTTGCATTTCCGATATCGAACTGCTATCCATTGTTCATATAGTAAACATGCTTTACGTCTAACAAATCTATTTCTTACCTCTTATTGCCTCTTTTTATTAAGGCAACTTGGTACCCCTAAAATCACAAAACTATCGTTTTTTTATTTTCCTTTAATCTTATTCTTTGCATTATTATCTTTCGATTGATATATCACTTGTGCATGTCGGAAAGTTAGAAGTTGAATAAAACTTCATTTGAAAACAAGTTAGGCGATTCAGCCACACCCCCTTTTTAGAAAAAAAAGCTAAAAAAAGCGTTTTGATAAAAATAAGTCTAATTTATAAAGAGAAAAAATAACATTGAAAAAAGAATGTGCAATATATAAAGCAGAATATTTCCGAGGCAATGCATACAATCCTTTTTTTTTCTTTGTGAAATGTGTGCTTGTAAAATTTTTAAATTAAGGCATTTTATATTAAAAAATTTATAATTTCAGTTCTTATTCCTGATATATTTTTCATACAAATGTAATACTTTAATATTATAAGAAGAAAAGCAGCTAAAATCTGTCGTGACAGAAAAAATTTTTTTTAACGTTTTTCTTGAATTTTCTTGTGCAATTAGTACTCTAAAAGTTGATCATTTATAAATATGTGAGGGTTGAAAAAATATGAAACTGCAATTATTTTAATGAAAAACATATAACTAATATCTTAAAGTGGTATTTTAAGTTTAATTAAGCTTATATTATTTATTTTTCCAGAATTATAAACTTTAAACTGGTTTTTCTCAGTTTGTGTTTTTCGAAACCTTAGTGCATTCAAAATGCTACTCCTTCGACAATTATTTACCAATCACTTCCATTTTTTCCCTGCGTGTTAAAAATAAAGCATGTAATAAAATTAGGGATCCGTTTTGCTATAAACTGAGTACTTTTTTAAAAAATAAATAAAATGTAAGACATGTTGGCTTTTTTCGTTGATTTTTAGTCTGTATATCAACATTTTATTTTTTTTTCTCAAAAACGAATAAATTTATTCTAAAATAGATCCCTAAAAATGTTTATAAAACATCCATAAGAATATTATAAAAAATTCAGGTCAAAAAATTAATTTTTACAAAAGGAGTAGAATTTTAAAATTTTCCCAATTGTCTTCAAAAAGTTTAAACTTTTAAAATTGTGTGAACAATATATGAAAATTTTCATCTGGTATCATTTTTTTGAATAGAAACATTGTATAAAATGCTAAAATATAATTTTTAAATACGTAAATAAAGGAATTTGCTCAAAGGGTACCGAGTCCTCTTAAACTCGGCATTCCACTCTTCATAACTGTGTGTTTTTGCGAACTACTCATACTAAACGTGGTTTACGACCCCATGTTCTATGGCAATTTTTCGTTCTCATGCTGCCTATTATCACCCTTTGGAATTTGTCAGTCAAATTTGGCAACACCTTATACAGAAAACTTTTACACGTTTATTTTGAGAAAATAGCATGCAGAGAAAATAATTAATACTACAAAAATTATAATTGATAGTGAAAGCTCTCAAGAATAATCAGAGAAAATAATTTAGAGAGAAGATCAATTACGAACATGTCGGATAAAAAATATAGGAACACCTAAAAGTATGTTTCTCTAATTCAAATATGAAGTCGCATGAACGCATAGAGATAAATAAGCATAATAGTAATACGCCTGTAACTTGTATTAACCGCTTAATTGCGGATTAAAACTTACGTGATTTGCTCTCTAGTGCCACTGTTTTTCTCATAGGTGAACGTATACGTTGTATTAGAGGGAAAAGAAAAGGCACAAATGAAGAATTTTTTTTCTGAAATAAGGAAAACCTTCGCAACCACACACACAATGTCAAAGTTATTTTATTGTATTCCAAAGCCTTCGAAGTAATCTTAATGATAGCAGCGCGAAAAAAAGAGTCGTATTTCGGAAATACGTATATATACGTCGATGACACTTAAGGGGTTATTATAAAAATGAAACTGTGAAAAAAATGTCAAAATTGGGATTCTTACAGCATTATGCAAATTAAATAAAAAAACTCCTACATGAAATTAGACAATAAAGTTATTTCAATTGCTTCAATAATATGAATTAAAAATATTTAAACTTAATTTTACCTTTGAAGTATCCTATAAAGGAGCAGTGCGGCCGAGAATTCATGGCCAGGATAGCCAGTCACATGTTCGAGTCCTAGTAACACTAAAAACCCTTTATGTAAGGTATCTGGTGTGCGTTAAATCTTTCGTGGATCCAAATGCTCATATTGACGTGGTGTAAAGATTTGTAGGGTAAGGGGCTTCTGAAGTGTTGTACTTATAATTTAATCTTGGTTTAAAAGTACGAGGTCAGTCAACATTAACACTTAATTTGCTTTAAAATGTGACATTCAGGGGGAAAAAAAGAAAAAAATCAAATAAAATCTAGAAAGATTATATTTTATTTAACATACTAGTAATATACCATATATATATATATATATGCATATATCTATATATATATATATATATATATATATATATATTTATGCATATATATTTATGCATATATATATATATATATATATATATATCATTGTTTTCAATTTTCTTTCTTTATTTCTTTATTTCCGTTTAAGGTATCCGACTACGTTCGGAATCGTGCTTTTAAAAGAGTGCATGAATGGATAATTTTCATTATATTCAGTGCCACTTAGATTAGAAAACATGTATGAAATTGTTTTAAGGACATAATGACAAAAACATTATTTAAATACAATACTATAGCAAAAAAATTTACTTAGAATAACCTATTTTCAAACGATCTTCTTTTATAAAATATCATTTTATAAAAAAAATATTTTTTGCTTATATAAAATAATGACACCTCCAAAAAGTGTGGAATAGAATTTTTTCAACAATTCACATTATCTTCAGACTTACCACCAATTGAAATAATTATCGGTGTTTTTTGTTCTTAAAATTTCTCCCCTCTGTTGTTATAAATATATATGGATAGATCCACTTCTAAGTTATATATTTCCAAATTTCTAGATCAACCTCTGTACAGAGGTCTGAGCTATATACAGGCAAATTATTACTATAACAGAAGCGTTTTTCATACAAGGAGAACGTTTTGAAAATGGGTCATTCTGTGTTCTTTTTTGGTTAAAATATTGTACTTAAATAATATTTTCCATCGTAATAAAATCATTAAAACAACTTTATAAGCATTTTCTAATCTAAGTTACTCTACACATCTCAAATATAATCCATTTATACAATTTTGCAAAATCACGGTTCCGAACTTAGTAGGGTACCTTAAGGTATTGTAATACAATTTTAAACAATACATTTAAAAATACAGCAAAAACAATTTTTTTTCTTCCTACAAGTGCCATAAATGAAATGAAGCACGGGAATGTTCATTTTAGTTTAATTACCCGAATGAAGAAGTCTACATAAAAAAAAAATATTTAAAAAACTGGATTTTTTCTCTTAAGTTGAATATTTGAAAATGCAGTTCTTGAATATTGGAAATTTTAAGATTAAAAGAAAATATCCGAAGCAAACAAGAAGAATATCCAACTAAAACCGTTCACTTGAATTTAATCTGAATATAAAAGTTTTGAGCTATAAATATCGAGATAAATAAATCGACGTATTAAACATCCTGCTAATATTTCAAGAAAATTACATCTGAAATCCAATATCTCCAATGCTTCAATTTTTCGATTACTGTATAGAAATGGTCGAGTTCCTCTCCGTACTTATTAAACCTTCTCGTAAACCTAAAGCGTTGAGATTGGTGTCAACCGCCCACCCCCTCAGGCATTTCAACTGCTCACATGACAGCTCCTCATTCTTCTGCTCCATTGCTAAATTACACCGAGGCATTTGTCCCCGACTAGCATCACCCGGAGTAACTCGGAAAAGGAAAATGGAAAAGAAAAGAAAATGCCTTCCCTGCACCACCCCCCGTCCTTTTCCAGCCACTGCATTGCCGGCATGCCAAAACAGTGATCGGCACACTCTGCCAATAGATCTTCATTAATCTTAGTTCCCGAAACCTGGCAACAGAGAGAAGACAAGAGCTCCATCTAGCGAGCACAGAGAGCGTTTTTCTTGTATCTCTCATGTCAAAGTATTAAGCTGTTATTTGACGTGACCGTAACTGATGGGAAAGTCTAAGTTGTGTGTGGGACGACGATCACAACTATAAAGCCACACTATTCGAAATCCCCTAGTCAGTTGAGCTAACCGTACATATTTTGGATTACAGCTTATTCCTTGCTAAGGACCGAAGAATGTGTTAATGCTTATGTAGGAATATATAGCAGAGTTTATAAGAGATAATTTAATACAACATAAATATTTAATACTACACATTTGAATAGTTTTATTTACTACAACGAAATTTATTCTTTTTTACATAAGAACATTTTTTTGAATATTCATTCCTTTCCTCTTTTCAGTGAACTATAAAGAAATTTTTTTTAAAAAAAAGTAAAAAATATACATTTATAGTATATTCTACAAAACATTACAACTGAAATATGATTGATGTTTGTAGAGATTGTAGATTGATGATTGGGAGAATGATGATTTTTAAGGATTTTTTGGGATCTATGGAGGTCACGGTAGCTTAGTGGTCATGGTCACAAACTCATGGGCAGTGCGTCATGATTTCTAGCCCTAGTGCTTCTGAGAAATATTTTATTAACCTCGCGAAAAAAGAATCAACAGGAGGGCCATTACCGACGGACCTCGTAGTTTGGAACGATATTTAAGTGATGTAGAGGACAACTGAGCTAGGATCCCTTCTCCAGACTTCCACACCACAAAACCTGGAGGACTAAGAGCCCCGACAGATTTAACATGAATCAGCTCCTTTACACTAAGAGTCTTCAGTGAAGCTAGAGCTCGAACTCGTGACATGCCGGCCACGAGTCCGTGACCATAACCATTTACGCTACCACAGTTCCTATTGCCACTAATGAACCAACTCGAGGCCTGCAACAAATGTTTTCGTGGCATGACCAATATATCGGCACATATAATGTATTATTCAAAATAAACCTAAATTTCTATGAATATCGATTTTTTTTAATTTTTTGCTGCCCTCCAATTTCTAATCCTTCTTTGCTTGTCATCTGTTCACCTTTGAGTAAAGGGGGCCAATGCAGGTCGAGTCTGTCGAAGATCAATGTCTTCCCTTTGATGTGATGTTGAAGTTTGTAAAGGAGTTTATCTGATCGAGTGCCATATTCTTTTCTTAACCCATGCTCAAAATTACTAGATTCCTCACGGATATCCCTCGTAATTTTTTTTCAATAAATTTTACTTACCGTAAAAATTGGCGTATAACGCACTCATATACTTTAAAGCTGCATTTTTTAATTTCGATGTATATCTGCCGTATAAAGCGCACGTACTTCTTTACGAAGCAACCTGAAAGGTACGTGAGCAATCCTCTTATGTTGTGAAGTCCTTTATAATCAAGGAATTATGTCAGGCTTCAGAAAAAATAGAATATTTCTAGATCTACAACCCTTTTGGTTCATTAGGTATGCACTTTCTTTTTTAACTAAACCATAATATAAAATATAACTATGGATGTAGAGAAGTTTAATTTTATTTGTGCTTGATTTTTTATAGAAATTTAAAGCTATCATTTTTACATTCGGCGTATAAATAGCACTCATAAATTTCAATCTTATTTTTTGTGTTCAAATTGTGCGTGTTATAGGTCTGGTTTTACGGTAGTTAAACAGCTAAATGTACTTTTAATAATATGTGTAGCATTCTATTTATTGGGCTGCGGTAGCCCAGTGGTCAACGTGTCGGATCATTGCAGACATGTCATGACTTGGAGCCCAATACCACTAATAATCAGCCATGTAGGGTAGTGATACACGTTGAATCTGTCGAGAGCTGAAACATCCTTCCGTTGGTGTGGTGTGGTAGTTAGTAGAGGGGGTTCCAGATGAGGTGTCATCCACGTCACTTGATCATGGTTCAAAATTGCGTGGTCCGTCGCCAAAAACCCTCGTGTAGCTGAACTGAGTGAATATTAACGTCGCGACGTTAATATTCACTCCCTCCCTCGAACGCTTTATCATTATGCTTAATTGTACATTAGTTTCATAAACCAATGATGCATTATTAGGAATTCCAGATATAGTATATGTGCGTCTATGTATTATTTAAATTATCAAACAACTAAATTCAAAGAAAATAATATATGTATATTGTTATTAAATAATTTCAAACCAGAGAGAGAGTTTTACATTCCAGGAAAGACTCTTTCTTTCTATACCTCAGATTTAAAAATCAATAAAGTTTCAGAAACTCACTTCACACTTTCATAAAGAAAAAAAATCTCCTTTGATAAATGTATTTGGAATTTTGCTTTCGATTTTGTAAAAGTAAATGAGATTTCTTTTAGTTCAGAAATGTTACTTTTCTACTCCTTTATATATTTCAAATTTTCAATTCTACCTCGTGCAGAAGTCTTTTACCTTTCGCAACGAAATAAATTGCTTGTTTTTGCTTTTATTTTGAATCCTCAAGAAAAATAGGATTTCGGAAAGTATTCAAATTGAAGGTAGAAATTCGATGGGGAAAATTTTGTACTTAAAAAACATTTTCAAATTGTTAAGTATGTCTTTTGAATTACGAGTGAGTTAGCATATATCACTTTAATAATAAAGTCGAGTTTTCAATCGTAAAATATTTTTAAAAATTATATTCCATGGGATCGCAATATATTTATTTCTGCAATATATTACTTCCCACAAAGCAAAAACGTATTCAAAATTATTATCTACATTTAGCAAGAAATATATTTTTTAAGTTATGAGAGAGTGAGTGAGAAGATTTATGTCACACTATTCAGTTACTCGAATTCCGAACCGTGGTCAATTGACCAGGATATCTGTGCTGTCACCTCCCTCTTCTAACCTTCCACACAACACCAACGGAAGAACGTCTGAGCTACGATGGATTAAACGTGCATTGTCCTCCTACGGGGCGGGGTTCAGTGGTACTGGTCTCGAACTCATGACATGCCGGGCTACTGAGGCGATCATGTAAGCTATGAACTATATTAGTAATAAGGATTATAGCTTTCCTATAAAAAGTAAATGCAAAACCTAATCTTACCAAACTACCCTTTTTTTAGATTAAAAAAAGATTTACTATATACTTGAGTAACCAAATGTGTAAAATTATACAAATTCAGTTGCGCCTTGTTTATATGTATATAAAGAGAAAAATTGACTCACTCACTTATTCACTCACTCACTCAATACGAGATTCGAGATGTAAATTGACAGGCATGATACATACAGATGTGTAATTTGGCCGGCATATTTCTTTGATAGAGAATTAACTCGCTAAGAACGCATTTTGTGAAAATTGGTATTCAAGTGGCTTGCTGAAGCCATTGTACGTTAATTGTCGTTTTTGAATTATTATGCCCACAAACTTGAAATTTATAGAAATGTTTCTTGTTATTGTTGTTGTTGAGACGAAATTCATTCAGATCGATACTTATTGGTGTAGACTTCGGGGAAGGGGGGGCTTCATGGAAGCCAAGATTCCCCGTTTTTGAACTAATAAACCCCTAAATACTTGATATTGGCCACATCTGCTTCTTATTTTGAGTAGAGGTCTTCTAAGAAGTGGTTTGACATAATAAGTTGTAATACAACATCATGAAATAACTAACCAGCGGTAGGTAAAAGCTAATATATATATATTCAATGCTAACCAAAACAATTGATAAGGTACTGGATATCACTAATAGTTCACAGCATCTTTTCCCAAATGAAAGGAAGCAAAATGAAAATTAGTTAAGTCTTTCTATTACGTTTAAGAAGTATGAGTATGCAAATTTTTTGCACCTCTTTCATCACGTGATAGCGTTCATAAGAGCTTTAAAGGTTTTGACGCGTGTGAGAACAATGGTTTCAAGTCAAAGTTTTACAGGAAAAATTTAATGGAAGAACACAAAATTTTTGGCATGTCTTCCCGACATCACTTAGAACATTTTAAACAAACCTCGACGATATTTATTGGAAAGATCGAAGAAGGGCGAAAAATAACAGCCATGATTTACGGTGTAATCCAAGACTCGCTCACAGTTTGTGATTCTAGACGGATGTGCGAAGTCATTTAAAACTACAGGAATGATGTAGTGTCTGGTGGGAAAGGTCATGAGAACTATTACACCCTTAGAAGACAATATATTTCTATCAGCAAAAAGGAACAGCCGCATTCCACATTAATTTCATCAGGTGGCAAATCTTTTTTTGTAATGCCTCATGGAAATCAGGAATCGTGCGTAAAAATGTTGCCAGACGTTTGAGGGGAGGAGGACTTCCGCACGCAGACCTGTTGTGTGTGTCCCATTGACCAGACAGCACCGTACTGCCCGTTTGCAATCGTACTCGTAAGCATCTGTATTTATGTGCTATGTATTTTCTGTGTTTAGAACTGCATGTGTACTATTCTAGATGTTCAGTAGGTTAAATTTCTTTCCACAAAGGACAGCCTGGCCAATCTGGCGCGAGAGTGGTACCGCTTATCGTCCAGAAAATATCCAGGAAAAACACATTTTATCCGTCATGCTCTTTCAGTTAGTAATTACCAATGGTCGCACGCGCCCATTATATATAAAATCGGAAATGACGGGCCAACGATACATTGATGAAAGAAAGTTGATGTTCCTCTTTTCCGTGGTGCAAAAATCGGTGATAAAAATATTTATGGAGAAACGCAACATTAGTTGCATCGAACACTCTATCGTTATCTAACAGCCAGGGTATTAAACGTCTATAATGGCCAGCACTTCTCCAGATCTAAACTTCATGTTCAAATGGCATGCTTTGGGGAGGCATCATCTTCGAAACTATCCTCCGAAAACAAGAACATATCCGACTCACAGAGTAATGGAATAAATTGCCTCAACAGCTGCCGGTATAGTTGTTAGCAAAGTATGATTACTGTGCGTAGAAATCGGATTTGCATCAACTCCATGGAAGGCATCGATGTTGTAAATATACCTTGTCTTTATAGGTGCCTACTGAATCAGGGGTTTAAACATTGTTCCATTTCTCCGTACGCAGACCAAATCGAACTTTTTTTTTTCTTTCAGATTTTCAAAGTTTTCTTCTTTCCAGAACAATAAATTTTTTATTCTAATGTATACAAATATTTTATATAGGCCTCATGTATCGCTTAATGTTATATACATAGCAGTTTGTGATCCGTCCTATAATATCCAGCAGTGTATATGCATATATATATACATATAGCCTTATTATTTACAAACAAGAGATAACATCCAACAATCACATTCGAAAAACACAAAGGCAGTAGGAAAATCACACAATGAAGGACACATGATTAAAAATTATGAAATTGAATGCTGCAGTATTAGTGCGAACCTTCCTCCTTTATGCAAATAATACTGAGCATAAACCTACTGAAAATAATGGATAGGAATATCTAAATCGATTACACGATAGAGGTATATGATTAACCTAATATATATACATATACATATATATATATATATATATATATATAAAATATCTACAATGTGTTTGCTTATTAACTGTTCTTGTTTAAATAAATCATTTTTTGATGATAGAAATGTCCTTTACATTAAAATAGATTTATATTTTATCAAACAGTTACATTTGATTTTACTATTATAAATTACTTTTTTAATAAATTCCGATTTGCATTATGAATATCCTTTACTATGGATGGTACATGATTCTCTGAGTATGCGACTTTTATTTCTCCTCCTCCTTTTCTGTTTGGAGTGCCCAAAATCAAGAGGCAAAATCTGAGACGTTTTTTAAAGTTTAAAAAAATATTGAGGACGGTTCAGATAAAGAGCAATGTACATTTAATCGCTTGCGAATGGCAGTACAATCAAATTTCATCAATGAATAAAAAAAATATCAATTCAAAAATAACACCGTAATTTTCAAGAAAATAGCAACACATACTGTAATATTTTAAACATTATTTGATTATTACATTATTATATTATGCAAACTATATTATATTATCGTTATCTGTATACGTGAAAAATAATGAAAACAATAATAATAATTCATTTTGCTTTAAATTTTCTCTCCAATAAATGTTTTTTTTTTTGTTTCCAAATCTGATGTAAAAGTACATTTTTTTATGTGTGGCCCACGAGATTATAATATGGTTTCGAAGTGGGCCGTAAAGTCATCTCGTAAGGTTGACGGAAAGGAAAGAGGTGACCCCTGACCTCCAATGAGTTCCCCGTCGAAATTGGGGTGGAACCGAGCCAAATCGTGGTGTCACCGGTATGGTGCTCAAAGCCATGGCTAACAATATTCGTAAAAATCCAACCCCTTGCTGTAATGAATATCGCGGTCTTTGATCAGATATTACTGTCGATCAGTTGGTACAAGTAACAACAACAAATATAACCATGTAATCACTTACTTATTTATATATTGCACGCAAATCAAAACATGGATATAAATGATTGTCAAATGTTGGTTCTTTTTATCGCAATATTATACAATTTTATATTCAATATGCATATTGATGCAGGACATTAAGTTTTTTAATGAAGTGGTTACCTTTAAAAGTGATTGAATGAAGACTTGGATGAGTTTCGAATAATTTATTCACATGAATACACTGTTGCAGAACAGAAAAAAGCTTTTTTGTTTGGAGTGAACATATATATACATATACTATAAGAGAGAATCTACTACTAATAAAATAAGGTTTTTAAATTTTTTAAGCTCCATTTCTTTTTAATAGATAGAACCCTTCTTTTCGGTACTTTTTCTTAAAAATATTTAGCATTGTTCATTTGGTAGCAATGTAAAAAAAAACATTAACATGCAAAATATTAAATAAGTACCATTCAGTAATAACACATTTAAAACACAACCCATTTTCTTTACGGCTCTATCATGATGAAACTTCTTGTTCCAGCGCTACCCAGACTGGCAATCGATTGCTTTCCTTAAGCTCGTTCTAAATTCCACCAAGGTGACATTGATATCATGACAAAGCCATAAAGCCAAAAAGAAACCATTCAAAAGTAATTACATAAAAACATCGTGGTTTTATTTTTGGAGAAATATTCGCTGTGCAGTGAAACGCATATTTAAAGAAAGCAAAGAGAAGACGATATATTATGCATAGATACGTATAGCAATAATAAAGCATTGTTGATTTTTTATTTTTAAACACTTATTGCAGTGGTTCTCAAACTTTCACTACTGACGACCCAACTTTCAATCTTAATTTTATCGCACCCCCCTCCCTAAAAATAATAATGTATTGAATGCAATAATAATGCACTTTGGGCGCTAAAGCTACAATACGATCATAATTATAAACCATAAAAATTAACAAGATAATTATTAAGTTTTGTCTGTGTTACTTTTAAGTAATATATAATTTTATTTATTTATTTTTTTTTTTTTTTTTTTGTTCCATTCACTATAATAGCGTTTTTTTAGTTTCTTTTAAAACTATAATTTATTTTATAATTGTTTTTACTATACACGATAAAAATCACAATTCCAGTGAATAATTTAACTAAGAGAAAATATACTTACCTACTTTCAAGGACTTTTCAATTTTTCTTCGAAAATTTGAGAAAAAATCCAATAAAACTAAAGAAAGTGTTCCAAGTGTGCGTGTCCTTAATAAAGGACATAAATCACAGACAATTTTCGCTAACAACAGAGGACCGTTATTTTCCAGCAAAACTGTCATATTTTGTTCACGTTTATGTGGTTTTGCTGTCGTTTGATGATCTACAAAAAGAATTTTGAACTTTTTCTTCTTTGTGACTTTTTGACAAGGCGACGTGCTACATTTTGGCTTCATAGTTTTCTTCATAGAGATCTTTAGGCAGCATTTGAAAATTTCAAATCAACTTAAACGTTTCATGTCTAACGCTTTTCTGATATTTACTTTCGCTATCTTTATTAATATGCATTATTTTGGCAGGTTTATCAATTGCATGATCAGTTCCAATTTCCTTCGATAGGGATCCCAGATACCCATTTTTTAAAATATTCTGCTCATTTACATTTATAAACCAAAATAAGTCGTACAACACAGCAATCAAAACCACAAAATTGTTCATGGGAAAAGTGTAGCATGTTTTAAAAAATAATTGTGTAAAACGTTTTTCATTATGCATTATATGTTTCAGAATACTGGTAAAAATATATCTTGGCCAAATAATCCTTCAAAGTGCTTAATATGCTTATCCATATATCATAAAACTCTTTCACAGGAAAAAAGGTGAATCATAAATATATTATATTTGCAACTTCCCTAAAAAAACGACGGAGTTAACCATACCAGTAAGTTCGATGGTCAGCTAAAGTAATATTTTAGGTTAAAAGAAACGTAATAAAAAATCTCTCATCGTGGGATTACAGCAAAGGAAACAAAATATTTTTTTAATTTAGTTATAGGATCAAAGATCGCTAATGAGCGTTTGAAGTGGAATCTTTTAATTTTGATGTTCACCAGATGATAAAAATAAATTATATCAGTGTAAATGTGTATTTTTTATTATGTCAGAAAGTATTTTGTTTTACTTCATTCCAAAAAAATATTTTTTTAAACCTTTTTTTTTGCAATATGCTAGGGCCGCCCTCGCAGGGTTGCCACGCCACCCCAGGGGGGCGCGCCCCACTTTTTGAGAAACACTGTCTTAATAGTATTGCTTATTGTTATATTAAATTCTATACAAGTTCACACATTTTAAACATCTGCGTGTAGTTACGCAGTAGTTACAAAGTTTCCATTTTGTATGAAAGCTACTCATTCATTATATATCTTTTTGTTATTTACTTCTTATTAACGTCGCATTTTATAACTGTACGAGGGTTAATGATGACGAAACTCTTAACTTTAAGGCATGTGGTGGCCAATGGAATTGAAAGGCAATAAGTTGATTTTGATTATAGAAAATATTTTGTTAATTATTTTCCTCTCTCTCTCAACACACACGTAATCACTTACAGACAAATACACTCACGTATGTGTGTATATATATGTGTGATATGTATCTGTGCATGTGTGTGTGCCTGTGCGTGGGTGGGTGTGGGGGGTATGCGCGTATTTGTGCACCTATATAGGTATCTGAAATATAATTTGACTATGTATATATTTTCTATTTTTCTTTTCATTATATTTGCATTTACATTTTGCACATTTTAAATATCATTTATAGTTTCACGAAAATTCATATTGATTTTTAAAATTTTTAAATATTAAGGATCCTTGTGTGAAACGAAAACTAATAAGCACTTTTATAGTGGTACTAGTTAAGCGTTTCTAAAACTGTGGGACGAGCCCGCCTTGGGGGCGCGTAATAACCCTACATGGGGAAACCGAGTATAAGTCAAAAATGAATTAGAATATTTAAAAACAATGGTTACTTCACTGAAAATAAGCAAAACAAAATACTTTCTGACGTATTTACACTGATATAATGTACCTATTAAATGTGTCAGTACTGCACAATGCATTTGATAATTAATTTTATCAATACAAAGTTAAGAACAGGTTTAATAATTACAAGTGACTTCTCTATAAGATTTTCATATTCAAAATTATGTACAAAATTTAATACTTATCTTGATAATTTGTACGATTTATATTGAAAGTCGTATTGTAGGTTTAGCGTCGTAGTACATTATTATTGTATTCAATGCATTGTTATTATACAGAAGGGGGCGCGATGAAAATTGTGATTGAAAATTGGGTCACAAACATTGAAAGTTTAAGAAGCATTGTACTAGTTAAAAAGCTTAATGTTCACAATAATTTATTTTTATGTACTATTATGAATGTATCAATTGAATGTAGATTATAAGCAGGATTATTTTTGTAAAACTGAAAAAAAATAACTATAAAATACAAAAAAAGTATTGTGACGTCTTTTCTTGCTTATTTATTCCGTCAATAATAAAATGATACAATGTATTAAAAATATATTGTATTATACTTATAAATACTATTGATTAATTCACTACGATTAATTGGATCAGCCAAAAATACCTTCCATAAATTTTTGAAAAGGAATATAGGCTCCCTATTTTACAACCCGCAGAAGAGCAGTTTTATAAATAATTTATTTTTACCTTGAAAATTTTTTTGCAAAATTTAATTTTAATTTTAGTTTTCAATAAAATCCGAACCTAAATTCGAAAACAGTTTATTTTTTTAACAATTCCAGTGTCTTTCTGCCATGTGAGTACAACTTATTGTTTGTTAAATGAATATCAGGTTCGATACAGATATAATTCTAAAAAATAAATATTATGGAGAAATAAACATTTTCATATAATATTTACTAAAAAAATACTTCTTAATACTTAAAAATATTTTACTTCAATGTTTATTTAAATAATAATGAATTATATTATTCAAAATAAATTGAAATAAACTAATGATTTAAAATATTTATAAAATTACAACAGTTAAAATGTATTTTTATTTAAAAGTATGTTGATGATTATTAAAATTCTACCACGGGGCAAACATTGAAAAATATATTTTTTAAAAAAACACTCTGTATTTACTCTCAAATTTAAAAAAAAACGGTAAAATGTTGCAAAAAAACAGCTATAAATCTTTGTAATAACATAAAAAGAGACAAATTCATCGTCTATCTATTTATATTCTTGTACGCATTAAAAAGTAAACCGAATGTATAAAGATCTAATGTAGTAACTTTAGGATTGACTATAATTTACATTAAAAAGCCTAGTTCCTACATTATTTTTTTTAAAAAAATAATCCGGAAGGACAAAATAAATCATACATTTTATAGGGTTTTTAGTTAATGTTATCATTAATAAAGAAATTAAGCTTCTCAACGTGTAAAACTTGATTTTTTTGTATGAACCATTAATTGTAATATTAAAATTGGGTGAAAATATAATCTTAATGAAAAATATTTTTTAATGTATGTAACATTATATATTTGGTGTGAATTAAATTTATCCGTCAGAAATTAAAATCTAAAATGTTTGCCAACTCTTACCGCTTATCTACCAAACTCTTAATCTTCTTTCATAAAAAATAAAATTTACTACACTTCATAAATTTAATTCAAACTCCTTCAATTGTTTCTCTTGTCTTTGAAACTATCTGATATTCTTCCGGTAGATATATGCTAACATTTAATCATCTATTGAAACGCAGACAGTCAGAAAGAATAACTTATAGCTGCAGATTTATTTTATTCATTGTGCAAACTAAATGAGGCGAATGGAATTCTTTTTTTACATTTTACATCGTATATATCATATAGTCGTAGAGAGATGTAACGAATGTGTTGAAATCTCGCTCAAATTATTATATTTCTCTTATGATCAATTTCATTTTGTAAATTGACGTTAATGTGTACATATAAATTTACAAAATCACACACACACACATATATATATATATATATATATCCACAGGGTGATTCAATACCAGACCGACAAACTGGTAAAATATGTTGGGATTACATTAGCGATACTCACCTGCGGTCCACCGAGACTTTTTAAGTGGCCCGATCAGTGCTCATTGCTCTGAAAAATTCCTTTATTTAAGAACAATATAGAAAAAAATCTGGTGTCAATAAACCAAGTGTATTAGTTTTGCTTTTAGCTTTTGGTGTCGTACGAGTGCGAATTGATATTCTTTTTCTATTTGTAACGATTACGGTTAGTGGTAACAAAGAACAGTGGAGTAGTGACAGTTTTATGGGTGGAACTAATTTTAACTATTTTCATATCTTGAAAGCGAAAGATATTCGAAGAAAATATATCGTTTCAAAACGAATGGTAGATTGACTATTTTGTAGTGAAAAGCAAACATGGATCAGTAATTGTTTTATTTGTCACGAATGTGTTGTATTTAAAATATACCAATCAACAGGAAACATTCAGTGACACTTTTCCTCGAAGAACTCTTTCAACAGGTAATAAATAGGCATTCTCGAATAAACTTTGTGACATCCACAAAGTGTTTGTCAGTGGTAACACACACACACAAAGACATCATATAAAGATTGTTATATTATTGGTAATCATACGAAACCGCTTACCAATGTAGAAATTGTGAAGAAGTCTTTCTTAAATGCATCTAATTCAGTGTGTGATGACCCCCTGGGTCACACTTTGAACACCAAGATTAATTTGAGGCATAGAACCACTAAGAGCCATTTTGAATAATAATAATATTTATTTATTATTATAATTTTCTCAAAAAAATCTATGATAACATATAATAAGATATTGTTACGTCTCTTAAAGGGATTTGCCTTTATATTAAATTAAATTAATAAGAATGCAATTAATTAATAACAAACTCAAGTAAAGTTTACCGAAATAGGAGATCCGAGAAATGCACGTATTCGAATTCTTAACTTTCATTAACTTTAACTAAGTCGCTTAAACTGACGCTTATTTTAAGCGTACGTGAATTATATTTATCGCTGGCTTATATCAGCTTCCTGGTTCGTCTCGCAGCATGACGTCTTTACGAATCTAATCTCCTTGAAACTTCTAGTAATGCGTTTAAAGATACTGGCGCAATAGCCTGCCATTATATATCTTGATATCTCACAACGCTCGACTTAAATTCTTTATCTAATTTAAATATCCCGTACATCTTTTTGGAGTTGATTGGAAATAAACGCGAATTTATATTCCCCAAAAAACGCCTAAGAAGATTAGTGGAAAGGTTCTGTACAGATTCGTCTCAAGTGTTAGTGATAAAAATTAAAAATACTAATTAAAAAAAGCAAAACAAGAGTTAAAATATTTTCATCAATTTTCCACATTTAAAAAAGGCTCCCTCTCCATTTATCCTCATGATACGGCCCACGTGAAATAGCTGGCATTTGTATGCGGCTCATCAGAAAGAAAGGTTGAATACAAAGAGGGTGAGTTGAGGGTTAACCAAATGACCCAGAATCACAAATGCCACAGTTACGAGCTATGGTTCAAAGTAGCAGAAAAAAAGGACAGAATTAGCAACACATTAATGAGGAAGCAAACCTTTTATTAAAATTTTGTACTACAACAGGTACTTGAAATTACAATCAGAAGTTTTCTGGTAGGCCTGATAGCGACGCTGCATGGATTTCCTTATATTCTGGGAGGGTCATGGCATGCCCCCATATCATCTCGGAAGTTCCTTCAGCTGAAGGTACAG
The DNA here is from genome assembly GCA_019973935.1 of Trichonephila clavipes. Lineage (NCBI taxonomy): Eukaryota > Metazoa > Arthropoda > Arachnida > Araneae > Nephilidae > Trichonephila > Trichonephila clavipes. Next base: position 105,774 of record BMAU01003057.1, on the reverse strand, counting down.
GTAACATTAATTCGCAATTGTTCAAATTATATTTTACATGTTCAAGCACTATTACGAAATGATATCCTGAGGTTTTAATTATTACTAAAAATGGTACAGATAAGAAATTTAACCTATATTTACTATGCCATTACCCTTTGGTTGTGGATGTAAGAGGTTTCGAGGAAAAACCAGACATGACCTTAAAAACACTACTTTTATTCTATCTTTAATATTTTATGAAATATACAATTTTATAGCTTAACTCTGGGAGCTACCTGGAATCCTAACACTCAATCTGACAGAAAAAAGTTACTGGAAATCAATTAGCTTCAGCCAGAGCACCTTGTGACAATCCTTCTCGAACCATGATAGTTCGGTCAGCTCCAAAGATATTTACTTCCACAACTCCAAGTGGATTCTACGACGAATATTAATTTCAGGACGCGTGACATCTCAGTCGCAATTCACCTTTTTCATGCTTAGATTTCACGATTATGACCAACGATTAAACATTTTCCTCACATTCCCAACCATCACTGTTTAAAAGGTCTTAGGATCCTTAACAGATATCCGTGCACTCACTAAAAACATCCTTCTTTAAACCAATGTAACTTAGCAATAAAACAAAACAATAAGTTGGCATTTTTTACCACATGATAATCCTTTATATTTATATTACTACTTAAATTTTCACATAATTTGGGGAAAAATGTAAAATAGTTATATAGAAATATAAATTGGGTAATTCTTCAAAAATATGAACATCAGTATTTTGCACCACGCAGGATTCTGAAGTATAAAATTGATCAAAACTTGCAAAATTAATTTTAGTTGGTCTAAAAATGTCCACTTTTGAATTTATACTAACTTTAAAAAATTTATAGAAAAAAAAATATTTATGATGTATAATTACAACGAAAATTTTAAAATTTTAAGAACAAAATAAATGAAAATTCAACTAAAACAAATTCTATTAAAATTCTGTTTGAAAATTGCTGTATAAGTTATGAATAGCTTTATTTTGAAAACACGTATAGAATTTCAAATTGATACCATAAATAGTTTCTAAGAAATCCTGCGCGCAAACTTTAAGTTTTTCTTTTGAGAAAAATGAATTTAAAGATAACAAAGAGATATGGTTTTTGTTTTAGTTTCACTAGTTATTTCTCAGTAACTTCTGAAGTTTTCACAGTATCAACAAAGTTTTGGTATCAAAATTCTCAGAAATGTTAAGGCTTTAAATTATATCTTTTACAAAAAAATTGAAGAATTTGCAAGCTAGGAGTCCTGAGACCCCTTATAGTAGTTACACTTGCAAGAAATTAAGTTATATCTACAGAAAGAGGTTTTTAAATTAAAATTACAGTTAAAGAATAGTTTAACCAAGATGATTAGTAAAAGAAAATGCTGTCTTAGCCTGAGATGATGTCTGCGAAATTGGTTTCAAATTCTCACTCAGTTTCACGTTTGAGGATGTATTTGCATTTATTTTTTAATCAATCCTCAATCAATTATTATCAGTTGCAGGTAAAAGATAAACATTAGTAAATACTTGACAATTTATTTTCTGCTGGAGCTGGATCTCATTTGTTAAAAATATCAATTCCTTATTTTAAGAAATTTTATTTGTGTAACTGATTTCTTATTTTTAAGGTATCCGAACACGTTCGGAGTACTTTTTGACAAAATAGCTTATTTAAACATTATAAATGTTTTTTGGAACTCAATAATTAGCAACATTTAACTATTAATATTTAAAATAAATTGCCTAAGTTTCCCAAAACTCACAATTATATATGAAATTTTAGTAATATTTTTATAAAACTTCAAAGCAATTAGAGAAAAAAGTAATAAACTTATATTAGTAAAAGTATTACTAAAACAAATTAGATGGTTTTGTCCAGAAAATGTACTAAAATTTTAATGTTTTATTAAAATTTTAGAGCAGATTGAGGAAACACTATTAGAAAAGTCACATTCTTTATGAGATCATTCCTTAAATAACAAGCCATAACTTAAATGTATTCATACAAAAGAACTATTTTAGTACATTCTCTCGAAAATAACATAAATATCAGGTAAAAAAAAATAATATCAGACTCGCCATGATAGATTTTGAATATTTTAAATGCCTACTTCTGGTAGGTCAAATACCCACTTCTGGTTTTTCTAAGTTTATAAAATTCATTGTATCTTGGCTTCTAGGTAGCGTAGAAACAAATCAAAGTATGTTTTGTAAAGCCAAAACATATCTCTATTCAAGAAAATAAAAAAAACAAAAATAGTTGTCTCTAAAACTGCTGTATTTTGTTACATAAAAAAAACTATTAATGTAAGAACCTAACACAAAAGTTTCGTTAAGAAAGAATTAAAGATGAAAAGTTGCGATATTTTCTTCTAAAATATCTCTTCTTTTCAAACTGCAATTTCCATTAAATAGTTTATAATAAATACAATTATGCGAACAATAAACTCAAATATTGAAATAATAAATAACAGTTTTAAATTAAAGTACTTGAGTTACCAACGTAAATCAAGATATCAGAACAGTCATACTGCAAATATTTGACGGACCCTACATGTGTGTTACAGTTTTCCTTATACCCTAACCCCACTGCTGAGGGTTGAAAAGTACATTTACCCTTCCCAGGAATTCGGGGTGAACAATGGCGAATTTCAAAGTGCGGTCAATATCGGTGGTCAAAATCTAATGAAAAGTCAAAACTAGCTAGCATTTCAGATTATTTAAGTCCCGTGTTGCTCTCGGGAACGAAGTAATTCCTTGGAATACAAAATGCATGGAATTCGCGGGAACCAGGAACCCCGGGAATGAAACCCTGACCTGTGACCCTTCTACAGGTAATCTGTTAAGCTGACTGTACAATTGTCCCAAAGTCATTCGGTATAACTTTCACCACAAATGGCAGGGTTGCGGTCGCCCAGTGGTCAAGGTATCGGATTATGGCAGGCATGTCATGAGTTCAAGACCAGTACCACTGAAGACCCGCCGTGTAGGGCAGCGATGCACGTTAAATCTGTCGAGAGCTGAAACGTCCTCCCATTGGTGTGGTAGTTAGGAAAAGGGAGGTGCAAGCTCAGGTGTCGTCCACGTCACTTGACCATGGTTCAAAATTACGTGGTCCGTCGCCAAAAGCCCTCATGTAGCTGATCAGGGCGACGTTAATATTCACTCACTCACTCATCACAAATTTCAGCACTTTTAACAATTTCAGAGGAGGGTAATTACAGTGATTCTTTTTCTTAATCATCTCTATGATTTTCATATTATATTGATCAATCTAAGATTCATCGCTGGTTACCAGATGATCAAAAAAATCATCTTTGTCTATTTTCTAAAACTAAACAACTCTTTTAATGTGGCGTGAAGTATTTATTTCTGAAAAACGAGACTGTAAATATAGAAACTATCGAGTTAATATGTTCAGTTCGTGAATAATATATTCCACACACTAGCCGTAACTATGATCAGTTTCATTCATGGACATATGTATATTTGCTCTTCAGTATAAAAAGATAGTCCACCGCTTTTTTCAATGGGGCAAAATCAACCGCGAGTAATCATTCTTCTTTTTGTGAAGGAAGAAACATGAAGAAAATTTTAAAAGAATTTTTTTCCATCACGATAAACTATCACTTCCATAAATAGTCTTTATTTCATTAGGTATTTGAAGGGCATTGGACGGCATGCAATTTAAAATATAGTTGCAAGCTTCTTTAACTTCCAGTATACTTACGACCCAATTTTCAATCAAAATTTTCATCGCACCCCCACATACAATAACAATCTATTGAATTCTATTGTACTATACTTTGATGCGTTAAAACTACAATACGGTTTTAATCTCTTAAGTGACACCGGCCTATATAAACGTCTCGCTTAGAGGATGTGTTAAATACCCCGGACGTATATATACGTATTTCTAAAGTGCGATTGTTTCCATGCACAAGGCTATTCATAAAGCTATTCCGAAGGATTTAGAATGCAAAATAAGGACCTTGACAGAGTTTGCGAAGATTTGCTTATTTCAAAGGAATTTCTTATTTATTCCCCCCCCATCCATAACATATAGGCATCTACGTCAGTGCTTCTCAAACTGTCAGTATTGGCGTCCCCATTTACATCCCCTCTCCCCTTCATGCAACTACTATGTTATTGAATGCAATACTAACATACTTCGATACTAAAGCTATAATGTGACTTTGATTATAAACTGCACGAATTATCAAGATAAGAATTATATTTTACACATAATTTTGTATATAAAAAACCCATAGAAGTCTCTACTAATTACTAATTTATATTTTAAATTAATATTAGTAAATTAATCATCAAATACTTTTTGCCGTATTGATATATTTATAAGTATCTTAAATCAGTATGAATATGTATTTTATCTTTTATAATGTCAGAATGTATTTATATATTTTGCTTCCTTTCAGCAAATTGATAATTAGTGTAAATCTTTTATTTTCGACTTTTTGACATGCTCGTGCTCCCTAGGAGTAAGGATATCTCGCCCCCTAGAGAGGCGTGCCCCACAGTTTGAGAAACGCTAAGGAAAGGACAGGAAATAGATATTAGAATATTCTAAAATAAATGCGAGATCCCAAACAAAAGAAAAACATTTTTTACTCACTTCGTCTTCAACAACAACTGACATTTTATCGCTGCATAGTTTACTGTTCTACAGGCTGAGACATGTTTTAACATACTAAAAAAGCAATTTTACTTAAAATATTTTAATTCACGAAAAGTTCGTAGAGATCTTTTGTTGACTTTCCTTCCAAGGATTCAAATTTAACAGAAAATATAAACATTTTACTAAGAACCTTTTCTTTCAAACGCAGCGCTAAATATTTTTTTTTACATGGAAAATTTCATAGCAAGCTCAAAAACAACTATCAGACATCATGGAAAAATGAAACTGGGTCCTGTTATAATGTTTACAGTAAAATTCCAGGAATTTCAGACAATTGTAAATGTTTTAACGATCATCTTAAATTGTACTTTAAAATGCACATAAATATATAAAGCCGTTCTGCGTCGAAGACATTTACAAAAGTTGAAATACAAAACGTTCTTACTCCAAAAATTGAATTTAAATTCAGGCATCTGAAGCCTGTTTGTTTTCACGAAAATCTCTTTAAAACTTTGCTCTTTAAAACATATCAAGTTTAGTATTCTATATTTGAAAAGTCAAAATAAGTAAAAATAATAGTGTACGATGTAAAAGAATTTTACTTAAAAACATCTCCTGTTTATTAGTTATAATAAAGAAAAAGTTGAAAATAAAAACGTAAAATATAATATAGTTTGGATATACAGAAAACATAATCACCTTATCAACTTTGTGATTATGTTTTCTGTATATCCAAACTATATTATATATATATATATATATATAGAACTTAGTTTCTGGATAAGCCTTGTGTATATATATATATATATACGAGGCATATCCAGAAACTAAGTTCCGTTTCTATTTATATCCGCTCCAGCGCAGCGATCGCAGTTCCACGCATGCCCGACAGACGCTCAGTATCAAGGAGAAGAAGCATGCGTCATTTTTAGATCACTGTCAGCCACGTACGCTTTGTTGTGCTTGTTTACAATATCGGTGTTGATTGAAAATCCCGCTGCGTGCGAAATCAGATGTGTAATTCGTTTTCTGAATGCTAAGAAAGTGAAACCAGTGTAATTCGTTTTCTGAATGCTAAGAAAATGAAACCAATCGAAATTTATCGGCAAATTTGTGAATTAACGAACAAACCCTTCTACGAGGATTTGACTGGGACATGTTTGGTCATCCTTCGTACAGCCCTGACCTCACTCCTAGCGATTTTCATCTTTTCTTACATCTCAAGTCATTCCCTTGCCTGTAAACACTTCAACAATGACAAAGAGCTGAAAGAAAATGTTTCCAACTGGTTGAAGACACAGGCGGCAAACTTCTATGTGAAGAAGGCATAGAAAACTTGTGCCACGATATGACACATGCCTGCAAAATTTCGGCAGTTATGTGGAAATGTAGTTTAAGAGTTTTACATTTTTGTCCAATAAATGCTTTTTCTGTATCTGTATACAATTTATTTTTTTACCAAACGGAAATTAGTTTCTGGATATACCTCGTATATGTGTATATATATATATATATAATCTCAAACGAATGAGGGGGTATAAACACATTTTAGGAATTATTCAAATTCATCTAATGAAAATTAACGTAAAATAAAACCTCCATAATAGTATAAAATACAACAGAAATGTGTAAAAGAAAATAAGCACGTATTCAAATTAATATTCATGACGTCAAAAATCTGAAGAAATGAAAATACGTTTTTCAGAAATCTTGATTTCCCACACGTTTCATTTTCACTGTCATTTGTAACATGCGAATGTTCAGCTTTTATTTTCAGAAAAAGATATTTGAAAATGTCACTAGAATGTGATTTTTTGGTATCTAAAGATTTCCAAATGATCAGAAAAATTGAAAGCAAGCAAACACAAATAATCGTAATAGTCTCTTTTCTGAAACTGTGGTGAGAGGTGAAATTGATTCCAGGAAAAAGAGAACCGTAGTCGTTGACCAGAGCTAGGTTACAGACATGCTGTCGTAGCAAATGATAATTGATGTCTCCGGTTAACAATTCGAGGAGAGAACAGGAAGTGATACTCAAATGCAAGGACATTTTTTATCGACAGGTCAGAGAGTTTCCAAGTCAAACAGTTCGGAGTAGTTTTTATCTGTGTATTTGCATGCCAGCTAATGGTGTGTTTTCCATTGACATCAATTACATCGTCCGAAGTATATTGTGTTTATAAAAAATGCAACGCCATGAATGAATCCTCAGACTTAAATGAACTTTGCAACAAATATCAGTTATAGGATATGACTTAAATTAATAAAGTTTCAGAGCCACCACGCACGCATGGCGTGCGCAGCGCCTTCTGAACTGATGCTGAAAGGTCTGTAGTGGAACGTTGAAAATAGTTCATGATTATTTGTTAGTAGTAAACGTTTAGTGAGACCGAAGTATGTCCTAACGACGAAATAAGGAGAAATTCCAAGAAATTACGGAGTTTGAATGGGGGAGGATTATCGGACTTTGAAAAGGAGGATTTTCCTATCGTGCAATAGAACTTGCGTGTGGCGTAACAGTTCCCCAGTGATGCGAGTGTGGGAAGCAGTGGACCGACAGACACCAACAACTTATAAAACTAGAACTGGCTGACGGAAGGTGACATCTGCGCACGACGATCGTAGTTTAGAATGGGTTCTTAAACATCCATAGATTAATTCAGATAAAATGCTTTTCATGATATAATCAGCACGCGACGATCAACATCTGCTCTGCATTGCAGTTAATGACCATGCAGCCTCCTCCATTGCAGTTCACAGCACGTTGGGCAACTGATACAGGTGTTCTAATATCAGCTTCGTCAATTCTTTGACGTCCGCTACACCGTGGATTGAGTTCAAGGGTGCTTTTGTACATGATCACCATCACAGCAAACTACCGGCGTCTGCGTCTGCAATGGAATCATGAGTCCAGAGCCAGTCAAACCAATTGGCATCAAGCTGTCTTTTCAGATGAATTACACTTCAATGTGTAGGACCATGATGGCCGCATTCGTGTTAGACTCTATGCAGGTGAATACTGCTCCCCAGAGTGCGTTATCGAACGAAATAGTGGCCTAATACCCGAATTTATGGTTTGGGGTGCTATTTCGTATCATGGACGATCGAATTTGCTACGAATTGAGGATAATCTCAATAGCAAGGGGATCTTCCGTTAAGTTGCACAGCCCGATGACGTTCCCTTTCTTTAAGGCATTCCTGGAGCTACTTTTCATTAGAATAATGCACGTCGACATGTTGCAAAGTCTGTGAGAGACTTCTGTTCCACCCAACACAACTTATTTCATGGCCTGCTTATTTGCCAGATATGTTGCCTACTAATCATGTGTGGGATTTGGTTCGTCGACGTCTTACTCGTGATACGCGTCCTGCAACTTCAAGAGCCGAACTTTTGCTGCGCATACAAGCAATATGGAATTTCTCTTCCGCAAGCAGACATTCAAAATCTGTTTGACTCCAGGCCACTTCGTAAGCAGCACATATTGCAGAAGGTGGTGGTTACACCAAATAATGATTTCAAACATTTAATATTGTTTTTTTTTTTACTTTGAAAATTTCGTCATTTATTTGTACTAATTCAAGTCGTCTAAACATTAAATTTCTTTTAATTCTGATGATTCCTTCTGGGTGTTGCATTTTTTACAAACAACATTTTATGTACGAACACCAGAATTGAGTGCTACATGATTGGAGCTAGATGTTGTTTGTTGGCAAGTACCAATGCAATATGTGATATCATATACGTTCTGGTATAGAATAAAGAGAAATACCCCATAAATAACTCTTCCTTTATTTTTGAATCGTCCCAATACAGACTTGGTGGGTTAATAATATAAGCTTTAACCAGATTATGAGAAGACATAAACCTGCATATTATACGAAGGGATATTTCACGCCCTAAGATATGCAAACGTGATACCGATATCTCATATGGTATTTTATGAGGCAAGAATTGGGGCTCCATTTCTTTTAATGAAGTACCTCATGCATCTAACTGTATACAGTAACTGAATCAAAGCAAAACTTGGAGTGATAATACATTACATGCTGATACATGAGCATGTCACATTAAAGCGAGAGAAATATATATGACTCTGTTTAACCTTTAGGGCTCTGAAGTTTCTTATTATAAACAGTGGTACAGAATTTCTCAATATCTTATCGATAATCTCATTTCGTAGCTGCTTGAGATAGCTTCATGCAATATCAAGCAACCTATATACTTTTCGCTGAAGCAACATTTCGTATCATTTACACATACTTAAATTTTGCACTGAAGAATATTTAGAAGCTCTTTCCCAGTTTATGCATTGATGGGGAAAAAAATCCCCAAAAGTCCCATTTAATGATCATGCGTACCTTAACTACTGACATTTGTTAGGTGTTTGTTTGAAATTGTTTGATTTGGTTGTTGACTACTCTCACCAATTATTTCTCCTAATTTTTCTTTTAATGATTTTCACCTTTGTGAATTTTAACTGTGTATTTGCAATGAATGTTTTGCTTATTTAAAAGTTTTCCCTACTGTTGTCCTTGAAATTTAACACTTAATGAACTCGCAACACAAAATACATATATATGCATGTTTGTTTACAATGTATGAAAACAATTTGTACAGGAAAGTCAAAAAGTAAAGGGACTTTTGCAATTTCTCTTTCCAAGGTGGCAACATCACTAGTATTCCACGCTAAATGTGGAATAGTCGGCAACACTTCTATACAACGTATTATTCTTCTTCCCTTGTTGCCGTTGAAGTGTAACAGACCTTTCAACATGATATCCTCATTGTCAATTTGCACCAAGGACGAAAGGAAGGCAGTGATTTTCTTTTGGTTTGAAGAAGGGATACTAGCGAGATACTAGCCTTAAGATGTCCCCCCTAGGCAAAATATCTCTCGGAGTGTTAGCGTGAGCTAGAGGTGTAGGATTAACAAAACAACTAGAAGGAATAATTATCTTATTATGACATTATTAAGATATTCAACTTATACATTTAACAAATTAAATTATAAAAATTAATGTGAGAGAATCTACGATGAAAAATACGCAACACACAATATATATATATAGATAGATAATAAGCAACTTAATCTAATTCAGACCACTATCAATTACTGAACCGCCAAAACTCGATTATAATTCAATCTTTGATTCTAATATTAAATAGTCAATCCTACCCTATAGCAGCTTGAAGAATCCATCAATATTGTCTTATGCTCAATCTTGTCTTTATTTGCTTGCACAAGTATGCAACTTGAATTCCATATATTCAATCACTTATAACTTCTAATTATCGTCACGTAAAGCTCATTCAGACATGAAACACGATTCCTCTATTGGACATCAACTACCGCCAATTTCCATGCTCTATCAGAAATTGCCATACATTCTCATCAATTGCCTTACTTTGCCATCACGTTTACTCTAAGTTCCGATATTTAAAAGCTAGTTCATTTGCATCTTTCATTCTTACTTCACTTCTTGGATTTGGTTGGAAAAGTGTTGCCATTAATTCTGGCCCAAAGAACCCAAAGGACATGTTAAAGAAAAGACGCGTGAGCCCGTCACAGCCTCATCCCTTCCGTCACTACATTTTCAACAACTTGCGCACTGTCCTCTGCTTTTGACGATGGACTGCCCGATTTTTAGTCGTTAAATAAAAAAATTCCTTGTTTGAATTTATCTATCTATTTGCAGATCTTGTTCCACAATAAACAGCTGAAACAATTGTACTTGCTTGCAACGAATAATTTTAAAAGTCTTCTCATCCTTCACAAACAAAAATTAAATCATTATCCTCCTTTCCTCCTTGATGTACACCGATAATGGAGTTCCCGTGTTGAATAGTTTGCTACACTCTAATGAGTACTAGGAAAGAGACGAGTGACACGTTGTACAGGAGTGTTACCGAATGCTCCTCTTTCAGCACTGGTTACTATTGACATTGCCAAACCTTGGAAAGAGAAATTGCAAAGTCCCTTTACTTTTGGAGTTTGGCCAGTATATAAAACTCTGAATCATGCTCTGTACTTTCATATTATGTATAAACATAAATGATATATATTTTACGTTTCTCTTTGAATGTGAAATTTCAGATGAGTAATATAAATGCTATTGGGATTAAAGTATGTATTCGAACTCATTTATGGATACATATTAGCATAAATTATGAAATTTATTTAGGAGCTACCATGCACTTTACATTTTTAGGTAATACATTCAAATATTTTGTATTAATCATATCTTTCTGCATCATTTTATTTCTTTTTTTTATACTGTAGTCAAAAGTCAAAAACTAAAAACTTAGTAATGTATATATATATATATATATATATATATATATATATATATATATATATATATATATATATATATATATATATATTATTCCTCTCCTTAATAGATTCATTATTGTTCTCTTTTCTCAATTTCTTTTTACGATTTTATTAGGTTCTACAACGGCGTGTTGTATTGGGCTTAACTTTTCAATTTGGTTTTTTTTCCTATTATGTCAAAAATTTCTGCTGTACGGGGAAGGTTGGATCCACATAGCGCTGCTTAACTTTTATTCGCTGGAATAATTCAGTGACAGCTTTAGAAATCATAATAGGTCTCCAGTTTAGTCCAATGACTTTTTTGTATTTACATTTGTTGTGTCCGCTGAATTCCAATTTCTTACTTCTTTTGCACTGTGGGTTCTAGTTATTCTGCACTTTTATTTTATTATTCTATATATATATATATATATATAATTTATTTCATTTTATATATATATACATTGGAATTTTACAAGTAGCGCAATTTTCAATGTGATGTCACGTAATGTTAATAAGCCTTTCCTCTGATAATTAGATTAGCTTTCTTCGTGCCAAAGCCATAATAATTGTAAAATAATATTGCCAAGCCACAGTTCTAAAATACATTTTATCGCTGTCAAGGGCTAAGATTTTTTTAAGAAATTTAATGTCTATAAATTAAATCATTTTTATTAATTTCTGAATCTATATAACACATGTTTCTTTAAAATAAACTATTTTAAATAAAAACAATAATCACATTAAGGAAAATTTATTTTTAATTTAAAGTTAATCATCCTTTTCATTATTTTTTTTTCAAGTTTAATTTTAATTCAATCAACATACGAACTAAAAATAAATCAGTTATTTGTTTTTAGAATATTATAAGTTTGAGTTACCACACACATTACATCTAATTTAAGCCGTTTTTCGTATTTTACGGAGATATATTACGTCAGTAATTTACTTTAAAATAAATGTGAAACTAAACCCAATGTTTTTGAAGAAATTACTGTAATAAATTTATCCCAAAGCAATTATATATTTCATTTTTTGTAAAAAAAATGCAAACTGCAAAAAGGAGGAGTAAATCATTTTCCATGTTAAATACTAGCATTAAACATACGAAATCACAATTCTAAACATCCAATTAAATTTTTTTAAAAAGTCACAACCATCGTTTTAAATTAAGAAACTCATCTTTTACTACACATGAGTGTAACTCATTTCATCTCCAGTGTTACAAACACAACACTACAAAAGTAAATACTATGGGCATAAGAGAGAATTAATTCCCATGAGAATCATGTGAGGCGTTTTCGAGATGCCCATGTTTTCGCTTTCTCTATGCACTTCACTCGGAGCGAAAATCAAAGGCATTTCTCTCCACTCGTGTTTGAGATAATTTCAATAGCGAGCGTTACGCAAATGTTTGCACATTGTAGCAGAGACAAATTTAATTAAGGGCGTCTGTAGAGATAGATGACGGAATTTGCTTCACATTGGACCTCGGAATGGAGCTTCTAGTTTTCAGGGAGGCAGTAATCACATTTTGTCAACCTTAAGTGACTGACATGAGATATTTCAATTGGATTAAGAAAGCAGATGAATCTTTTCTTCGATCATTTTTCTCAGGTTTCATTTGAAGTAGATGGCATTTGTTCAGGAACATTTCAACCTTAGTTACATAACTAAACAAATGCGTTCCGACTTGAGTTGAATTCGTATTATTAAAGTTGATATCATGCTTAACGGAAATACCATCTACATAAAACTACAATAATATAAATTCCAAATTCTTATGATTATTTTCATGTATTTGTGTTGTTTCGGTATAAAATTATTTAAATAGATTATTGTGTTTAAAACAGTGCTTCTAAAACTCTCAATACATATGATTCAATATTCAATCATATTTTTCATCGTACCACCATCCATACAATAACAATGTATTGAATTCAATAATGCTATACTTTGACGCTAAAGCTACAATATATATGCGACTTTGCTCTCTTAAGTGCAACCGGCGTATATAAACGTCTCGCTCAACCAAAGTGTTAATTGCCCCGGACATATATACAGTAGAACATGTTTTTGTGCGGTCCTTTTTTATGCCATTTTATTTTTGTGCAATTTTTTTTGTGCGGTGTATGAATTTCAACGGTTTTGGTGCTTTTGTAATGTTTTCTATCAGAGTACATATATACACTTCAAGAAGGTCTGTTCATCGTTTATGAACATTCCCTCGGCGATGCACGTTCCATTGGTTTCTGATAACGCAATAGCGGCATGAATTGATTGAAGACGAAACTTTCAAAGACAGTAACATAATCAATAATTTGATACATTACGAAGACGGACAAGAAGAACCGGATTTTTTATGGGTGGATGAATATAAAATTCCAAAATTGTTTCAATCGTGTATATCTGGTTATCGTGATATTTAAAATCAACTGACCACCCGACTTTCGTAACAAAAACTTATCTCTTATTTTATGTTGCCAAAAAAAATTAAAATTGTACCTTCAAGTGACGAAAGTGATTTTGAGCTTATTCATCATAGGGAGATGAGCGTTTTGGATTACAATGAGTAGCAGTGGGGTTATGTATGGACATTTTGAAAATTTTTCCATGTATACAATAAGAAACTAAATGTTTTTAAAATGTTGCCGTGTGTAATATTTAATTATTTATTTTGTTATTTACGTACTCTTACGTAAATTTTGGTAAATAATTCGCATATTTTGTAAATGCGTCTTTTTTTATGCGATCCCTGTACACCGCATATAAAAGATTTTTTCAGTATTTCCATGAATTAGTTTGTTATATGTAAGAATTTAAGAAATTTTCGAATATTTTTTGTGCGTTTATTTTTATGCGGTCCCTATCTACCGCACAAAAACAGGCTCAACCGTATTTACGTCTTTACGAGGTACGATTTTTTATGTGCACAGTTATCCATAAAAATATTCCGAGAGCTTGGGAATGCAACAAAATTGCCTTGACAGTGTTCGAGAAGGACTTAAATTATTTTAAAGAGTTTTCTTATTTATTGCTCTTTTATTCCCCTCCTCCCCCAAATCCATCACATACTCGAGCCTAAGCCGAAAATGGTGGTATTAAGAAGTGATTCGCTTAACTTTTAATCGGCCGTTAAGTGTACAACTTATCAAGCTAAGTGTTGATATTTGAAAATAATTTTATATATGAAAATTCACTATTGGTTTTGAAACTTCCATTTAGTATTATTAAATTAGTTATGAAAATACATTGGGTTTCATTTGTTTCATTTCAGTAACTCTAATAACTCAATTTCAGTAGGTTTTAAATAATATTTTGCTTACTACTTTTTTAATTTGCTCACGTCCCCTTTGTAGAACGTAGTGAGGTGGCGTAAACGGCTCCGTAGTGGGGTGCCAGTTACAGTTTGAGAAACTCTGGATAAAAATATAAATCAGAGAAATTCTATCGGTTTTTTACATTTAATATTAAAATTTGTTCCGATGAAACACCACTTTCAATAATCCTATCAAAACACAATGTAGAATCAGCTATTTTGATGATTTGCGTGTTATATAAAGGCTTTAGCTGAAACCAGGCCACAGAAACCTAGTGGTCATGGTCATGAATAGGGATTGCAATATCGAGCCAACAGTTCAATACTGGTACTTCATATTTTTTAGATCTTAATATCGGTAGTAAAAATTGTAGAAAAAGAAAGAAAACGCATTTTGTTGTTTGTTTTATATTTGCCAGCTTTATTAGAGAGCGTAAATATAACAAAAATATAACTTATAAAGTATAACAGTATATATATATATATATATATATATATATATATATATAAATATATATATATACATATATAAAGATGCATATATATATATATATATGTTAAGTATTGGCCGAGTGGTAGTTTTTTGACGAGTGTTTGCAGGTTTTCATCAAAAACACATCTTCAGTGAACAGATATCTTCTTTATTGTGGCGCACACATCGAAGTTTAGAACAAAATTATAATACACTTTCACATCGACGAGACAAACAAATTTATGATGATATTAAAACACAGTGGACAAGAGAAGTGACATCTTGACGGACACAACACAAAAACACGGACAAACAGCTATATTCACTGTTACATTATAACGGCAAAAAAGGAAGAGCAACGAACGCCATTACACAAGTTGTTTTTATTCTTTACCAACAGTGCAAGTGCGCGATGATTACGTAATCATAGCTCTGATTGGATAGAATGTGCCCTTCCAGGTGGCTGCGAAAAGAAAGGAGAGGACAATGAGACTCAGAAGCGTTATATTTCTTAAAAACATAATGAAAGCCAATTAGGCAATGACGTTTAAATAATTCATTAATTGTTATTCTTATTTTAAAATAATAAACATATTATTCTGGCAAATCTCCGAGTTAACGAATTCATACCCAGTAACAACATAACACACACACACATATATACACACACACACACATATATATATATATATATATCTTTATATATAAAAACCTTTTGTGCGTGTGTTTGTCACTAAACTCCTCCTAATCGTAATCGGCTGGGCCGATTTCGATATATTATTTTGTGTGGGTTCAAGTAAATTCGAGAATGGTTTAGACTCACAATTCGGTTCGATATCGCAATTAGTTAAGATATTAATTAAAAACATTAAAACAATACAACTCAACATTCACCTGCATTGTTGTAACAACGCTATTGTTATAAAATAAAATTTCCTTTTAACTAAATGCTTTAACACGTGAGAAAAAAAACTTTTCAAATTTTGACATAAATCGCCAAAACGGTCGCTAAATCGCCAACGTGGCTGTAATTGTAATTTTTTAAATAATTAGTTTTAATCAATTAATTTTTATTAATTATAATTAAAAATTATTGTATTGTCATCCAAAATAATCATGTACATTACATTTCAACTCAATTGAGCGCTTTAAAATGTATTTTATTAACGATTGAAAATTCCACCCAGATAAATAAATAAATAAAGGAAACAAGCAAAAAATATGTATAGAGATCGTGAGCTAATAGTAGGAATTGAAAAATGCGTAGGTTGGCGTAGAAAATTATTTTTTCAGCCAAACTGGCCAAACCCGGTATTTATTCTTAGGAAAATGCAGACGATTCATACGTTTTAGAAATTTTAATTAATATCTTTTCAAAAAAAACATTATATATGTAATTCTTCTGTGCATGTGTATGTAACAGAACTCCTCCTAAACGGCTGGACCGATTTTGATGAATGTTTTTGTCTGTTCCAGTGGAATCGAGAATGGTTTAGATTTATAATTCGATGTAGAAATGTTTATTTAATTAATTCTTTATTTATAAATTGTTAATCTTGGAATGTTTTGCATAGAATCCGGCAGACTGTGCTATGATCGCAGTATCGAATATTCAAAAATGTTTTAAGATGAGTGTACAGGACAACATCTGTAGTGTCCCCTAATATATATAGAGATAGATATAGGTATCATAAATTTTTGAAAAGTGATCTTAAGAGGACATGGTAAGATTTACGTAAAAAAATTTAATTTAAGGATTTAAAATTTTTTGTTGCTTCCTATGTGTGTGTACTATGTAAAACAAATTTTGTGCCCAAACTTTCATAAAAAGTTAGCCATTTAATTTTTAAGGAAAAAAACTTAAAATTTGTGAAGTGATTTCAAAATGCTACTCCTCCCCTACAAAAGTTGACTTACATTTATGAAATTCGACTTACATGTCCGTCAAACTATGTATAACAAAAGTTGGTATGGGTGTTGCGATAACATGATTGGTATTTGTAAAAAATTTCTTTTTATGATTGCTAGTTGAAAATTTCTTAAAAGTGTGTAAATTCTGAATTCAAATATTTAAAAAAAATAATTATTGCTTCAATTAAAAAATGCATCCCAACTTTTGTTACATGTATTATTAGCAATAGGTAGAAAAAATTCAAAACGTTAGGCAGAATAGGAAAAATGCCTTAGCTTTTTAATTGAAGACCAACTAGTTATTTTATCTTTCTGAGATAGTTAAGTTTAAAATTTTGATTTTCCATAGGGATGTGAATAATAAAGAACGTAAAATCTGTATTAATTTTGCGTTTTTTAAGTTTTCAGCTTTCAAATTTTGTGAGGTTATAGAAAAGTATGTAAAGAATAATTTAGGCTAAAAAATTATATTTGATTTTTGACCCATTTTTGTCATTTGACTCGTACTGTGTCCCCTTAAAAAACACAAAGCATCAATTGTACTGCCATTCAGTCTCTAACGTAATTTCGTGCAAAAATTACCAGTTTTCGGTATTACTAGTTGGTACTGTTAGCAATGATTTTTTCAATTAAATAGTTTTGGATATAGTTGGTTTTTGTATGGCATTTTGTTTTGTTAATTTTTTTAACTGACTTTAATTATAATTTTTGTTCAAAAGACAATGCATTTGCACCATCGACATTAGTGTCGTCACCATCTTCGATAACTGTACCGAATTCTTCTGAATGTGGATAGATTTGTAGGTAAACAATTCTAAGGAATTTGAATTCGTTAGTCTATTTTCTTCTTTTTATGTTCATTTTTTAAAATCATTATATTTATGTAAATACCATAAGATATTTTCTATTTCTGCATGGTATTCTTCTGTACGATTTTTCAATGTTGTATACAATTATTCAAACAGTGATGTGTGCTGTTCTTTCAATGACTGCAACAAGAAATTTATTGTTGCATTAGATGTTAATAATTTAGAATTCCTCTGACATAATACCTCGACATCCAGTTTTATTGGAAGTTGAGCTGATACAGTTCTGGATATAAAGTCGAATTCTCTACCGGAAAAAAATAATTTACAGGTTCAAGTCGATCTTTGCTTTTTTGTTTCAATTTTTCAGTTTCAAAAAATGTTTCATCGTTAGGAGTCAACTTTTCCATCATGCTTAAGAATCTAATATTAAGATATATTCTGTCTGTAGTCAATACCGAAAAACTGGTATTTAAACTACTTGTGAATACCGCATTACAAAATTGTACAAATGACTCAAAATACCGGAATTCGGTATACCGGTATTGCAATCCATTGTCATGAACACTTGACTGGCTTGTCAAGAGTTCAATTCTTAGTGCCACTGAACACTCGTGGCGTAGAGGCATCATTTACGCTAAATTTATCGTTGCTGCAAAATCTCACCTTGGCATAATGTGGAAGTTAGGAAAGCGGGGCACACGTTCAGATGTCGTCCTCGTCACGTGACTGTGGTTCAAGTTGACGAGGACGTTACATATAGCCCTTGCTTGACAGTGCGACGTTAATAAGTATTCACTTACTCTGACCGGATAAGAAGAAGAGTGAAAATTAACAGAAGAAAATAAATTTAGGAAAATTTTTAGAGCAATTTCAAAATTCACTAGTTCCACAACCAGTGAAAAGAAAGAAGCCAAACTTTTTAAAATAAAATTGGAAGGTCACATTTAAAAAAAAATTATGAGCTTACAGTTATCTAATAATTTTGAATTACTGAACTCTACTTTTAGTTACCTGTTTCAGTTTTGGACTAGCCCAAAAAAATAATGCTATAAATACATCAAAAGTAAAAGAAACTGTACTTCGTTGCTCTAGTCAAATTTCACCCCATATATAAAAAAATGTAAGGGGGAAACTTTTGCTTTAATGTAATACACCCATTTTCGCAAATGTGTGTGAGTGTGTGTGTGTGAACATAATTTCTTAATAAAACTAGCAGAAATAAAAAAAACACACTTATAGATAATAACTGCTAGTAAGTATTAAATTAATAGAACTTCCATGTTAGATTTCTCTCTTTTTTTTACTTAACGCATCATATTTTTTTCTCTTTTCCGTAGTTATTATTTTTTATAACTTTAAGAAATTATAGAATCCAAATTTACAATTTGTTTTCCTTTCTTTAATGTTTAGTTATTTAATTTTAGGAAATTTTTCATTCAGCAAATATATATTTTATCAATACATGCTTTTGAATTATGTAAAAAATCTTGGTTATTTTCAATTGAACCATATTTAAAGGGGGGAGGGGGAATACTTCACAAAAATGGTTGAAAAAATAATAAAAAATCCAATAAAAATAAAAAATAACTTTTAATTTTCAATTGGAAATTAAACTTAAATTTCTTCTATACTTCTAATACAATTTAAACTTTTACTATAAAAAATTAAAAGCATTTTAGCAACCCAAACTGTCTGCAATGCATTACTTAAACATTTTTCTTTCAAGTTACTATTTTCTTTTGCGAAAGTAGAAATTAGACAAAAAGAAACATTCATCTTATGAATGTTATGCATTGCACACACACACATTTTTATTTTATGTAAATAAATATTTATGAGAGATTTTGTGTCAAAGAAGTTATTCAAAAAATATTAATATTCATAAGGAGAATAAAATTTCAACACTTAGGGCTTTCTTATTCTACTACCGCCCGTGATTTTTTAAGAAAAAAGTAACATTATTTTTTTTAAATACTCTTTTAATAATAATTTAATAGATACACATACGAAAATAATGACTGTACGACAAGTCAATTTGTCTAAAATATTCCTTAAATTATGTATTTTATAGCATTAAGCAGACAAGAAAAATGATGAATTAAGAGACTTCCTTAAACAGGTTAAAAAAGTATTTGACAATTAATATAAAGGGTGTTTTTATAGAGGTATAGAAATTTAAATTGCAATAAAACAACGATGTATTATTCGATTGACATGCATTTTTTAAATCAAAAGATAATCTTGGGGCATTACATTTTAAATATGATTTCTGGCATAGGACTGCCACGGCTGGCTCTGATGTAGTCCAATCTGGACGTCCAATTTTCGATGACTTTTTCCAACATTTGTGGCCGTATATCGGCAATAACATGGCGAATGTTGTCTTCCAAATGGTCAAGCGTTTGTGGCTTATCCGCAAAGACCAATGACTTTACATTGCCCTACAGAAAATAGTCTAGCGGTGATAAATCACAAGATCTTGGAGGCCAATTCACAGGTCCAAAACGTGAAATTAGGCGGTCACCAAACGTGTCTTTCAATAAATCGATTGTGGCACGAGCTGTGTGACATGTTGCGCCGTCTTGTCGGAACCACAGCTCTTGGACATCTTGATTGTTCAATTCAGGAATGAAAAAGTTAGTAATCATGACTCTATACCAATCACCATTGATTGTAACGTTGTGGCCTTCATCATTTTTGAAGAAGTACGGACCAATGATTCCACCAGCCCATAAAGCGCACCAAACAATCAGTTTTTCTGGATGTAACGGTGTTTCGACATACACTTGTGGATTAGCTTCACTCCAAATGCAGCAGTTTTGTTTGTTGTCGTAGCCATTCAACCAGAAGTGCGCTTCATCGCTAAACAAAATTCGCTTATAAAAATCGGGAACAACGGCAATCTCGTTTTGGGCCCATTCGACGAATCTACGCCTTGCTTGATGATCGTTTTGATGAATTGATAAACCAAACTGAGAATAAATCACTTGACAGCTGTTTAATCGGACGCCATCTTGGAAAGTAATGCCAACTTAAACTTCTATACCTGAAAAAAAACACTCTGTACAAGCACTTTGCATTACGTCCACGTAAGAAAAAAATAGGCTTTAAATAATTATATATTTTATTTTAACAGCATTTGTTTAACTTGAAAATATAGTGTGGATCAAGTAAGTTTCAGATAATAAATAAATGCAAATTTGTTACCAAAAAAAAATAAGTAAGAAATTTGGAAACATATGCTTCTGTGTTACTAAACAAAGCACCAATAACACCACAAACACACACAATCAATGAAGAAATAATATAACAAATAATCAGCAGAAACAGCATTTAATACCATTATTGCTTTAATTAGAAGAAAAAATGTATACTAATACAAATTAGCGCATGAAGTTTCAAAAAATTATCTATTTTCACTTTTTTCTATTTTCTAAAAAAGTTCAAATATTTACATTTAAAATGATGTACAATAATTAGAAGTACGTTTTATTTATTTTTAAAATGAAACTACTCCTTGACGCGAATCAAATGAAAAAATTAAAGGTATTATAGTATGGCTATTAGAAATATTATCATTGATCTACACCGCATGAAAACTTCTGTTTGAGCTGTTTAGTTTCCTCTTTTGTCTTCAAATGAGTACCCTCAACATGGACTCCGCCCTAAGGGTATAAATGCCCTGTTGCAAGTTACAAAAGACAGAAGCTGAATATAAAGAAATGCACCATGCTCATAAACACATATACACGTGATATATAACATAATGATTTAAATGAAGCCCATTTTTAGAAAAAATATGGAAAGACTCAAAGCCCAAATGAGTCAGCCAATAACACCATATGGTAAGTAACTGTAAGATCTACATTTTTGGACATAAACACTCTTAAAATATTATGGATAAATATGACTATTGTACAATTCAATATGAGTCATGTAGCAATACTAACAATCTTAAAACATTCTGATACTGAAGTTATAACTGTGTACCATACTTGAAAAAACAAGATACACGTAGGATTCGTGTAGCCCAACGAAAACATCTTGAGATCCTCCCAAAAGGTGTACTTGCTAAAAATAATAAGAAAAAAAAAAGAAAATTTGAAGAGTCTTTTGCATTACCAGAAAGTAAAAAAAAAAATGCTTTCTATGCTTCTGGAAAGTACTAAAAAAGGAAATGCTCAAAAAATTACAAATTTTTACCTTAAAGTTTTTTTTTTTTTGTTTCAAAATGTAATATTTTTCATTTTATGTACCATTTTCTTAAAATCTACTTATCATACAATGCTCAAATTTTCAGAGAGCAGACATTTAACATGAGTACACATTTTAATTTGGGCAATTAGATACATCTAGTACACCTTTTTAGATATGGCATTTTTAAACTAACTTTTAGGGAAAAAATTGGACAAAACAGTCCATAATTACTTTAAATTTTAACAATTTTTAACACTTTAGCCATCGTTAAAGTGTTATTGATAGCACACATAACCTACTAAAAGAATTCTATCCATAAGGTATAAATAGCTTCTGAAAAAAATGCACATACAGTTATGCAATTTAACATAGGCTCCTATGGACGTGCCGGAACCCGTTAAGCCAATAGACGAAAAATCCAAATTTTTTATGTGTAGCATGTATTACCGTTCACACACACAATTCCTTGCCTACTCCCTCTCTGTACAATAACAATGCATTGAATTCAACAACTTCCTTTGACTGAAGTTACAATATGGATTTTAATTATAAACCGTATAAGTTGTGACGTCTTACGCGTCTTTTCTTTAACAAGTCCTTTGGATTCTTTGAACCAGGATTAATGGCAACTCTTTTCCAACCAAATCCAGGAAATAAGATGTGAAGTAAAGATGCAAATAAACGGACTTTAAATATCGGATCTTAGAGTAAGCGCGATGACAATGTAAAGGAATGTTAGACAATTGATGTGCGTTGTGGCAGTTGATAGTTACTACAGTTCGTGTTTCAAGTTTGAATGAGTTCTGCGTGACCTGGATTCATGTTATTAGTAAAGTTGCGTCCCATCGCATATAAAGACAAGAGTTACCACTACTACAAGCTGTAATAAGGTAGAATTGATTATTTAATATTAAAATCGAAGATTAGGCGGTTCGCTTATTGATATTGGTCTGAACTAGATTAGGTCTTATTATAAATATATATATATATATATATATATATATATATATATATATATATATATATATATATATATATTGTGTGTTGCGTATTTCGTCATCGTAGAATCTATCATATTAATTATTATAATTGAATTTCTTAAAGTTTTAAGTCGAATATCTTAATAAAGTAATTTTAAGATAATGTTTGATACTAGTTCTTTCGCTAATCCTACACCTCTAGCTCACGCTGATACTTCGAGAGATGTACTTCCAAGGGGAGGAACATCACAAAGTTAGAAAGTTAAGTATTAAATTTAACACATACTTTTATATCTAATCAGTCCAAGGGGTCACTGAGGATTATTAAAATTTTTCTTAACTTAGTACTGTTAAATTACCAAATAAATTGAGCATTACTGATACATTTATAAGTACACAGTGTTTTTTCCAGATATAGAAGTTTAAGTCGAAATAACTTTCCAAGATGGCGACCGATTTAACAGCTGTCAAGGGATTTATTCTGAGTTGGGTTTGGCAATTCATCTTGAATAGACTCACGCCTGAACAATGCTTTCAAATTGTGCAATTGTATTTCTAAATAATGGTCGATTTTCATAAACGAACTTTGTTTAGCGATGAAGCACTTCTGGTTGAATGGCTACGTCAACCAACAAAACTGCAGCATTTGAAGTGAAGCTAATCCACAAGTGTATGTTGAAACACCGTGAAAAACCTGTTTGGTGCATTTATGGGCTGGTGGAATCCTTCTTCAAAAACGACGAAGGCCACAACGTGGTATCGATGTAGAGCCATGATTACTAACTTTTTCATTCTGAATTGAACAATCATGATGTCCAGGAGCTGTGGTTCCAACAAGACGGCGCAACATGTCACAGCTCGGGCCACAATCGATTTATTGAAAGACACGTTTGGTGACCGCCTAATTTCACGTTTTGGACCTGTGTATTGGCCTCCAAGATCTTGTGATTTAACACCGCTAGAGACTATTTTCTGTGGGGCTATGTAAATTCATTGGTCTATGCGGATAAACCACAAACCCTTGACCATTTGGAAGACAACATTCGCCGTGTTATTGCCAATATACGGCCACAAATGTTGGAAAAAAGTCATCGAAAATGGACGTCAGATTGGATTACATCCGAGCCAGCCGTGGCAGTCATATGCGAGAAATCATATTTAGAATGTAATGCCACAATATATTCTTTCGAATAAAAAAAATCATGTCAATCGAATAATACATCATTGTTTTATTGCAATTTAAAGTTCTATACCTCTCAAAAAATACCCTTTATATTATGTTAGTGTAAATGTGTATCACGTCTTTTTAATTACGTGAAAATGTAATTTTGTTTTGTTGTGCCTTTCAGTAAAGTAGTAATGTTTTTAAATAATCTTCTACTTTCGACATGCTCGACCCCCGCGCCTCCCCTTAAGGCAGATCCCTCACAGTTTGAGAAACGCTCTCTTAATGTATTTACTGTCATCATCGAAATGCGCAATAGAGAAACGCCTCTTTATAAAGAGGTTAGTTGCTTAAACACTTTGAAATATTGTAATTTGCCACACTTTAAATTGACTTCAGCATTCTAAGAAAATGTTTAAGTATTTCCTGAGATATTTCCCACATTTACTTTACACCGCATAAAATCCTTTCGAGAAACATTGCGAACGGACGCCAACAATAAGACTTCATTTGCACAGATGTGATGAAGACACACAACTCTCAATTATTCTCGGATGTCATGCAATATTTCGCGTTTCAATTCTCCTTTGATAATGAAATTTCGCTCTCCGCCAAGTTTCAATTTAAAGTTCTATTTGGGAGGGAATAGGATATCAGCATGATTCTACGAATCATCTCGCCCCATCTGCTCACGATTTCATAGACATTAAGACAATGTAGCACATTGTAACAGTCCCTTTTGACTTCCAATATTATTGTGTGTATTGTTTAGGAGCAAATGGAGAGATCCAATTGTGTGAAAGCGAAATGAGCCCCCGCGGAAATTATTAGCGAGGGAGTGATTGAGTTACAGAGTTCCGTATTTTATTCTTGATTACTTATACTTTATAAAATCCCATAATATGAAACGTCTTTAGAAATAAGAAATCTCGTTTTACTGAATTATTTTAGATTAATAAAATGTATTTGGTCTGATTACTGAAAAAAATTACCACTCAATGGTAATGTCCAACGTATATTATTCTATAAACTGTGTAAAATATTATGGTATCATTAGTATGAAGAATTCAGTGAGATACGTTTAAAGCGATAACACATAAGAAGAAATATCGGTTTACATGATACAGTGGTCCTGAGAAACAATTATGTATTTTCATGCTGTTTTTTTTTCTTCTTTTTAATATAAAATGAAAATCACTTACCAGGAAAAGTTTCCTTTACTGGTAAAGGGAGGATATGGAAACTGAACTGACATTTAATGAAACATTTGATAAAATTTCTGTTTTATTGGATTGTCCTATGTATCATCGAAATAATTAGTTGCAGTACTTGGTGATATATATATATATAATCTGCGTAAAGTTCCAATTAAGCAGATAAAGACATTTTGTAGTTTATTCAAAATATCATTGAGTAAGATTCCGACGACGAAAATGAAATGAATAATACAGCTCCTGTTCTCATATTATCCGAAAATAAGAACGCCATAAAAGGTATGCACGTTTATTTAAACGCACATTCCAATGCTGAAATGTATAGCAGAATTGATGTTATTAATACTTTCTTGACAACCGTAAAATCCGGAGTATAACGCGCACCTGTACTTTCAAGCTGAATTTTTTAAAATTTTTAAGTACATTTGATGTATAATGCACCTTCCCTTTCAACAATGAAATCTTAAATACTTTAGTATAATATAAATTTCTTTTATGTTTTGAAGTCGATTATTCGAAGTATTATCCCAGACATTTGAAAAAATAGTATATTTCTAGAACACCAAATCTTTTAGTTCATGAGGCAAGTCGTTTCTTTTAAGTAAACAATGCTTCGATACATCTAGAAGTAATTTTTTATGCTCATCTATTTTGTTATTTTTAAAGCTATCAATTTTATAACCGGCATACATCGTGCACCCTTACGTTTCAATCTTAATTTGTGTGCTCAAATTGTACGTTATATGCCGGATTTTACAGTATTTAATGATAAACAAAGACAATATACAATGAAAAATAGCATATTTCTGAAAATATAATAAATGTTTCGTGTTTCAAAACTCTTGAAAATTTTGTATTAAATTTCATAAAATTTTGTTTAACTGATTGTTATTAAATTCATGTGGATGTATACATATCTATGTAAATAAAAAAATTTTCTAATAATCTTAATTTTGTTCACAATATATATATATATATATATATATATATATATATATATATATATATAAGACGCATTTGTAGTACGTTTGTCTGTTCCCTTATGACTCAAGATCCAGACAACCAAATAACGTGAAATTTGGTACACGTGCACAAAATTACAGGAGAAAGGTTCTTAAATAGGTTTGGCATTCATAATTCTTTCCGAATTTTTTAAAATTTAATTTTTAAGTGATTTTCCAGTGTTATGACGTCAAATTTTACGTTTCTCACTAAGTGGACAATTTATACTTTACATGCAGTTTTTCAAGATTATTACATATTTTTTACTGTAGCTATGCTTATCGGTTGGAATATTTATTCAATTTTTCTATTCTTTGATATTTAATTAGGATTATTTTTCGAAAAAATCATTTTTTTAAGGATTTTTCTTTTAACAACTAAAATTTTGTTTTGTTGTTTTGGCAACATTTAGGTGTTATCGCGGGATGTTTATGTGTGTGATTTTGCTTGCAAATTACAACTTACAATTACAGTATTTTTTCAGAGAATTTATTTATTTCTTTAGAATGCAAAGGTTATAATTTTGACAATTTAAAACTTCTTATTGATAATGGCATTTCAGTTCTTATTACTGTGATTAACATAAGTATAGTATTTCCGTTTTCGTTATCTGTTTTAGATAGTATGAAATTAATAATATTTTGCAATTTTGTGTCTTTATTTAAACCTTTAAGGATATACTATTGGCTTCAGTGCATTAAATTGCCTTGCAGAAAATCAAACATGGGTAATTATACTGCCCCAGCAAAAGCAGTATTGGTAGTAATTACATACCAAACTGGAAGAGGCATCAGAGAATGAGCAAAACAGACAAATGGCTTAAATACCTGTTGAGGAAGCAGATAGTCGTAAGATAAATTATTTTTGGTACTTATGTACTATCCTAACAATCGCAAACGTTCAAAATAACTTGCGAAGTTTGAACTCCGATTTCGCATGTCATATATATTGCTGAATTGTGAGTCATGTGCTTCGTTTCATATAATGTCGCCAATAGGTTTCAGTTATACCTTATTTTTTCAAATTATGCTTTTGCATTGCTAAAGTTAGTTCAGTTCTTTTTATGTCAGTAAATGTTAGTATTGTACTTCATTTTTCAATTTATTCTTATTATCGGGATATATATTCTTAAGTTAATTTTTTTATTTAGTATTTACGTATTATTGCACAATCGGCAACGTTCAAGACAACTTGCCACTTTGGCAATCCCAACTTTTTGTGCGTTGAATTTGCAATCACGTGCTTCATTTTGTATAATGTCGCCAATAAGTTGCGATAATACATAAGTACCTTTAATTTTGTACGTTACTATAACATTAGATGGGCCGCAACATAACAATTTGGCGTGATTTCAAAATCATGCCAAAAATGAGTAGCCTGCCAATATGAAAATTTATATTATGAGCATTATCTTAGCCTGTTTTATCTTTCCCTCCACTAATCCTTAATTAATTCAATACATAATTTTTATACTTTTTATATTTTAGTACTTACATTTATTTTTGACGATGATGTACTGCAAATATTTTTTTACACATTGCGATGTCTTTTTGCAAAATTAATCAGTGTTATTTTCCTTAAATATGTTTTTTATATTTTTGACAATTTTTAAAATTTTGTTTGATGTCTATCTGAAAGGCAAATAGCAAAATAAATATTTTACAGTATATATATTGTGTTTGTACGAAAATGTTTATACTGATTTAATCAAAATATTGAACCTTCTTTTATATTTGATATCTTTTTAAGATTTAATTTTATGTTATAACTAGCTATACCTAGCTAATTGTTGCTTTTTGTGCTCAGTCAGCTTTAAAAGACTGGTACCCATACAATATGCCATGAATCTTACAAAAAGTATAATACACAAAAATTCAAACAAATATATATATATATATATATATATATATATATATATATAAAATATATAAAAACAATCACAATTATCAATTGAAAAATTGAAATATATGAATCCTATATAAAAACATTGCAAAACACTTATAACAAAATATCAATGCGGAAAAGCCATTCTTGAATATAAAAGATAATATTCCATCGTTTTCAAACAAAATTAAAAATTATAAAATAAAATAAAAATTTATAAAAATATCCACAGTGCAATCTCGGACTTAGGACCGATAAGTGGGGTTAAACTAGTTTGATGGTAACAACCTTCCCCTATTGCAACTTAGTAAGGTTAATTGGAAAATATCAAATTTCAAAAAAAAAATTAAAAATTAATAAGTTAAAATTAAATCATTATACTTGAAAAAATAAAGCTATTCGCCATTGCATTCTGAAAGATATTTCAATATTAAAATTTAAAACAATTTTTAAAATTTAAATATATTTTATATATATATATATATATATATATATATTTTAAAATAAATTTTATATATATATGGTCGATATATATATATATATATACATATTTAAAATATATTTTATATATATATATATATATATTTAAAATATATTTTATATATATATATATATATATATATATATATATATATATTTTCTATATAAATATATATTTTCTATATATATATATATATATATATATATATATATATTATATATTCATTATATATACATATTTAAAATATATTTTATATATATATATATATATTTAAAATATATTTTATATATATATATATATATATATATATATATATATATATATATATATATATATATATATATATATATATATAAGACACATTTGTTGTCTGTTTCCTTATAACTCAAGATCTAGACTACCAAATAATTTAAATTTTGTACACATTCACAAAATTACATGGGGAAGGTTCTTAAACAGGTTTCGTTCCATCCCAACCCAACTCTGGCCTCCTCAGCCAAAAAGAGTGCTCCATGTGCATGTCTGAGCCATGGGTTCATTTTAGAGAAAACTTTACTAAACAAAAGCGGTAAGTAATTTGCAATACTGCTTTGTTATATTTACTTTACTGTAAGCAAATACTGCAACAAATATCACAATACTTACTACATTCCAATTCCATTTCTTCATTCATAGGAATTCATTGTCATTTTTTGCTACAGTCATGGCTATGAGAAAAAAGGGTGGGGGAGTATAGACTTGCAGACATAATGCTTTTCTCAATGGCAATTGTATGTGGTCTGCTCTACAGTGGGCAGTGAGGAAAATCTTTTTGTACACACTCCAAATGGAACTGCCAAAAATGTTGTCTATCACATTCCTTTAAAATAAATGTACCCTTTTATTGCATTCAAATAAACAGTTTTGTAAGCTTCTACAGAAAACCTTATTTTAAACCCGGGCAAAGCCGGGTACTTGCATCTAGTATATATACATATACTGCTGCCAATAATAATGTTGAGACTTTGTTAAAAGTCCGTGAAAACTTTAACAATACCCGTTCCTTCAAGATTGGAATCATAATTTATTTTTCCAGTCGCTCGAAAAACATTCAAAATAAAAAAGGTTCCCGAACAATTTAAAGGCGAAATTATTTTTAAATATTCTTGATTAAAGATTTAATAATTTACAAGTTCATGTTTTCCGAAGAAGAATTAAATAATTATAGTAAGCTTAAAGATGTAGAATTATAAAGAATTTTCTCCCCACACCGTAAGAATGCTATAATAGATTTCAGAAAGCGCAAAAAATAAGTTCAGAGAGTTATGTACAATTTGCATCACGATTATGCGCGACATTTGAGTATTATTGTCAGCTGCGCAACGTGAATGATTTTAAATCATTGTGTGAGTTAATTGCATCGGATAAAATAATGAGCACACTCAATAAAAAATTAATGTCTCACATGAGCATAAAACAGGGAGAGAAATATTTCAAACCACATGAGTTAGGGCGTGAGTGCGATATATATTTGTCATCGAAAAATACAAATATATAAAATTAAGAATGAGATATTTTCTAAGCCCTTTTGTGAAAATGCCAAGCGTTTTAGTTATAATAAACAAAAAAATTTAATGCTTAAATACCGCGAGAGGCATCGAATGTATTTTTATCCGAGTTAAAAAATGATAAATGTGTATTGTGTAAAAATAATGTTCATGCTTTACAATTTTGTCCACAATTTAAAATGTTTTCTGTAAACGAAAGAGTAGATTTTGTTAAAAATAATAGACTTTATTTTAAATGTTTTTCACCTCAATGCAGCGTTAGAAGATGTCGATCAAAAAATTGTTTCTGCTCTAAACCGCATAATAAATTATTACATTATCTCAGAGAAATAAAAAATAATTATTTCTTCCCCTGGAGATGACGAAAGAGGTTAACCGGGATGAATCACAATTTGCCTTGAGTGTAAATGCTAAATCTTTCGTTCCAAAAGTAGACAAAACACAAATCGTGGCAACGGCATGTTATAAAAACAAATACCTTTTGAGTACTGCTTTAATTCTAGTAAAAGATAAATAGTCAGAATGGCAGACATTTAGGGCCTTGTTAGACTCGGGAAGTGAAACATGTCTAATTTCAAATGAGTGCGCGAATAAATTACGACTT
The DNA here is from genome assembly GCA_019973935.1 of Trichonephila clavipes. Taxonomy (NCBI): domain Eukaryota; kingdom Metazoa; phylum Arthropoda; class Arachnida; order Araneae; family Nephilidae; genus Trichonephila; species Trichonephila clavipes. Next base: position 75,232 of record BMAU01003057.1, on the reverse strand, counting down.
AAGACCGAAAGAATAAATACATTAATCTCGTGTTTAAATGGTGCCTCTTTGGTTGTCAATGGGTGTGTTTAAATGGCGATTTCTAATCAAAATAAATCTTTCGAAAGGGATTTGGATATGCTCGTAGTTAAAAAATCACTGATTTTATTCCGCAGAAAGCGTTAAAGATAAATTCTGAATTTTCTAATTTTGTGGAATTAGCGGATTCTAATTTTAATGTTCCCGGCAAAATTGATTTATTATTAGGTGCAAATATATTTTATGAGTTATTGAAACCGGAAAGAATTAAAATAAAAGATTCGTAATTACTGTTAGTCAACAGCGTATTTGGTTATATAGTAAATGGTAATTTAGATTCAATAAATAAAACTAAGGTTCACTGCGGTTTGATTCGTGATGAGGACTTGAATAAAACTTTAGAAAAATTTTGGAAAGTAGAGGAGGTAAAGGAACCAATAGTTAAAAATAAAGAAAGGCTAATTTGTGAGGAACATTACTCGAATACTCATTTTAGAACTAAAGAGGGTAAATATGTAGTATCTATGCCCTTAAAAGGAAACCTCGTGTTTGTGTAATTCGAAAGACATAGCCCTCAAACGGCTTGATCGCTGTGGAATCGCTTAGCTAGAGATGAAAATTACTTAAATTTATATCGTGAATTTTTAAGAGATTATGAAAGACTGGGTTACATGAAGGAAGTGACTAATGAAACTGAACCCGAAATCACATATTACGCTACCCACCATGGAATTTATCGTCCAGAAAAGTCCACAACAAAACTAAGAGTTGTCTTTAACTACTCTTCGTTAACAGATAATGGAATATCTTTAGATGACTTTCAATATAATGGAGGAGTGATACAAGAGGACTTATATGTGCAAATGCTCAGATTCAGAACTTAAACGTATACATTTACAGCAGACATTAAAATGATGTATCGAACTATATTAATTAACCCTAAACAGCGTAATCTGCAGAGAATCGTTTGGTGTGAAAGTGAACACGAATCACCCAAAATTTACGAACTTTCGACTGTTACCTATGGCACTGTAAGTGCTCCCTACTTAGCACAGAGAACTTTAACCCAATTGTTGATGGATGAAGAGGCTAACTTCCCTATAGCAGCTTCCGTTTTTGGAACAACTTATATATGGACGATGTACTTTGTGGTGCAGCAACGTTAGATGAGGCAATTGTTCTCAGACAACAATTAAAAGGAGTTTTGAAAAGTGCTGGAATGGAGTTGCATAAACTTTGCGCCAATCACGAGAAATTGTCACCATATCTCGAACAGAATTACAATTTAGCAACTTTAAGAGAGACGAAAACGTTAGGAGTCTCGTGGAAGCCGAACCCAGATTGCTTTTTGATTAAAGAAAAAAAGTCAGTTTGGACAGTTCTTATACAAAAAGAGACGTCTTGTCTACTATTGCCAAGATCTTTGACCCTGTTGGACTGATGACACCAGTAATTTCTAAAGCAAAGATTTTCCTACAGCGTTTGTGGAGAAGCAAACTGAAATTGAATGACCTTCTGCCAGATGAAGAATATCGAGATTGGCAACAATTCCTAGCATCCTTAGAGAATATCAATAATATAGAGATACCAAGGCGTATTCTTGTCGCTTTTCCAGATGTTATTGAAATCCGTGGCTTTGCTGATGCCTCAGAGAGATGCTACGGTGCAGCAGTTTACTGCAAATCTAAAAATTTGAAGAGTGAAACTTTTAGTTCGGTTAATCACAAGCAAATCGAGAGTAGCGCCTATTAAAAGCCTGACAATTCCCAGACTTGAATTGTGTACTGCAGTGCTATTGGCAAAACTTGTGAAAAGAGTTCTAGCTGCTTTACAACTAGAAACTGCTGAATTATATCTTTGGTCGGATTCGATGATCGCCTTGGCGTGGTTTCGAAAGGAACCGATGGACTTAGACCTTGTTCAAAATAGGGTTGCCAAGATACAAGAACTCTATTCTAATCAGTTATGGAGACACGTACCATCTGATCAAAATCCTGCAGACTTAGTCTCCAGAGGAGTCGATCCTGATAAACTTTTGCAACAAAATTTATGGTTTAATGGACCAACATTTCTTTCAGGTGATGGCTATCCCAATCGAACTATAAACTGTAGAGAGAAACTAGATGAAAATAATTCAGAACTGAAAAACTGTGTTAATGAACAAATTGAAAACTTTCAATCGGTGCTTACTATTCATGTTAATGATTTTTTTAAACGACCTTCTTAATCTAAGCAATAATTATATAACTATTTTACGTGTATTAAGTTTTATTTTCAGGTTCGTGGAAAATTTAAAGGGAATAAATAAAGTGGCTGGTCCACTCACAGCAAAAGAATTTGAGAAAGCTGAAACATATCTGGTAAAAAAGGTGCAAGAGCAAGAATTTTCAAGTGATATTAACCATCTTAAAAGTAAAGGAGTGTGCTACCAAACAGTAAGTTAAAGACATTGAATCCCTTTTAGATGACAACGGTGTCTTAAGAGTAGGAGGACGATTGTGTAATTTAGAGTTAAGTTTTTAATAAAAAGCTCCAGATAATTTTGCCAAAAAAATAATAAATTAGCTTTAATAATAATGGAATATTTTCATAAGAAATATTTACACGTGAGAACTGTATTTTTACTGAATCATATTCGGGAAAAATTTTGGCCATTGAATGGTAGGTCAATGTGCAGAAAAATTGTATATAAATGTATTGTATGTTTTAAAGCGAAATCAATTGTGTCAACTCAAATTATGGGTAATTTGCCAAAAGAGATACTTATTACTGGTTATCCATTTAATTGTTCAGGAGTAGATTTCTCTGGTCCTTTTTTCATTAAAAATAAAGGACAACGTAAAAGAAATTTGTTTAAAGTATATATTTGTACTTTTGTGTCTTTTGTGTTTAAAGCGGTACATATTGAGTTAGTATCAGATTTAACATCGCAAGCATTCATTGCCGCGTTGAAAAGGTTTATGGCTCGAAGAGGCAAATGTGCAAAACTGTTTTCGGACAATGGTAAAAATTTCGTCGAAGCTAGCAATGAAATTAAAAACTCATTGAAATAGTCAGAAACCCAGACGAAAAATTAGCTAATTACTTAGCAGCAGAAGGAATAGAGTGGAAATTTATTTTCCGCGAGGTCGCCCAATTTTGTAGGTCTTTGGGAAGCGGCCATAAAAAAGTCATGTAAATATCACTTAAAAATAGTTGTGAATGGAATTAATTAAACGTACGAGGAACTACTTACGGTCACTGTGTACAAATTGAGGGAATTTTAAATTCTCGACCGTTAATGCCCCTATCAAACAATGGTTATGATTTCTAAGTGCTTACACCCAGCCCATTTTTAATCAATATGTCTTTAAATTCGCTAGAAAAGCCTAATTTTACCAAATGTAAAGAGAGTAATCTCAAAAGGTGGCAAAAATAACTAAGATAGTTCAATTAATGTGGAAATTTTGGAGTCGTAATTACTTGAATCATTTACAAAAGATGGGGAAATGGATGTTTGAAAAAACAACGTTAAAATTGAGACTTGGTTTTAATAAATGAAGAAAATTTACCAACCTATAAATGGGTATTAGGTAGAATCGTAGAATTGTATTATGGCGAAGATAAAAAGTGCGTGTTGTTAAAATTAAAACTCAGTATAGTACATGTAAAAGGGCCATATCAAAAATTTTATGTTTTACCAATGGAAGATCCTAAATATAATTTGAATTTTTCATTTAGTGTACCATTGGTGGTGTGTAAATTTGCTCATTGTTAGTAAAGTGATTTTGTATTTGTATAAAAAAAAATTGTTATTTGTGAAATTTTGCATTTATATAATGCTTTATGTAATTGTATTTCTTGAGAATTGTCAAGTGTTGAATGTGTAAAGTGATCTAGATGCAACAAATATGAATGTTAATTTTGTAACAATGATTGCATGGTTAAACCATTGCAATGTGGGGCGGTGTGTTAGTTCTGTTAATGGACAGCGCCCTCTAGCTGCTTGTAAACTAAAATTTCAGTGTGTGTGTGTAACAATAACTCCGAGAGGTAGTGTACGGAGTAGAGAAATTAAAAGAGATCACAGTCCACTACTAGTGTTGTTTATTGTGTTCAGCCAAGACAAATACATAAACAAATGGAAAGCCAAAGAAAAAAAGTTTTAAAGGAAGTGAAAAGAAATATATATATTTATATACAGTCGAACCTCTGTATTGCGAATTTTTCTATATAGCGAACTTTTTCTTAGAACCTTGAACATTACACGATTTTCTTCGTGAAATAACCTCTCTATAGTGAAGTGCATTTTCTGTACAATGAACATTTTGTTTGTGATTCAATTTTTTTTCTCCCTATTTTTAAAGTATTTCTACCTCTGTGATCCACCGTTGCCAACATTGAACACCACATCGCCCGACCGGAGGCGGTTGTCTATTTTTAAAGTATCAAAGAACATTTCGAGTTATTCACTCTTTAACACATTTTATGGTGGTCATAAAGTTCGAATTCGTTTTATTAGAACCCAACTCACCGAGAGCAAAAAAGTTTTGGACGTTTCATCTAAGAAATGAAACTTTTAGCCCCCACTGTCCAGTTCACTAGAAACATCTCTGGTATCCCCTTTCACACTCAGTGGAAATGTCCTGTGTTCTAGTTACAAAATAATGCATGTTTAATCTTACTTGTATGCTTTAAACGAGAAAATGTCCTTAAAATTCGCTAATTTTAATGTAAGATTATTTTCTTCAAGGGACACAGTACGATTCAATTGACAAAAATCGGCCAAAAATCAAACATAAATTGTTTAGCCTTAATTATTTTTTTTATATACTTTTCTATTACCTCACAAAATTTGAAAGCTACAGACGTAAAAAACGCAGAATTAGGATAGCTTTTATGTTTGTTTTATTCACATTCTTTTGGCAAATCAAAACTTTAAACTTACTTATCTCAGAAAGATAAAATAACTAGTTTGTCTTCATTTAAAATGCTAAGGCTTTTTTCCTATTATGCCTGAAAAAAATGCTTTGAATTTTTTTTACCTATTGTTAATAGTACATGTAACAAAAATTGGTATGCATTTTTGATCAAAGCAATATTTATTTTTTTAAAAAATAATTGAACTCAGAAATTATACATTATTACATCTTTTAAGGAATTTTCTATAAGCATTTATAAAAAGATGTATTGTACAAATACCAATCATATTTTTGCAAAACCCATACGAACGTTGGTTATACATAGTTTGAAGTACTTTTAAACCAAATTTTATGCGTGTACGTAAATTTTTGTAGGAGAGAGAGAGGAGTTAGCATTTTAAAATCACTTCACAAATTTCAAGTTTTTTCCTTAAAAAATTTAATGGCTAGCTTTTTATGAAAGTTTGAGCACAAAATCTGTTTTACATAGTATACACATATAGGAGGCAACCAAACATTTTTTTAAATCCTTAAATTAAAAATGTTTGCGTAAATCTTACCATGTCCCCTTAATATTGAAAATACAGTGTAATTTTCGACATTTTATTTCCTTGTTTTCCTTGCAGTGTTTCTTTCCATCTTTTTGTTTTAGGGGGTAAGATATATAAATTAAACATATATTAATTTTTAAAACAAGTGTGAATAATTATTTTTTTAATATACAGTGTTTATGAATTTAAAATTAGTTTTATATGGTTTACTAAGTATATCAAAAAATGATCCTCTATAACGAAGTTTTTTCTGGATTTATCGACTTCCGTTATATAGATGTCCGACTGTATATGTAAATACCGATATCTCGTAAACTTTATGTACACACTGTGTAGAAAATAAAGATCCTTTTTATTTGTATTAATATACTTCTAACCGGTACTACACCCCGGTTTTAATGACATTTTTACTTTTCTTAGGTATGCTATGAGTAAAATTTATAATCTCTATCAAGTGTGCTTTTCTTTCCGTGATTAATTCATTCGTCAGTGAAATTAAATATTCGTTAGGCATTCCTAATTTTTTCTTCCATCATTTCAACACAGCTTAATTTTCTCAAGAACTTTCAAACCAGCATATTTCTTGGAATAAATGAAACAAGAATGCCAGTATCTTGTGCAAACAAACTTATCTTGTGCAATTTTAGCTCAATTAGAAGTACAGACAATATGATGAAAATATGAAAGACAATATGATGTATTTTCATATTTTTTAACGTTTTTTTATCATTCCATACGTTTAATTTTGATAATATCTTCTTTTTCATAATTATTTTTAGATAAAAAAAACTGAGATAAAAACCTCTTTCATACGATTATGTGTGCAGGATTATTTTAATTAAAAAGAATATAAGTTCAAAAAAACCACAGGGAAAAAAATCCTTTAAAAAGTTAAATGCTTGCAAATGTTTACTAATTCTGGGCTTCGCATAGAGCATTTGCAAATGTTTGTCATGAAATGGAACAGGGATCCATCCCAAAAATACGACTCGAGGGCCATCACCAGCTCTTTAGCATGATTATAATCCAATTTTGATTACCTAGCAAATTTAACACTGTATTTAAATGAGTAATAAGTCACAAACTAATTAAGGAGTACAAATAATTGAGATACGAAATGAAGGTCCACATTTTATCTGTAATTAATGATATCAGATTTATCCTTGAAATTCACAGTGACATTGTAATTTACAGAATGAATTGAAACACTATAATATAATAATTAATGAGATTTATGCAGCTGTAACTTTTCACTGACAAATGTTTGCAGCTCCAAACTACATTACTTATGCGCTGTTATGGTGAGCTAGTTAAGTTTCAGCTTTTGGGACTCGTGGAGGAATGAGTGTGACCCTTGGGCTATTAAGTTAAGGGACCACAGGTGTACTACATTTACAAATGCATCATGTTTGTTGTTGTTGTTACTAATTCCACCTGATCGGCATGTGCCTGATCCAGGCCCATGAAATTCATCACGAGAAAGAGCTAGATTGTAATTCTATCCCAAATGTATCGTATAAAAGTTTACTGGTTTTTCTAACATTCTTAGTCAAAAGTGATTTCAAGAGCTTTTGAGCATTTTACTTGGTTCAAAAGATATTTTGTAGTTTTTACACATGTATAGTCACTAAAAATAAGAACACGTGTTAATTAATTTTCTTAAGAACAAAAATGTTTACCTCTTAGCACAGTGTTTCTCAAACGTTGGACACGCCTCCCTAGGGTGGAGTGATATCCCTACGAGGGGGGCGCGAGTATAATGTAAAGTCGAAAGTAAAAGAATATTTAAACAAATTATTAACTTACTGAAAGTAAACAAATATATTCTGGCATAATAAAAAATAAAATGTTCATCCACACTATAATACACTTATAAATATATCAGTACTGCACAATCTAATTTAAATTTAATTTAACAATACTAAGTTAAGGAAAAGTTTAATAATTACCAGTGACCCCATGGATTTGTCATGTATAAAATAATATGCCAACAATATCACTTATCTGGATATAATTTGTACCGTTAATATAATTAATCTCTTAAATGCCAAGTAAAAATTACGCGATTCCTTCACTAATGCCTCCGTTTAGCGCGTAGGTAAGCGTATGTGGTGCATTGGGGGGGGCTAGAAAATGAATACATAATCAAATCCTCTGAAACAAGTAAAAAAATACTTCGCAAACACTCTCAATGTCATTTTATAGCTTTCCCAAGCATTTGGAATAATTTTATGGATTGCGGTTCACAGAAAAGAAAGTACTTCGGAAAGACGTATAAATACGTCTTGGGGCAAATAACACACTAACTGAGCAAGACGTGTATATACGTCGGAGGAACTTAAGAGCTCAAAGTCATATTGTGGGTTTAGCACCAAAGTATAGCATTATTGAATTTATTACATCGTTATTGTATGGAGGGGGGGACACAATACAAATTATGATTGAATATTGGGTCGCAAACATTGAAAGTTTGAGAAGCAGTGTCTTAGTATATTAAATGAGCGTCTTAGACATTTGATGTTAAAAGATCCTAACTATTTATTTATGAATGAAGTGTTGTGAAACTTCTAAATCCAAATCTACGTTCCTAAAGTTGAAGAAATATTCAATATGGATTTTTTTCCTACCTGAGAATGTGAGTGATTATATATTAACATCGCACTACAAAACTACCTGAAGGCTATCAACAACGCGGACCTCGTAATTTTGAACCTCAGTCAAGTGACGAGGACAGCACCAGACCCAGTACCTCCTCTTCAAACTACTAGATAGCTCTAACGGGTGGGCTTCGATTCTGAACACATTAAACATGCATCTGCCCCTCAACACTAAGGGTGTTTAATTGCACTTGGGATCAAAGTCATGGCACGCCAGCCATTAGTTTGTGACCATGACTACCTGACATGAAAAATATAATTTTAAGATAACCTTCATTATTGTGAACTTATTATTATATTCTAATTATCGCAATGGTATTTAAAAATGCTAATGTACTCTTCGACTTTTAAATGTCCATTAATGATTCATTTTTAAAACATATGTTATCAAATAAAATTTTTTTGTCGAAAATGCTTAAAAAAAAAAGACGAACTAAATACCTTTAATTATCTATAGAAATTGAAAATAACGTTATTTTGTGTTTGTTTTATTTTATTTATTTATTTTTTGTCATATATGCATGAATTACTTTAATTTTCATTTTTGAAACCAATTTAATTTTTTTTAAATTACTTAAATAATACTTAAACATATCACACTTAACCATTAGCAATGCGAATTATGAAAATTAACGTAATATAATTTTTTAAGCGTAGGCACCGTAATATTTTTGTTAAAGGAAACTATACACTGGCAGAAAAAAAAAATCCCAATGACTCCCCCCCACAAAAAAAGAAAGAAAATATTGTAGAGTAATGAAATCAGGACAATATTGAATAGTCTAGTAAACATGTTCAGTTGATTAAATATTCAAAATAACAGGTTAAATATAGCTCAAGAAAATGCATTTCAAATGGGAACTGCTGTTATATTACTATCCGGTTTATCTGCCAGAATTTTCAATGCAAGCGTGCATGTATCGTGCCATACATATGTCAAATGTCACTATTTGTGGTATGGAGTTCCATGCCTGCCGTGTCAATACTGGGACGTTAAAAGCTGGCTGTGGATTATGATGAAGTTTTCGTCCAATGATATCCCATACGGACTCAATTGGAGACAGATCTGGTTATCTCGCAGGCCTAGGTAACATGTCAACAATATGTAGAGCACGTTGTATTAAAAGATATGTCAGAGAGATCGTTATCCTGTTCGAAAACTCTCCCCTTGAATGTTGTGCATGTATGACAGTACTATAGGTTGGATTATCAGACTAACGTAAAAATTTGCAGTCAGTGTGTTTGGGATAACCCCTTGAGTGCTCCTGCTGTCATAGGAAATTCCTCCCCAGACCATTATTTCAAATGTATGTCCAGTGTGTCTAGGCCGCATGCGTTCCTCTGGTCTTCCTCTGACCAACAAACGACAATCAATGACACCAAAGTAGAACCTGCTTTCATTAGAACACACAACAGATCTTCACTACTTCCTTTAATGAGCTTTGGCTTAACACCAGTGGTGTCGCAAACGGCAGTGGCTTGGAATCAGTGGAATATACGGTACAAGGTGCTTGATTTGGGGCTGTCCTTGAAGTAACCGATTTCTAATTGTTCCTTGTAACACTGTGGTTCGAAATGAAGCTCGAATTGCTGCCGCAGATGCAGTGCGATGCGCCATAACCATATGCCGAATATGGTGGTCATCCCTATCAGAAGTGCAACGTGGCCTCCCGGAACCCTGTTTTCTACTGACAGTACAATCCCTTGACCACTGCTCCCAATAATAGTGCCCATTCATAGTGCTTGGTAGAAACGGATACATTCCTTCAAAGGTTCTCTGCATTACTGCAGAAAGAAAACCCACATTTTCTCAGCCCTATTACACGACCTCGTTCAAAATCGGTGAGCAACTGATGATAAAGGCTTCTTCGTCTTCTTAAATGCATTCCTGGCTAACATCAACTCAACACGTCAAATGTTACAGACAAATAACTTACTTTATATCACATATTTAAAGCAACTCTGATTTGCAAGTTCAGTGTGTCGCTACTAGCGCCACACTTAAGTGCGAAGCGGGTAATTTGAATTGATGTTCGCTTTCATATGTATCAACAAGCCTACCAAATTTTCTTTATCTAACACAAGTCTTTCTAGTCTTGGGATTTTTCCCCGTCACTGTATATATGTATTCCTTAAAATATCATCTCAATTTATGTAGATAATAAAGAACTGATATTAAATATTTACGTATGAAGTTCTTTTTTAAATATGAAATTGACAAATTGAACAAAGAGATTCATAACTTGTAGTTGCAAAGTATATATATATGTGTGTGTGTGTATATATATAAAAAGTGTTTTTTTTTTCAGGTATAGAAGTTTAAGTTGGCATTACTTTCCAAGATGGCGACCGATTTAACAGCTGTCAAGTGATTTATTCTCAGTTTGGTTTGGCAATTCATCAAAACGATCATCAAACAAGGCGTAGATTCGTCGAATGGGCCCAAAACGAGATTGCCGTTGTTCCCGATTTTCATAAGCGAATTTTGTTTAGCGATGAAGCGCACTTCTGGTTGAATGGCTACGTCAAAAACAGAACTGCCGAATTTGGAGTGAAGCTAATCCACAAGTGTATGTCTAAACACCGTTACATCCAGAAAAAACTGACTGTTTGGTGCGGTTTATGGGCTGGTGGAATCCTTCTTCAATAACGATGAAGACCACAACGTTACAGTCAATGGTGATCGGTATAGAGCCATGATTACTAACTTTTTCATTCCTGAATTGAACAATCGTGATGTCCAGGAGCTGTGGTTCCAACAAGACGGCGCAACATATCACACAGCTCGTGCCACAATAGATTTATTGAAAGACACGTTTGGTGACCGCCTAATTTCACGATTTTGACCTGTGAATTGGCCTGCAAGATCTTGTGATTTAACACCGCTAGACTATTTTCTGTTTTGCCAATCATTGGTCTATGCGGATAAGCCACAAATGTTGGAAAAAGTCATCGAAAATTGAACGTCCAGAATGGACTACATCCGAGCCAGCCGTGGCAGCCATATGCCAGAAATCATATTTAAAATGTAATGCGACAAGATTATCTTTCGAATAAAAAAAATCATGTCAATCGAATAATACGTCGTTGTTTTCTTGCAATTTAAAGTTCTATAGCTCTAAAAAACACAATTTTTATATAATACATATTTTATATGAGTTATTCCAAAAGTAATACATTACTTTTAATATTCACGATAAGTTTTGCAGCACAAAACATATTTTTGGGATTTGTTCTTTACCCTAAAAAGGCAGAAATATTTTATTAAAAGTTAAAAAAATTGTACAAAATAAGTTTTTATGTGCTCCAGGATGTTAAAAAAACGGGTATTATTCCATATAAATTATGTGATAAATATATCATGTAAGATAGAACCATTATCTTACATGATATATTGAAAAAAATTCTCAAATATAGAATTTTTTTAAGGCATACTAAAGCATGAATGTGTTTAATTTTGCAGAAAAATAAATAAATATATTCCCTTATGCAGCAAAATAAGATTATTGACGTAAAATTCCACATGTTCTCTTTTACAATTAAATCCTAAGGACAGTTTTCTCAAAAGTAAAATTAATTATTCTACTTGAGAAATTTAGTACATTAGCATTTGTTTTAAACCATATAATAGTTTATTTTTGTTTAAACCATAATTATTTTATGCTTTTAATGGACAGATTAAAAATTAGAAATATATTTAATTAATGTGCGCTTGTATGAAAAGAAATGGAGAGAGATTTACCTTCGGATTGTACTTCCTCTGTTTATCTCCTCTAACTAGTTTAAAAAAAATGGGAACTTCTTTGTAATATATGAGATGTTAGCATTATATTTTTTATCATATATGTTTCATCCCAGAAGAAGTATGAAGCGTTTAATGCGTGTTATTATGTGGGTAAGGAAATATCTCAAACAAATTAACCTTCCTTTTCTACTGATTTTATTTTATGTTTTTTTTTTTTTGTTTTTATTAATTTGGATAGCTAATTTTAAATATTTTTTATCTCATACTTTTTTTCAGCTTCTTTCTTTTTCTAAGACCTGTTTTCCTTATAACTAAGATATTTTGGAATTTATTGTAGAATAGGCACACAGATCATCCATTAGTTCCCTTTTCTCATGCATACGTGGCGTCTATACATACAAAAAGTAGCTACTAGCATTACTTACTCCACTTTTAGTTTTAGAACAATATAACATTATACCTCATTTTTTTCTTTCTTTCTCATATATTAAACTTTGTCCACACAGTGCTTTGTAAAAAAAGAGAATTGATTTATTCCTTTTCAGCATGAGTCACATATCCGTTTGAAAACTTAACCACTTACTAGTTTTTTTCCTATCATATTATGTCAATAAATAAGCAGATTTTTCGTAAACATTTTTAAGATGAAATCAGCTATATAAACTCAAATCAGCAGAAATGTTATCAATATTGAATTTAAAAAAATATGCTTATTTTTATTTTCAATGTGAAAACATATTTTTTTCTTAAAGTTGGCTTTTTCCAAAGAAATAAGAGAAACAAATAACAACACTTTACAAAAATGTATACAGCAGAACCTCTGTTTTTGTGCGGTCTTTTTTATACGATTTGTTTTGTGCGATTTTTATGTGCAATCTTTTGTATATGGTGCATGAATTTTAATGGCTTTGCCACCACTGTTATGTTTTCTATCTCTTTACCAGTAGTGTAACGGATAATGTTAGGACCACCATCCCCTCTGAAAGTCAGATTTCGCTTTTAATATTTTATAAATTGAGTAAATACGTATTTAGCGTTCGTCAGTCTTTAGACTCCCTAGAGTCCTGCCCCCGTCCCTACGTGGCCGGACTCAACAGCTTTGGAGCCTTTTGCAGTGTTTTCTATCTTTTTACCAGTGGTGTAATGGATAATGTTACCCCCCATCCCATGAAAGTCAGGTTTTACCATTAATATTTTATAAATTGGATAAATACGTACTTAGCGTTAGTCAGGCCTTGGGCCCCTAGAGTCCTGTCCCCCTTCCCATGGTGCGGGGGTGTACGTTACGCCACTGAAAAGTAGACACTTCAAGTTCATTTGTTATAAACAGTCTCCCAACAATGCGCATTGAGTTGCTTTCTCTCCACGCCCCAGCAGCCCGCGCTTGATTGAAGACGAAACTTTTAATGACAGTGTCATTATCAATAATTTGATATATTATGAAGACGGACAAGAAGAACCGGGTTCTTCGAGAGCGGATAAAAATATGCAAAGAGACCCAGGTTTCCAACAATTTGAAAAAACATTTTTCTAAAATAGATACCATAAAAGAAAGGAGTATAAAATTCCAAAAAGGGCTTCAATCATGTATATCTGGTCATAGTGACATTTACAAACAACTGACCACCCTACCTTTGTCACAAAAAATTATCTTTTACTATATGTTGCCAAAAATAAATCAATTGAAATTCTTCCTTCGAAGCGATTTTGAACTTATTCATCATAGGGCTTTGGATTACGATGTGCAGCAAATAATTATGTATATGCGTTTTGAAAACTTATTCATGTATTCAATACAATGAGACAATTCGTGTATACAATGATACAGAGATACAATTCATGTATACAATGAGAAACTATATCTTATTAAAATATTTCCATGTGTAATATTTAATTATTTATTTCGTTATAGAAGTACTCTTACATAAGTTTCGTAAATAATTGGCATATTTTATAAATGCGACTTTATTATGCTGTCCCTATCCACCGCATAAAAAATTATGTAGTATTTCCACGAATTAGTCTGTTATATGTAATAATTTATGAAATTTTTGAATATTTTTTGTGCGTTTATTTGTAAGCAGTCCCTATCTACCACACAAAAGAGGTTCAAGTGTTTTAGATTTAAAATGATAATGTTGTACTTACAGTTAATTATACTCCTAACATTCTATTTTTGTGTGGTAAATTTTGAACAGGGAGAAGTTGCAACATCGCAATCGGGACATATATATCTTTCTTTTTTACCCGTTTTCCAAAATCGTTTCTTTTTGAACAACACACAAAACATCGCTTTGTTGGCCTCAATTTTTTGTCTTCAAATGATTTCTAAAAGTTTTTTTAGAAAGGGTTCGTAAGGGACTGAGCAAATTCCTGGTCATCCTTTTTTGTCATTTATAGCCTCATGTCTTTCAATATGGCTATCAAATGAGATAATGGTCCAGCCAGTTACTGATATAAAACGAAAGTATTCCACAATAGTGTATCTAAAAGATGGAAGAATATTTTTTCTATTATTATTTGCCTTTTTTATTATTATTGGGTAATTAGTGATATTCTGATCCATTTTACTACACCATAAGAAAAGTTCGATTACAAACTTTCATTATTTCCAGAATCATTTACAGAAATTTCAGACTCACTATCTGTGTCAATATCAGAATTATTTTCTGTTATGAAACTCTTATAATGACTCATTTTTCTTCTATTTTAAGCTCCAAATTTAAAAGAAATAGAGTATGTAGCTTGCGGTATATACCGATCTAGTAAAAAGAAAATCTCATCCTTATCTAGTCTAAATGAATGCAGTGAAACCTAACCTTGAAACCCGTTTAGACATTTTTTGTAATCCTAACTTTACTCGATTATTAGAGACATCCATAAGAAACATTGCATACTAAACAAGCAAAAAAACGGACAAATAAGAGGATTAGAGTAGAAAAATGTGTTGCCTGAGAGAAGTGCCCGAGTGATTCGGGCGCAAAACTGAGAAGTGTTTATCAATGAGGAAAATTATTTTTATACCAGATTATTAATATTCTGAAGGAATACATAGTGTACTTTTATGATTCCAATCTTTGTTAATTTATCCAACAATAGTTAATAATTTTATATAAATATAATTGTTTAGTTATATAGTCTTAAAAGAAATAATATTTTATTATACTTCGAGTAATGCCCTGAATTGAATTAAGTAAATGAAATACAATATTCCTTCTTGGATATTAACCCAGCTCACCATGAAAATATTTTTTGTATATTTTTCAGGAGCATAAACATAAGAATTTCTGACATTAAACATCAACCACAGATTGATTATGTATTTCCATCTTGCAATGATATTACGTTTACTAAGAGCATTATTGTACAAAAAAATGGCAAACCATATCAAGTAAGTGGAATATTATATGCATATATCAATATCGAAATGCTATCTACCCGATACTCTTTTAAGTATTTTATTCGAAAGGCAGACAATCCAAGAATAATACAATTACTTTTAAGTATTTCTATGCATATTAGTTATATAAGAATTAATAAATAAGATTAATGAAATTAAATGTAATATTTTTTTTAAAAATAAAATGAAATTCTACAAATCTAAAAAAGTAGAGTAAAATAAAATTTCAAATAAAATCAAATAATGTTTGGATTGAACTAAACACATTTAAGGGGTGTTGGAAAGCTAAAATCTTATTTTTTTTGACAATTTGAAACATTTTCAAACTGTATAGATTTTTACCTTTCTGAAAATTTACTTTACCCTCTAGGTATTTAGAACAAAACGTATTTTTAAATAATTATTGAATTTGGGCCACGCCCATTTTAATGGCGAAAATTGTAAACAAATTACTTTGTTTTTGTTTAATAGTGTAACGACTAATATAAACCAAAACATGTATCTTTTGTTTTAAATTGAGCATTTTATTTTTATTTCCTAGTCGATTAGAAGTCTCACTGTATACATTAAATTCAATTTATCTCAAAATGTAAATTTTAATGTGCGATGTACCTTTTATGAGAAACTACTGTTCACAGGTATGTAAATTTTTTATGAATTATTTATAATGATGTCTAATATATACTAAAATGAGCTCTTTGTAGAAAACTCAAGAATTTAAACAAATTTTTTAAGTAAAAAATGGGTCAAATTTCAGTGTTTGATAAAATATTTCATAATTTATTAAAAAATTCAAAATTAGCTAAAATCTCATTTTAGTATAATGAGAGAGGGTACTTTAATAGTATGAAAATTTCAAGCATTTACATAAAACAGATTTTGAGAAAAGGTACATCGAAAACAGCCAATTTAACATTGTCAGTATAGAGAAAGAGAGAGGTTTCCAACTCCCCTTAAAGTAGAACAATTAAATAATTTATATTTGTTCCGATTTTTTTTTTTTTTTTTTGCTTTAGTCAGTAATTTGTTCATGATTCAATTGATGTCTCTTTACAACTTGTGAGAAAAAAAAAAGATTGTTTCAGTTCTGTACTTAATGCCTTGTTTTCGCTAATTTATAAACTTATATCTTCCTTTCACGCGCAATTTTGAAATAGTTAAAGATTTAGTTTTACTTTTTTGTTAACTTTACCATCGCGTGTTTAAATTTAGAAAGGGGTTAAATATTAAACACAATTTAATTTTAAGTAAAACTTTTCCCGTCATTTAAACTTTGAGAGAATGGTCCGGTATATGTTATGTACCTTTTTTCCATTTGAAACTGAAATATGTTACTTTATGTTTCTAATATTGTGTTATAAGTTATTTAAACAAAAAAGATGAAAAGAACGCTATTTCTTGCATTAACGATTTTATGAACAGTATATTAGCATTTCGCAAACTTGAAAGAAAGAGAAATACTATGCAGTTTGTGATTTATTTTGTCAATCGATACTCAACCTGTGGCCGGCGGGCCGTACGCGGCCCATCGAGCCTTTTTTTATGTGGCCCGATCACGACCCATTGCTCTGAGAAATTCACTTATTTAAGATCATTGTATTGAAAATTTGGTGGAAAATTCTTTATCAAGAAATCAGATATAACAATTTTATTTTTGCTGCTGGTGATGTCTTTCATGTCTTGCAAGCGAAAAATATTTGAAGAAACATATCGCTTCAAGATGATTGAAAGGTTGACTATTTTGCTGTGAATATCAAACATTGTGTGATCAGTAATTTTTTTATATGTCACGAACCAGCTGTATTTAAAAAATACCAATAATCATAAATCATTCAATGACACTTTTCCTCGAATATCTCTTTCAAGAGGTGATAAATAGGCTTGCTTGAATAGTCTTTACAACAGCAACAAAGTAGCGGTAACAAAGCCATATCCTATGAAATATATTATATTATTCGTAATCAGATGAAGCCGTTTACTGATGCAGATATTATGAATGAGTGTTGCTTAAATACTTCTAATTTAGTGTTAGAGACAAATAAAGGGTGTTTTTTTAGAGGTATAGAACTTTAAATTGCAATAAAACAACGACGTATTATTCGATTGACATGAATTTTTTTTATTCGAAAGATAATCTTGTGGCATTACATTTTAAATATGATTTCTGGCATATGACTGCCACGGCTGGCTCGGATGTAGTCCAATCTGGACGTCCAATTTTCGATGACGTTTTCCAACATTTATGGGCGTATATCGGCAATAACACGCGAATGTTGTCTTCCAAATAGTCAAGCGTTTGTGGCCTATCCGCATAGACCAATGACTTTACATAGCCCCACAGAAAATAGTCTAGCGGTGTTAAATCACAAGATCTTGGAGGCCAATTCACAGGTCCAAAACGTGAAATTAGGCGGTCACCAAACGTGTCTTTCAATAAATCGATTGGGGCACGAGCTGTGTGACATGTTGCGCCGTCTTGTTGGAATCACAGTTCCTGGACATCATGATTGTTCAATTAAGAAATGAAAAAGTTAGTAATCATGGCTCTATACCGATCACCATTGACTGTAACGTTGCGACCATCATCGTTTTTGAAGAAATACGGATTCAATGATTCCAGCCCATAAAGCGCACCAAACAGTCAATTTTCTGAATGTAACGGTGTTTCGACATACACTTGTGGATTAGATTCACTCCAAATGCGGCAGTTTTGTTTGTTGACGTAGCCATTCAACCAGAAAAGCGTTTCATCGCTAAACAAAATTTGCTTATGAAAATTGGGAACAACGGCAATCTTATTTTGGGCCCATTCGACGAATCTACGCCTTGCTTGATGATCGTTTTGATGAATTGCCAAACCAAACTGAGAATAAATCACTTGACAGCTGTTAAATCGGTCACCATCTTGGAAAGTAATGCCAACCTAAACTTCTATACCTGGAAAAAAACACTCTGTATAAAAAAATATAATATAATAATTAAAAAAAAAAGCAAAACAGGACTTATGATAATTTGAGCTATTTTCCACATTTTAAATTTCCAATTATATCTTGGTCTTAAAGCATTCCCCCCTGTTCCCCATTTATCCTCATGTTGCAGCCCGCGTGAAATAACTAACATATGTATGTGGCTCAGCAGATAAAAAGCTTGAGTACCTCTGATTTGATGCAGGTTTTTATTTTAATTTTCCCAATGGAAAAATGCCACTTCTCATGATTTTTGAGTATATTTCATTAGATGAGTAATGATCTACTCGTATTTAGGAAAGACTTTTGATGTATTTGTTTGCCCTTTGAAGCAGAATTATGATTCTTGTTCTATAGAATCATCCCAAATAAAATGTCATTTTGAAAATTGGCAGAAAATTTAGATGATTTCTAAAAGGATGCATTGTCTTGTTAAGATATAAATTTTAATGGTATCTCAGAAAAATAATGCTCTTTAAACTTTTTAAAATGTTGCCTTTTGTCAAGTTTCACGTAAACACTTATGTTTTTTATTCCTATTATTATTGCACTCTTTCCTTGCATGCATTGTCCAAATTTTCAATCGTTAATAAAATACTTTCTATTTACCATTTTAAGTTCAAATACATTTATTTTTTTGAAAACTTGTAGTGGAGGATACTTGATGTTAATACAGTTTTTTTCTAATATATTAATTAATTCATTAAATTAAAAATTCAATAAATAGAAACAAAAATAGCAGTCCAACAGCATATAAAGAAGGGAAACAGGTTCGCCGTATCCCTGCGGTGCTATGATTAGCGCGTCGGACTTTTAATCCGTGGTTTGAATCCCACCTGTGATGGCTTAATTTCTGAGAATGTGATTGTTTTTTAACTTTGTCATTTTATTAGAATAATTAAATTTAATTCATGGATAAATATCAAGAAACAAAAAAATTGTCCAACACCCTATATAGAAAGGAGAAAATCGCTTTTTATTTTGCCTCTTAATATTGTGATTATGTTATATGTATGAACATATTTATATTAAGGTATCCGACTACGTTCGAAACCATGATTTTAAAAAGAGCATAAATGGATAATTTCCATGATATTTAGTGTCACTTAGCTTAGAATATATGCATAAAATTGTTTTAAGAACATTTTGACAAAAAAAAAAACACCTTATTTAAATATAATATTTTGGCAAAAAATTAACTCAGAATAATCTTCTTTTCCAAATGCTCTCCTTTTGTGAAAAATACTTCTATTATAATAATACTTTGCCTGTATATAGCTCAGACCTCTCTACAGAGGCTCAACTAGAAATTTTGAAATACATAACTTAGAAGTGGGTTTCTTCATATTTTACGACAACAGATGGGAGGAATTTTAAGAAAAAAACGGCAATAATTATTTCGATTGGTGGTAACTCTGAAAATAATGTGAACTTTTCAAAAAATGTAGTTGAGCCTCAGTAGAGAGGTCTGAGCTATATACAGGCAAAATATTATTATAATAGTAGCATTTTTCACAAAAGGGGAACATTTGGAAAAAAGATTATTCTAAGTTAATTTTTTGCCAAAGTATTATATTTAAATAAGTTTTTTTTTGTCAAAATGTTCTTAAAACAATTTATGCATGTATTCTAATCTGAGTGACACTAAGCATGAAATTTATCCATTTATGCACTTTTTAAAATCACGGTTCCGAACGTAGTCGGATACCTTAATTGTAATTATTTAATAAAAAATAACTGAAATAAATTTTTTCTTTGATGACCTAAGCAGGAATTGACTTATTTTTTTTTATATTACTTGTTTTAAATCTAAGAAGCTATTATGAGAAATAGATTGATTAGCTCTATTTTTAAATTTTACAAATAGGAAAATAACATATACTCCTCTTAATATTCATGTATATGAGTGATAATGATAATAATAATAGCGTTGTCCTATGAAGCAACATGGGGCAATTGGTGGCCGACCTCTAGTTTTAAATCTCAGTTAAATAACACGATGACACCTGAGCTGGCACCACACTACATCAATGGGAGAGCATTGATCCTCCACAGGCTTAACGAGCTTCAACCCATTCAGCATAGGGGCTCTTTAGTGGCATTACGACTAGGAATGGCGATTTGAGATCGATTAATCGAAAAATCGATTTCTCTGGCCAAAAGAAATCGATTTTTCGAATTGATATTTAGCACTAAATTGATTCAGTAAATTGATATTTCATTCTAGAAAATGAACATTTGATTTTTTTTCTGTTCTGATAAAAAACATAAAACTATTTACAATTAGTTGAATGTACTATCTTTAAAACCCGTATTATTACGATGATGGTGGTTAAAGGGTTAATTGCTCAAAAACTCGCGAGATGTCAGTGTGATTAGTTTCCTTTACCTCTCTTTAATAAAAATAAAGTTACGTTTTTAATATTTGACTTTTTGTATTTGTTGATATTGCGTCATTTGTTTATACCTTGATTGACTGACTGTCGCAATATATTATGATTAGCGAAATAAATATTTATTTTTATGTAGTTTTTTTACGAAATAATAAGTAATTGAAGCTTATTGTTTACTTTGATGCTATTATATTGGGTTTGTTCTATTAGTTGCTATTGTTAAATCTAACCATGTATGTAAGTGTAAGTCATTTAAATTAGTTTACATACGAATAATTACTAATGCTCATTCAAATATCTATGTGAAATTCAAGTAAGAATACTGATAAGAGATTGTTTATTATGATATCTTTCTCTTTTTTCATAAAATGATTCATATTTACATTGAAAATACATACTAGAAAAAAAATATATTTCTTTGAAATCGATCTTTAGACTTCGATATTTTGTGCATCGATTTATCAAGTTACGATTTGAATCGATTTCAGAATCGATCTTTTTCGGAAAGAATTGCCATCCCTAACCAGGACTCGAACCTGCGGCACTTCCACCACGAGTTAGCGACCATAACCCACAGGTTACCGCTGTTGTAATATTCATTTATAGAAAAAATCAGCCTAGATCAGTCTTTCCCAAAATGATGGAACGCGTAACCCCAGGGGTACGGAAAGATTTTGGTGGGGTTACGCATTACACACCGGAATTTTTCAGATTATGTACTAAATAGTGCTTATCTGCGTCTAATTCTACGACCTCTTGAATCACGTGTATAGCCACAACTCATGTTAAAATTAACAACCATGGGAACAAATTATAATGAACTGTCATTTCGACACGAACTATTTCATCCTTCATATTAATCCAAATAAATTTTATTTATAATATGACTTTTATTTATGTTTTATTATGAATACTTTCATTTTTATGTTCTTATTATTTTGTGTATGTAACAAAAATTTAAAAAATATGTTTTGATTGTTATAAAAATGCATGCATTTTGTTTGACTCACTGTTATTAAATAATAGAAAGGGTAAGCATATGTCAAAATTTGGGAAAAACTGGTATAGATATTTCAAAAGGATACAAACCATTAAATTAAGTTAAATTTTTGATGGGTTTTGAATTTTTAACACATTTAAACAAAGTAAAAAGAAAGAATATTAATAAATTTCAGAGAAAAAATACAGTGTTTGGATTATAGATATTCATCGTTAATAGCCCTAGTGTAGCTTCAAAGTGTGATATTTATAGTTAAATTATCCGACTACGTTCGAACTGAGATTTTGCAAAAGCGTATAAATGGATAATATTTATATTTCGCGTCAAAATATTGTATTTAAATAATTTGTTTTCGTCAAAATGTCCTTAAAACAATTTTATATATGTATTATAACCTAAGTGACACTAAATATCATTCAAATTATCCATTTATGCGTCTTTTTTAAATCACGATTCCTAACGTAGTCGGATACCTTTATCTATATACCAGATGTTCCTAAAAGAATATTGGAGTTTTAACGCTTTATAGTTTTCATTACATATAACATATTAGTATGACTTGTACATCGAATGAAAGATCAACTGAAACAACTTTTTTACTGGCACGTGTGCGCGAAACGTATGCTAATTTTCCTCTATTCTTGCCGATCAACACGTTGTTAGAAAAATGGCGACTAGTAAAAAAAAATTGCTTTGTGTTCTCCAGTTTACAAAGGCAGAATCTGCTATTACTGTGCAACAAGAGTTCCGTATTAAGTTCGGTTGTCAACCTCCAAATGGTATTAACGTTCTTAGGTAGTATCGTAAGTTTGAAACAACTAGCTGCAAAGGGAAAAGTACGGAATGACCGAGGCTGTAACTGCTTCTGTCTATCTTTATCCTCTACAACTTTCCTCAACAAGGAAGAAAGTGAACCAAACAACTTCATTTGGCAGCAAGATGGTATACCGCCTCACTGGCATCTCTCAGTATGTGATTGGTTAAATATCACTGTACCCAACCAATTGATTGGTCGGAAAGAGCCTCCCGATGTAGCTTGTATCACATGGCCTACATGCTCACCCGATCTGAAACCATGTGACTTTTATATGTGGAAGCTCATAATAATTGTACGTTCCTCCGCTTGCAGCTGATCTTTCAGACTTAAGACACAGGATGAAAGCAGATGTTGCAAGAATTTCCTCATGTACACTGAGAAATGTTTGAGATGAACACGCCTATCGACTTAATTTGTGCCGTGGGACGAATGGAGCTCACATTGAACATTTGTAATCTTGTATGTAAAACTGTTTTAGTTACCCTTTCATTTATTGCATGAATTATACTTGTAACGTATATAGGATAAGTACTAGAAAGCGTTAAAACACCGATATTCTTTTAGAAACTCCCGGTATTATTTACCCTAGTAAATATTCCATTGTAACTTTTAAAATCCTAATTATACATCAATTGCTTTGCCCCGGAATTAAACGGGTTAAAATAAGCTTGTGAAGAGGAGTTCTTTTCCTTTTCTTAAAGTTTGTTCCTAGTCCCACAACACCTCAGAAGAAACAAATCTTGCGATCGCCATCAGATATTCATCGTCAACAGTCCTAGCGTAGCTTCAAAGTGTGATATTAATAGTCAATCATTATTTTGTTTACCCTAGTAAATATTCCAGGGTAACTTTTAAAATCATAATTATATATCAATTACTCTTGATTACTTTCCCCGAAATTAAACGGTTTAAAATAATCTTGTAAAGATTAGCACTTTTCCTTTCCTTATAGATTTGTTTCTAGTCCCACAATTCCTCAGAAGAAACAAATCTTGAGAGCTTACGTTGCCATCTTGGCGTGTTTATAATTTAACTTTCTCCATCCGGAGCAATCCAAAGGAAAATCTAAAGCATGTCTCTGCAAGCGAATTTAGGATATTTCCAATGACAGACATTGTACAAATATTTTCCTAGTGTTGCGGGAAGTTAAATGTAATTAGAAGCAAGCCTAGAGATGGGAGGAATTTGTTTCCCTCTGGACAACCGAAGAACGCGTCCGGTTTTCAGAGGGACGATAATCACATTTTATTAACCGGAAGTGATCCAAACAGGACATTTCAATTGGATCAAGAGATCAGGAGCAATACTCCTACCACTATTTTTCTGAACAGATTAGGGAACTGGAAGAATCGGGATCTTCAAACGGAATGTATTTATCTGCCCTGCTATATATATTGAAGTTAAACATATTCGTCTATCTCAAATTTATATTTCAGAATCTAAATTTGTATCAACTGCTACATTTATACTATAAATTATTAAGAAGAGTCGGAAACCTCTATACAGACAATGTTAAATTGGCTGTTTTCGTTGTAAATTTTCTCAAATTTTGTTATATGTACGGGCTTGAAAATGTTCATACAATTAACGTACATATTTTTCATTATACTGAAATGAGCTTTTAGCTGTTTTTAATTTGTTTTAATATTTTAAAAAATATTTTATCAAACAGTGAAATTTGAACCATTTTTCCCATAAAAAATGTGTAAAAAATAAATTTTTCAGTTTTTTTTACGAAAAGCTCATTTCAGTATATATTACCCATCTTCATAAATATGTCATAAAAAGTTTATATACATGTGCACGTTATTTTACCAGAAAAGGTACATTGAACGTCAAAAATGTACATTTTGAGACAACTTTAAGTTATCCGACTACGTTCGGAACCGTGATTTTAAAAAAGCGCATAAATGGATAATTTCCATGATATTTAGTATCATTTAGATTAGAATATATGTATAAAATTGTTTTAAGGACATTTTGACAAAAAAATTATTTAAATATAATATTTTGGCAAAAAATTAACTTAGAATAATCTTTTTTCCAAATGTTCTCCTTTTGTGCAAAATGCTTCTATTATAATAATATTTTGCCTGTATATAGCTCAGACCTCTCTACAGAGGCTCAACAAGAATTTTTGAAATATAGAACTTAGAAGTGGGTTTATTCATATATTACGACAAGAGAGGGGAGCAACTTTAAGAAAAACATGCGAATAACTATTTCAATTGGTGGTAACTCTGATCATAATATGAATTTTTCAAAAATTTTAGTTTAGCCTCTGTACAGAGGTCTGAGTTATATACAGGCAAAATATTATTATAATAGAACGATTTTTAACAAAAGGAGAACATTTGGAAAAAAAAGATTATTCTAAGTTAATTGTTTGCCAAAATATTATATTTAAATAAATGTTTTGTCAAAATGTCCTTAAAACAATTTTACGCATGTATTCTAATCTGAGGGACACTAAATATCATGAAAATTATCTATTTATGCGCTTTTTTTAAATCACGGCTCCGAAGCGTAGTCGGATACCTTAAATGTTTCAATTTTCATCATTCATTCAACTTTTAAGTAAAAAATAAATACATTTCCATTTAAATGGAATTGGCTCAGTTTCGATGATTGTTTAAAAATAGGTTTTACAGGATTCTAATTTTCCCAGAGTTTAAAGTAAAGTAATTTTAGAATGGTTAAAATTTATGCAACTTTAATATGTAAAAATTGCAAAAATGTTATATTAAGAAGATTTTAGGTTTCCAGACCCTCTTCCCCTTAACTATTGGCTATACAGGATACAAACTGTTAATAATTTAACCTGTTTAACGGGACATAATACAAGTCAAGGGACAAAAATTGGTTGAAAATTTAAGTAAAATATATTTTTTCTAAATTATTCGTTATGTGATTTTCAACAATAGACAAATTCTAAATCTTCACGGTATGTGGCTACCTTTTATCGGAGCACTTTTTTTAAATATATTAATTTTCAACTAAATAAACACTTTTTTATTTGAAATAGGGCTTAAAACTAGGAATTGAAGTACAATTTCCGAAAAATTAAAAGTAATTTTTGGATATATTGGGAATTTTCCGAGTGAAACTTTAGTGAAAAAATTGCAGTTACGTTAAGGCTTGTATTGAAAATTCTAATTAATATATTTGAATAATATCTATACAGCACATAAATAACATACTTATCTGAGTTTAGAGCTATCAGAATTGTAATACTTTCGAAAATTTTTGAAATATATCATTTTTATGCAAGAACTCAGTTTTTTACAAGAAAAACTAATGTTATTTTCTTACAAAAAGTGCAATAGAATACATAAATATATACACAGAGATTAAAATATAGTCTAGACACAGGAGATAAAACTAAATAAATCATTTACGGAAAATTTTAATTCAATATCTTAAAAAGAAATTTTTAGTGAACTTTACCGTGAAGCAAGAAATTGAAAAAAATAGTTTCTCAGAAAATGCATTTAAAGATTTTAATACAGTATATAAATGTTCTACTAATTGTACATTTTTTAAACCCACCATATTTATAGGTCACGATAGATTTATGCTTAACCAATTTTGACTTTTTTTTAACCTTTTGATATTTTCTGTAGAGTTTTATAGTTTATATTTAGTGAAATTTTAATCGAAAATTGCATTTACACAAAATTCTAATAAATGTAATCAAATAATATTTATACAGCACATGTATAACATCTTTATATGTGTTAGAAATTAAAATATTTGTAATACTTTTAAAAGTTTTTTAAATATGCCAAATTTTATGCGAAAACATGATTTTTTAAAAAATTAATTACTTTTTTTCATAAAAAAGCAATAAACAACATAAATATAAACACATAGATTAGATTTTTATTAATAACACATATAGAACTAAATAAAAAATGATTTGAAAATTTCAATTCAATAACTTAAAAATATTTGTGTAGGGATCTACTTCCGGTTTTGTAAACTTTATTTCCGTTTTACTAATTATGCTATAACTTTGCTCCTAGATATTGTAGAAACAAAAATAGAGTGTTTTTGGAATCTTAAAGTATGGACTATAAAATAAAACATAAAAGAAATTTCGAAACTTTTTACAAAACGGCAAATTTTGGGTAGTCACATACCTTAAGGTATCCAAACACGTTGAAATTAACAAATTCGAACAAAAACACATACTATTTTTTATTTTATTGAACAGAGCTATCTTTTGGCTTTACAAATACTTTTCTTGTTTCTACGATAACTAGAGGTCAAGTTACCATGAAGTGGATCTTTAATCTACCAGAACTGCGTATTTAAATTGTTCAGATTCTATCGTATAGCGAGTATGATAACTCCAAATACTATATTTAAATTTCTACAAAACTTTTTTAACTTGATAGTTATATTATTTTCTAGAGAATGTACTAAAATATTTCTTAGTGTATAATTTTTTTTGAGTTATGGTCTGTTATTTATATATTATACTCATAAAGAATGCCACATTGCTTATAATATTCACTCGATCAGCTCTAAAAAATATTATTAGTTAAATTTTAGTATTTATTGATATGGATTCCTAAAAAAACATTTATACTGTTTTAGTATGCTATTTAATAAAAAAATAATTTCGAACGTGTTATGATACTTTAAGACATCCAGCTACCCTAAAATTACAATTTCTTATAGTTTCATTTAAAAGACCATCTTATTAGTTTTATAAAAATACCAAGTCTTTTGTTTTCCATTCTCTAGAACAAAATCTACAAGTATTTTAGTAAAAACAGATACCACTACTTTAAGCAAGATGTCATATTTTAAAATGCGTTCTCTTGGAAATGTTTTTTTTTTTTTTTTTTTTTCGAAAAACTCAAACGGAGACAGCGATTGCGCAAAAAGTTTCTAAAATAATTTGCAGAAAGTTTGTGTGTATGTTCTGTTTAGCAGTAAAAGCGTTTTAACATTCATATTTATCAGTCACTCTTTTATTACAAAATTTACACAATCACTATTTTTTTTAAAAAAATCATATAATAACTAAGATAAAATGCTGTAGTTTTTGTAAAAAAACAAAATACCTCTTATCCTAAAGGTCATTTCAAAAAGGAATAGCAACGTAATACATAAAAATTGATAATTTGTTCATTAATTATTTGTACAGAGCGGGCCCCGTTTATGTAATTTGTTGTCATTTTTCACCCATTTTTCGCACATTTTAGTAGTAATAATTTATTTTTCTCTTCTTAATTTTAGCCTTTTCTCTTAAAATGTTCGAAATAAATCTAAAAACCACAAAACAGTTTCCCTATCTCCATTTTTTTTATAAAGTTGTCGCAAGTAGTCGGATACCTTAAGTTAAGTTAAGAAAGTCGAGTTATAACTCTTGTGCGTTCGTTCATTTTTTTTTACTCTGCCGAAAATGCTTTAGTATTTTTCTACCTATTGCTATTATTACACGTAAAAAAAAATTGTACGAAATTTTGAATCACACACAAACATTGTGATGGGCTCACGCGTCTTTTCATTAACATGTCCTTTGGGTTCTTTGGGGCAAGAATTAATGGCAACTATTTTCCAACCAAACCCAAGAATTGAAGCGTGAAGGAAAGATGCAAATTAGGGAGCTTTTAAATATCAGAAGTTAAAGTAAGCGGGATGGTAATTTCAGGAATATTATGATAATCCGTGATTCAAGCGTGAAGAGGTTTTTGAAAGGTTAGGTAACAGCCAACAGAAGCTATACATGATAGAGAATCCTTAGGGCGAGATGCATACCATTGCTCTCCAGTAAATCCGCAACTTCAAGTAGGATTGGATTGATCTATCGTCATTAAGGTAAGAGTGACTATTTAATATATTAGGATCTGTGATAGTATCGCTTTTCCTCCATTCGAGAGAGAGAGCACTTAGAATCATGTGAGAATGTTGAGGGTCGGAAATATAACAAACTGTTTACATTATGTCGTACAAGATTTTCGGCTTCGAAAATCTTTCATTACAACTTTTCTGATAGGAGAAAACGTTTGCATATTATAACGTTCAACAGTAAATAGCTCATCCAATTTGAGAAATAACTAAGTTAAATTCTCAAAAATATTATTTTATTTCTTTTTTATACTAAAATTAAATAAAATGTACAATGTGGAAGGATACAAATTTCAGTGTATATTCTAAGTATTCTATATGTATTCTAAGCAAGTATTCTATGTTGTAAAATTATTCTATTATTATTTAATTACACTTATACCTTGTGCTTAACTGTTATGAATAGTTATTAACAGTTATAGAATAACATAAATGTTAATTTTTCATAAAAAAGTTTATTGTGATATCATTTATTATTTTTGTCCTGAAAACAAGTTAAATATATTAAGTGCGTAGTTGCTATAACGCCTAGCCACCACCAAGGGAAAAAACCCTTAATCAGATTTTTTTGACTAAATAACGTTTATAGAGAATGAGAACATTACATTTTTTAAGTAATTTATCACAGAAAATTTTATTTTACCTGTGTGACCGTTAAAGGGTTAAATCATATCATTAGGTGATCGATTTACTTGAACTTTTTAAAAACTTTTTATAAATCTTAACTTATTACTTTAAAAGAATAAGAATTTAATTTCTAAGATCAAAGTAGAATTATTTGTTTCGCCCTCGTAACCTCACCTCTCAAATGAATTTTCAATAAACCTATTTTTAGTGAACCTCTACTAAACAAGGTAAATACGTAAAAAAATGATTTATATGTAGAAGATTTATATTTCAGTTAGATGACCACAAGTGTGCATCTAAATATTTTTCTTCAGAATTTCAAACTCTACCTATGTAGTAAAGGCATTCTATGATATGGATATAAATAAAAATAAAAATGGAAGTTACAGTCGGATCTATATTTAACGAAGTCGCTAAATCCCTAAAAAAATTCGTTATATTGATTTTCCTCTTTTAATATACTTTATAAGCCACATGAAACAAATTTTTAATTCATGAACACTATATATTAAACAAAATAATTATTCACACATTTTTATAAATTAAGATTTATGTATTTTACATATCTTACCCATAAAAAAAAGAACGAAAAATTGCAAGGAAACCAAAAAAAAAGAATATTCGGGAATAAACTACATTTTTAACATTATTTTTATTAAAAGTAATGAATTTTAAGGACATTTACTAATTTAAATCATGCAAGTAATTTTAAAGATACATACTTTTAAACTAGAATTTCTGAACAAACATTGTCGCATGCGTCCTTAAATTTAATTCCTCATAAAATCTATTTTTTTTTTTTTTGAAAAAGGCTTTGTTTCATAATACCCCTCACAACTTTTCCATGCGCCAAAACTCATTTTATGACCATCATAAAATGTGTTAAAACAGAAAATAACTTGAAATGTCCAGAAATACTTAAAACACAGGGAGAAAAAAAATGAATCACAAGAAAAAAATTCGATATATAGAAAATGCACTTCGCTATTGGGAGGTTATTTTACGCTGAAAATTGTGAAATGTTTTTGGTTCCAGGAAAAAATTCGCTATATGGGAAAATTCACAACATAGAGGTACGTTATATGGAGGTTCGACTGTAATTTTATTATAAGTACAACCGTAAAGGAAATTAAATATACGTTTTAAAGCTTTTCCTTAAAATCAACAGTCATTTCAGTACTTTTTAGCATTTATAGCGATATGAGGACATGTACTAAATGCAGTCGAATCTCTTATATGACGAGCCTCTATATTCCGAACTTTTTCTTGGAACATTGAACAATTCACGATCTTTTCCGTAAAAAACCCTCTCTATAGCGAAGTGCATTTTCTATATTCCGAACTTTTCCTTTTGTGATTCAATTTTTGTTCTCCCTTTTTTAAAGTATTTCCGAAAAAATTCAACTTATTCTATCTTTAATACATTTTATGGTGATCATAAATCTTGAACTGGTTTTATTACAACCTAACTCGTCGAGAGCAATAGATCAAGCTATAGATTTCATCCCACTTTAACCCCCATTGCCCAGTTCACTAGAAACATCTTCGATATCCTCTTTCATCCTCACTGAAATTGTTCCGTGTCCCCGTGTTCTAATTATAAAATATGTATGTTTAAAAATAGTTGTATGATTTAAATTATAAAATGTCCTTAAAATTCATTTAATTTTTCAGTAAAATTATTTTCTTAACATTGAAAATACAGTGAATTCTTCGACATTCTTTGTTCTTGTTTTCCTTGCAGTTTTTCTTTCTTCATCTCTTTTTTGATGGGTAATATATATATAAGAAGCATATATTAATTTTAAAAAAAATGTTCATAGTTACTTTTTTTAATATATAGTGTTTGTGAATTTAAAATTTGTTTTATTTGGTTTATAAAGTTCATTAAAAAATTAACCTGTATTTAACGAATTTTGCTAATAACGAACTTTTTTCCGAGGATTTACCGAATTCATTAAATAGAGGTCCGACTGTAGTAACTTGAAAGAAAAAAAACATAGGGCACATTAAACAATTTCTTCAGAAAGGATTTTTTAAAGAACTTACTATAGAAATTACATTGTTCGATGAAGGAGAAGACAATGGATCGGATTGATTCGTTGATGCTGTAAAAGAGATTTGATTTATAAAATGCTGCATGCTGCCCATACATAGTACTGAACAATCAGTAGCTATCGCTTTGGAATAATTTTTTGGGACAAATAATTATTTTGAATCTAAAATTATCTAAAGGAAATTAAGTCGTTTTCCATGTTAGTTTTTCGCAAATTCAACAACTTTTTGGCAATATTAAATGTTGAAGTTATATATACATTTTGAATTATTTTTCCTAATCTGTATCTCATAGAGCATCTTTTCCGCATAACTAGGTAGGTTGTAACTGATAGTAATTGTTTTTTTTTCTCCACATATCTTCGCGATTTACCTTAATGGTCACCCTATAAATATTAAGATAGCGAATTTTTCATAAAAAATGCATGGGGTGTAATAAAATAATAAAGATATACTTAATTTTCATCCAAAATTATTTTTTCAATGAAATGCTAGGCATATAATTGGTTTAAATTCTGAAACAATTGATATTTTAAAAATAGTTACATGTAAAATAAACCAAAAAAAAAAAATTGGTTTAAATTTGAATTATCTTGATTTAGCTATTGACATTGCCTAAATAAATACGCGTTGGTATCAGGATATTAAAAAACCTGCTTTCATTTATAAAGAACATAATTTGTGACAACAAGAAAAGTTCTCTTAATTTTGTAAAAAAAATTTAATCATTTACTCAAACATTGATTATCTCCCCAATCATCAAGTGCTTTGCTGAAATCTTCAAGATGACACTAGCAATAAGACTTCATGTATCTTCATGAAACGAAGTTACAGTTCGCTGACTTCTTGTGCAATTTCGCTATAGAACTCCCTCAAGATAATGGAGATTCTCTCTAATAATCAAATTTTAATTTAAAGTAATATTTGTTCGGGTACAGAGAGAATGTCAGTAGGATTAAGTTTCCACTCTGATTGTTTAGTCTGTATAAGCCGTTGTGGTATACTCATGAGTATTCAAATATCCCTTAACATAAATTTCAATATTCGCCCGGATAGATCTTTAATTCTGCTATGAGGAAATGAGTCCTTCTCGGAAATGTTTACTTAGGATACAATCAGCTATCCTATTGTTTTTGCTTAACATAAATGCATACTTTGAGAGGCTACAAATTACAGATTGTATTCAGAAGTTATTTGTCAGACTCTTACCGAATAAAGCAAGATTTAGGATTTTTTGTTTCACAAACCTAGATAGTACCAAAATAGCATGGGTATAAGATCGCTCGTGATTTATTTTTTTTAAATTGAATGAAATAATTTTTAAGGGGACATGGTACGATTTACGCAAAAATTTTTAATTTAAGAATTTTTAAAATTTTTTTGGTTGCCTCCTATGTATGCATACTATGTTAAACAGATTTTGCGCTCAAAATTTCATAAAAAGCTAGCCATTTATTTTTTAACGAAAAAACTTGAAATGTTTAAGTGATTTTAAAGTGCTACTCCTCCTACAAAAATTGACGTACATGCATGAAATTTGATTTACAAGTACATCAAACTATGTATAAAAACAGTTGGTATGTGTTTTGCGTTAACGTGATTGGTATTCATACAATACTTCTTTTTATGAATGTTTATTGAAAATTCCGTAAAAAATGTATAAATTCTGAGTTTAATTATTTTTTAAAAAAATAAATATTGCTTTGATTCAAAAATGCATACCAACTTTTGTTACATGTACTATTGGTAATGGGTGAAAAAAAATTCAAAGCGTTAGTCGCAATAGAAAAAAAAAGCCTTAGTATTTTAAATGAAGACAAACTAGTTATATTTTATCTTTCTGAGATACGCCAGTTTAAAGTTTTGATTTGCCATAGGGATGTGAATAAAAACGAACGTAAAAGCTATCATAATTCTGCATTTTTTTAGTTTAGAGCATTCAAATTTTGTGAGGATATAGAAAAGTATATAAAGAAAAATTTAGGCTAAAAAATGAAATTTGATTTTCTGACCGATTTTGGTTAATTGAATCGTACTGTGTCCCCTTAAGGAATCATGAAAAAGCTCATCCTAATTATTTTTTTAAAAAAAAATGATCGCTTTTCTTAAATAAAATTTATTTATAGTTTCGATGTTAATGATCTTCAGAATAAATATGATGTGAGTAAATAATGGTAATACATAGCCTTAACAGGGAAAATTATTTATATCTACTGCCATAAACTACGTCTACATTGCAATGCTATAAGTTATTTCCAATACCTTATATCATTTTTTTTGCTTTATAACTTGAAGTGCCGTAAAATCCATGTATAACGCACACCGCCGTACAACGCATTCTGACCTCTATTTTCAAGGTGCGTTTAGGTATAATTCCCGTATAACACGCACCCTCATTTCTTGCGAAGGTACTTGAAATATACGTTAGCCATGCTGTTGTGTTTTAAAGCGATTTATTCAAGGTATTATTGAAAGCTATTAAAAAAATGGTATACTTCTTGAAGTGCAACATTTAAATTCATAAGGAATGCCATTTTTTAAAAATAGACAGTATTTCGAGCTATGTAGAAGTCTAAATTTTTTTCTATGCTCATTTTATTTTAAGGCTGTCATAACATGCACACGTCAATTTCAATCATTGTGTGTGTGTGTGTTATATGCCGAAGTTTACAGTAAGAATCAGTGCAACAAAAAGCAATATTTTAACATCGAGGGGAAAACTTTTGAAGTAATATATGAGGACAAAGTAAAGATAGATCAATAAAAATGACAATTATATGTATTCAATTATATAATTACAACAGAGTTATTTGATGTAAAGTAAGTTAGCAAAGAAAGGTAAAATTCTGAGTTTCTTTTAAAACTGCTCTAAACACTCTGTAGTACGGAGGTGCACAGTAAAGTTTTAATTATTACTAATAAAAGTGAGATGAATTTAATTTTTATTTATTTTCCTTATAAGGCTTCTCTTCACAGTATCCATCCAGAGTTTAACACTTTTCTCCCAGTGCTCTTGACATTTAGAAAGCCATCAATGTAAAACTTAGTAGATAACGTCGAAAACTTTTGTTCTACTTCTTGATTGATGTTATTTTAGTTATCGGTATAGAAAACAATACACTATCTTTCAATGCTTTTTACAACTATCTACGTGGATAAATCTGAAGTTCCAAATTCTTCAATCATTTGAATGTAATATTCTAAAAACGCCTTACTTCATCTGAATTTCATGTAGCTCATTTATTTAAGAATGAGTTATGAATTATTTATGAAGAATGATTTAACTTTGAATGTAATATTATACCAGAGACTTACTTCTCACTCATCTGAATTTCATATAGCTGATTTATGTAAGAAGTACATGAATTTGTAAATAATTATTTCCTTTAATTACAAATTTTTTAGAAAAATTAAAAGTCTCCTTCTAAAATAAGTGCAAAACGAATTAAGTCAGAAACACTTTCTAAAATATAAATACATTATCGTATTCACTTGGATATTTTTACGAGATTTCCAGTTTTCAATGTAAAACGTCAACACTTGCCCAACAAACAAGCCTTCAATATGAATTAAAGGGGCAATCATATAAATGTTTTTTTCCGAAACTATTTCAAAGGTAATGTATTACTTTGGTAATTTATGACAAACTTTTTTTTTTAAAAAAAAGGAATTTTCGTCACTAAGCTCTTTCCCAAATGAATGCGTTGCTACTGTTGGAAACAGTGATAGAAAATTTAGTTATTTTTTTCTTAGAATTTACATGAAAAATTAAGTGCAATAAAAATAAATAAGTTCTTGTAAATAAAGAGAAATCAGTTGTAGAGTTACCAAATTTATCAAATGCGAAACTGCAATTTCAAACCGAATCTTAAAACATAATAATTCAAACGTAACAAAATTTTATATAAATTTTAAAGCAAAACATGATTTAAAAATTTTACTTTTTTCTTATTGATAAGACATGTATAGTCGGACCATTTTTCGAACTTTCTCCAGGAACTCAGAATAATTACACATTTTATGGCATTGTTTAACATTATATGGTAATCAATGGCCTTGAACTGGTTTTACTATGTGCCTCATTCACCAGTAGCAATAAAATTGCTGTAATTTTCCAAATGAAAGACTCAAATAAAATTAATAGATTTTATCAGTAATTAAATTTTGGGAAGAATGTGGTGATATATGTGCTGAAAATGACTATTTATGAAATAATGTATGTTTAAAATTGCTAGTAGTCTTACATATAGAAAAAGTCATTATATATAAAATTCATTAGTTTTAATATAAAATTATTTTTAAGGTTGGAAATACACACACACAGTGCATCCCCGGACAATGTTTCCCCCCTTGTTTTCCTTGCAGATTTCGTTTTAATGAGTAAGATATATAAAATGAATATGTATTCTTTTTTTCAAAAAAAATGTTTGAATATTTACTTTTTTAAATAACATGTGTAGTGTTTGCGAATTACAATTTATTTCTTGTTACTTCTAAAGAACATTAAAAGAGGAATATCTCTATTTCATGAATTTTCACAGAACGAACTTTTTTTTGGAATTCAGATACTGCATATATAAAATTCATAAAGACAGTCTCTGGGATTGGTAAAATTAACTCCAAATAAATCATATGCATCCATAAATATAATTGTAATGATTATCTATTTTATTTTTTCTTGGGAGTGAACTTCTGATTGTTTCCTGCCCAGTACCATCCAAGACATGCCATGATGCTAAAATCATTTTATTTATCCATGAATGGGAACTAAAATTTTAACTAAAAGTTGAATTTCCATCACATGTTGTAGTGAGATGATCCAATATTGCACCAGACATCGGATCTGACAAATCAGAGTCGTAAAATTTAATTTAGAAAATATGCAAGTAAATATAGTTCTCGAACAATTGCTCATAGTTGTATTTAAGGCTGATAATTTTTGAAATGAAAAAAATAACTACATGTATAATCCCCTGAAATGTGTAAAAAAATAAACGTATTTAAATACCATTCGCTGCGTATCTTAGGATTGATTATTCTCAACGTTTCTCAAATTGTAGAGCCCACCCTCCTTGAGGGGCGTGATAAATCTACAAAGGGGGCTCGAGCCTTTGAAAAGTCGAAAACAAAGGATTATTTAAGAAATTAATTTACTGAAAGTAAAAAAAGCAAAATACTTTCTGATATAATAAAATATAAAATACACATTTGCGCTGATATAATACACTTATAAATGTATCAGTACTGTATAATGTATTTTATTATTAATTTAACAAGACTAAGTTAAGAACAAATTTGATAACTATGATTGACCACATGGGTTTATGTTAACACTTATCTGGATAATTTGTACGGTTTATAATTAATTCCTTAACTGCCGATTAAAAGTTACACGATTTGCTCTCCAATGCCACCGTTTTCCATGTAGACGACCGTATTTTGAGGGGTTTTTTAGGGAGGGGGGAGAAGAAAATGAATAAATAAAAAAACCCTTTGAAATAAGTAAATCCTTCGCACAAACACTGTCAAGGTCCTTGTATTGCATTCCAAAGTCTTCGGAATGATTTTATGGATAGAACTGCATAGGAAAGATCGTACTTCGGAGACGTATATATACGTCCACACAGAATATTAATACTTTGACTGAGCGAGACGTTTATATACGTTGGTGGTACATAAAAGGTTAAAGCCGTATAATATATATTGTAGCTTTAATGTCAAAGTATAGTATTTTTGAATTCAATACATTGTTATTGTATGGAGGGGTAAGTTATTGTCAGGATGATTGAACAGTGGGTCTCGTATATTGAAAGTCTGAGAAGCACTGCGTTAACTCAATTTTATTACAAGGTAATTATCAAAGTTCCACAATATTATAAACGGATGAGCACATACATTTTCATTCCAAATAGCAAATTTTATCCTGAATTAAAAACTTCAAAAAAAGATTCGTTCTTGTTTTATTAAAAGCTCGCACAAATGGCAGAAGCTGATCTTTATAATCGATACAAAAAAAGAGGTGCCTATTTTCTAAGCGTGTTTACTCCTTTCCGACGTTCCTTCGAGACACTCGTAAAACTAAACTAATAAACGAATACTATCAATTCAAATGAACAACCTGAAACCTCGTAATTAATGAAACATGATCCCTGCTTCACTTCGTAAATATTTGCACAGTGCTCGCTATAGAAACAATCGAAATTCCTGTGG
The DNA here is from genome assembly GCA_019973935.1 of Trichonephila clavipes. Classification (NCBI taxonomy): domain Eukaryota; kingdom Metazoa; phylum Arthropoda; class Arachnida; order Araneae; family Nephilidae; genus Trichonephila; species Trichonephila clavipes. The sequence continues at coordinate 38,030 of BMAU01003057.1, read as the reverse complement.
AAAGGAATGCCCTTTTCTGATATCGATGTATATTGTAAATGTAGTATATTTACTATTTGATATACAAGGGAATCAATTCTCTTAGCTACTCATAGCAGTTTTTCTGGAGTATTATATCAGAAAATCTTTCTATGTGAAAACGAGTTGATGATTGCATGAATATATTTCCCTTAAGTGTAAACTTATCCAACTAATGAATTTTTGTTTTTCACTTTTAATAGATTATTCAGTAAATTCTGCTATAATGAATATGATTAGCATGTTAAACTTTAAATATATATGAAATCGTGTCTGTTGGAAATAATTACATTTAAATTATTTCAATATTACAGTACTTTAAGGCACCAGGAAAATTGGAATCGATGTAAAATAAAGAATTATTACAAATTCTTAACCAGTGACCCTTTAAATAATCATCTTCATTAATTTAATAATGCTTATTGGTTGATTACTTGAACAACTGCAAGCGATTGCTTGACCATGGAGCGCGGACAAATTCATCGCAGGGAGTAGAAGAAGCCTATCTCGGGAAAATCCATCATCTGCATCAGGGGTGTCCCCGGGGACCGCATGTGGCCCGCCTTGAATAATTTTGCGGCCCGCGAGATTCTTTACAACTTTACAAAATTTGACTATTTTGTACAATAATTTTGTTTAAAGAGTTTTTTTTTTTTGTAAAAAATGCCATAATTGTTATTATTTTATCACGTTAATACGAATCTGTTAATAAGAATATCTTTTTTCTTCTAAATTGAAATTTATCAAACATAAATCGTGCTCAAACTTAACGCACTAAAATCTGCAATATCATATACGGTACGCAAATACACATGCATTGAGATCGATTTGCCAAAACTAAGTGAAAGAGTCGAGAAACAGATATCTCACTTATTAAATATATTAAACATTTGATCCTCGTATTATTATTTTTAAACTATATATGTTTGTATCCATGAAAAACAATTAAAACAATATTATATCAGTCTGTTTTAAATTTTCACTCCAACAAATGTTTGTAATGGATCCAAATCTAATATAAATTTATTTTTATATGCGGCCCGCGGGATTGGAAAGTTCTAACGAAGTGGCCCGCGAGGTCATTTGAATTGGTCACCCCTGTTCTACATTATTCTTCCCATCAGTCGGCGTGTGGAGAAAAACCTATTTCTACAGCTGGCAACACAGGGATCGGTCGTTTTTCCTTAAGGTGGCAGCTAAAGTGTTAAGCGTTATCGTGTGCTTCCAATGAAGGTGCAATGTCGTCTACACATTTATCCAGCGTTTCTCAAACTGTGAGGCACGACCTCCACACTTTCAGGGGGACGCGAACATATGAAAAAGTCATAAAAAAAATATTTTAAAAAATTATTACTTTACTGAAAATAAACCAGCAAAATACATACTGACATAATAAAAAATAAAATACAAATTTGCCCTGATATATTACACTTTTTAATGTAACAGTGCTACACAATACACTGGTGTGCAAAAATTAAGGACGAGACGGTTTTTTCAATATAACTTTGTACAAAAGCTTTCCAAATCTCAACACATTTAATACCGTAAGATCCCAAATACGTAAGGACATGTGTAATGTAAGCAACACTTACTAAAAGAGAAATCAGAGGGATAAAAAGAAGCTTGATTGAAAAAGTAGCATGGAGCGCAATGCGACTGAAGGCCAAAACATCCCTGTGATGGGTGTCCAGCAAGAAAAATCCGGTCTTTAGTAGGGGATATGATCTCCCCTGACTGCTAGGCAGGTTTCACAGCGTCTGCCCATGCTGAGAATGAGGGTGTCAATGAGTTGTTGAGGCATTGCTGCCCATTCGTCTTGCAGCGCCAATCGAAGCTCCCGAATCGTTACTGCTGGTAAGGGACGAGCTGCCAAGCGTCTGCCTAGAAAATCCCATACATACTCGATGGGATTGAGATCCGGAGATCATGCCGGCCAATCCATAAGTTCAATATCAACACTCTATAAAAGCTGTTCGGCAGCTACTGTGCGATGACATGGTGCATTGTCGTCCATGAAAAGGAACTGCAGACCCATAGCGCCTCTAAAAAGACGCACATATGGAAGAAGAATCTCGTTACAATAACGGGTCCCGTTGACTGAACCTGCGTCGAAGATGTGAAGGTCTGTACGACTACCAAGCATGATGCCTCCCCAAACGAGAACACCGCGACCTCCATACCTGTCCCTTTCAATGATGTTCGAGGGATGATTGCGGCTTCCCCGCTCTCTCCAGATGAGTATGCGATGAGAACGCTATTCAAACTGAATCTGCTCTCATTATTAAAGAGTACTCGTCTCCATTCATTGTGTCTCCAATTCCGGTGTTCCCGGCACCACAGAGAACGCCTTCTCCGATGGGCAGACGTTAAAGGTACACACCGTACAGGGCGTCGTGCAAACAGACCACCACCGTGCAGTCTTCTGGCCACGGTAAAACGCAATATCGGTCGTTTAGTCGCCTGTGTCGTGTGTCTAGCGATTTCTCCCACTGTCTGCCGCCTGTTTCTCCTGGCCTGTAAGACAATGTACCGGTCATTTGCGGGTGTGGTTCCTCGTGGACGACCACTACTGAAGCCCCGGATAGCTGTTCCTGTAGTTTGAAATTGTCTCCAAAGTCGTGAAACGATGCTGTGAGCAATTCCGAACTCTGCAGCCACACTTGTCACTCTGCGGCCTTCCTCCAACTACCCAATGATTTGACCTCGGGTAAAAGCATCCAGATGTCATCTAACAGATTGATTATTCGCCATTTCTCGCTGAGGCAGCAACTCGGTGTGATTTTAACTGCTATACGGCGTGCAATCTCTTTGCCAGAAATACTGATCTTACTCCGACAACATGCTTTATGCTACTCAGACACTCCCCCATTTCGTCTACCTGCATATCTGCGCATGTGCTACCGTACATCATCTTACTTAATCTCCCTGATTGGTTATTCTATCCGCTCTGCTCTTCGTTCAGCTGATATGCTAATTTTTCGACTTCGTCCTTAATTTTTGCACACCAGTGTATATTTTATAATTAATTTAACAATACTAAGTGAAAAAAAGTTTAATAATTAATGGTTACCCCTTGGGATTGTCATATATAAAATTATATACAGAAATTAACACTTATCTTAATAGTTTGTAAGGTTTATAAATAATCCTTTGACTGACGATTGAAAATTAAGCGATGCACTTCCCAATGCCAACCGTATTCCACGTAGGTACGCGTATGGGATTTATTGAGGGGGGAGGAATAAAGAAGCATTTAATCTGAAATAAAAAAAATCATTTGCAAACATTGTCAATCCTTTTAGTCCAATGTTAGATCATTTTATTGCATTCCAAAGTCCTCGAAACAATTTTATGGATAGCAGTGCACAGAAAAGATCGTACTACGGAAATGCGTATATATACGTCCGGGGAAATTAATGTTTTAGCTGAGTGAAACCTTTATATACACATATGGCACTTCAGAGGTTAAAGTCGGATGATTGTTTTATTATGAAAGTATAATATTATTGTGTGTGAATTCAGTACATTGTTATTGTGTGAGAAGGGTGTGATGAAAATTATTTTTGAATACTGGGTTGCAAATATTGAAACTTTGAGAAGCACTGCATTTATCGAATCATTTGCTTAAGCAAATTCAGTCGCATTGTTTGTGAAAAGCCGATTCTTAAGTCTAGCTGGTGTCAATATTCTAGAAATATTTTTCTTTTAGTATGTGCGTTAAGGAATTAGTAAAGGTGGTCACGCCACAATGTCTTGGCAGTCTACCGATTGATCGTGTTCGACTGAGAGTCCATTCCTGAAATAGCTGATAAAAACAAAATCGTGAAAATAACGACCTTTAAACATTTTGATAGCACGTGGAAGCAGTTTTGTCTGCGTATATTCTGCAGCATTTCATACTCTTACAAATAAAATAGCCAGACGTCTGGACCGAGATCCTACCTTCATTCGTAATGCCCTAACAGCTTAAAAACATGACACTATGACAGGAAAATTAACTTCCTAGTAAAAGGTATTAGTTAGCACTCTTCGAAAAAAGAGTATTATTGACTGTAGCGCATCGCGCGCGCGTCAATTTATATTTAAGTTATCTATATAGGTACCTTGAATACTAATCTAATACCACGTCTTCGTGGGGTGTCAGGCATTCCGCAGATACAAGGAATGAGCTTATTTCGGCTTTGAAGCGGACATAACGTAAAATCGGGCTTATAACGCGCACTGATGTATAACGTGCACCTGCACTTTCAAGCAGATTTTTTAATGTTTAGGTATATTCGGCGTTTTACGCCACACATCGTTTTTTACGAAGAAATCTGAAATATTAGAATGGGGAAAAATTAATTATTTTTACATGAAATTCAAAACTTTACTTAAAATGCTTCCGATTGTCCGATTTGGGTCAAATATGCACCGTTATGTTGCATAATTCTTTGCCATTTTAAAAGTACCTTCATAATGCCTCTCTCATAGACATCTTTTTCGACATCTTATCATTAATTGATACAGTTGCAATAATTTTTGCACGTGGAGTTTATCGACTTGCAAGGGTGTTACCGATTTATCTGGAGTGCTGGGTCATCGAGTGCCGAGTTTTCGGGTCTCTACAGCCCCACTGAAGTTCCCGCGTGTAGAGAAGCTGAGGCACGTTAAAACAGTCGAGGCTCAAAGTCCTCCCGTTGGCGTGGTGTAGAGGTTAGAAATGAGGATTCTCCAGCTCAGATAGCATCCTCGTCACTTGACCGCGGTTTAAACCTGATGTATTGCCAATAGCCCGGGTGTTGTATCAGAGTGCGACTTAAGATATCCGACTACCCTAAAACTGTGAATTTTGCCAAAAAGTGCCGAATATTCTCTATGATTTTATTTTATAGACCATTTTATTAGCTTTATAAAGATGTCAAGTTTATCATTTTCCGTTCACTGGAACAAAAACTACAAGAGTTTTAGTAAAAGCAGATGTCACTACTGTAAGCAAAGTGTTATATATTAAAATGCGTTTTACTCGAAATGAGTTTTTTTGAAAATGCTCAAACGGGAAGAGCGGTTGCTCAAAAAGTTTTGAAAATAATTTGCAGAAATTTTTGGTGTATGTTCTGTATAATACTAAAAGTGTTTTTTAAATATTAAATTTATCAATCACTGTTTTATTAGAATATTTACCGTCTCTTATGTGAAAATAATTACGGCTTTTTTTAAGCAAATTTATATAATAACTCAGATCAAGTGCTCTAGTTTTAGAAAAAACTAAAATATCTCTTATCCTGAAGGTCATTTCAAAAATAAGTGGCATAACAACACATCAGAATTAAAATATTGAAAATAAGTTCATAAAATTTTGACACAGAGCGGTCCCCGTTTATGTAATTTTTTGTCAATTTTTACCTATTTTTTCCCAATTTAGTAGTAATAATTTATTTTTCTCTTCTTAATGTTTGCTTTTGTTTCCTTAAAATGTACCGAATACATCTAAAAAGCACAAAAAGATCTCCATATCTCCATTTTTATTTTTAAAAAAAAGTTGTCGCAAGTAGTCGGATATCTTAAAATTATGCATCGAAGCTAGTAATAAGATATAACATGCAAAAGAGTAATTTATTTGTAAAGAATTACCTGTACATTTAAAAAAAGCACCCCGGCTTATTGATGGGAAATGCGCAAAGTTTAAAGGATAAATTCTCTACCTGTGAGAAGAATCTTGGAATATGCTAGCGGTAAAAGCTCGTTTCTAACAGCAACATATTTATTTTGACAGCCTAGCGATAAAATAATGTGCCGGCTTAGCGATGGCAGCTTTCACATGACGTATTGGGGATTTTATTTCAATTTGAGAGGAAACTGAGAAAAAAAGGAAAAAATCCCCTGTTGACGATAAAGTCGAAGGGAACTTTAAGAGATCCGACGTTTATCCAGTCACTGAGGATTTGAGTTCCTTAGATGTTTGGCTCAAGTATCTTTTAGAAAGATAAATGCACCTAAACAAAAGACTAGATTTACATAGATGTAAAGGAAATATTTCGACAAAACAACGTTCATAGTATTTTTAATGAAAATTTAACAATATCTCTCACAAAATAGAGTATAGAATGTGTATATTTTTCTTTACCTAAGAACTTTTTCTTTTATACTTACTCACTGTACTATCCTTATATTTTTATGCTATTTTTACTTATTTTACTCTTTATTTACTTTATATATGTATAGAGTCGAACTCCTATATAACAAACCTCTATATTGCGAATTTTTCTATGTAGCGAACTTTTTTTCGGGAACCTTAAACATTTCACGATTTTCTTCGTAAAATAATATTTCTCTAGCGAAGTGCCTTTTCTATATAACGAACTTTTTCTTTAAAGGTTCAATTTTTTTTCTCCCTTTTTTAAAGTATTTTTGAACATTTCAAGTTATTCTCTTTTAAATACATTTTATGGTGGTCATAAATTTTGAACTGGTTTTTCATTAGATCTTAATTCACCCAAAGCAATAGAGTTCTGGACGTTTCCAACCAAGAAATGCTACCTTTAACCACCGTCGTCCAGTTCACTACAAACATTTTCACTCTCCTTTCACTCTCTGTGCAGTTGTCCTGTGATCTAGTTGCAAAATAACGTATGTTTAATCTTACTTGTATGCTTTAAATTAGAAAATGTCCTTAAAATTCATTAATTTTAATTTAAACTATTTTTTTAATATTGAAAATACAGTGCATTCTTCGACATTTTTTCTTCTTTTCCTTTCAGTTTTTTTTTTATGTGTAAGATATATAAAATAAACAAATATTAGGTTAGAGAAAAAGAAATCCATTATTTTTGCATGAAAATCAAGACTTTATTTAACAATATTCTGATTGTTCAGTTTGGGTTAAATATGCACCGTGTTTTGTCTTATAATTTGTTGTTATTTTTAAGGTAGCTTCATAATGCCTCTTTCATAAAAGTTTTGGCCCTTATTGGCAAAAACATCTAGTAATCGAATTTCACAATCTTCTCTTCATTCCAATTTCTTATCACTCAGGAGGTTTTGAAATGTGATAAAAAGGTGGTAATCGATTGGTGCCAGGTCCGGACTGTGTAGTGCATGCATTAAACCTTTCCAACCCGGCTCCCATAGGTTCTGGCGAGTCAATACAGAAGTGTGTGACCTGGCGTTGTCCTGATGAAACACAACGCCTCTTCTGTTGGTTGATTATGGCCATTTTTGGTAAATCGCTAGCTTCAAATGTTCAGTCGTTGTTAGTAGATATCTGCATTTAGTGTTTGGCCATGAAGAAGCAACTTCGAATAAATTATGCCTTTCCAGTTCCACAAAATACACAGAAGAACCTTCCTGGCCGTTAGTCTTGTTTTGGGCACCATTTGAGCTGCTTCATCGCACTTTGATCCCGATCGTTTTCGCACAATATTGTGGTATGTGACCCATTTATCATCCCCAGTTACCTTCTGTTTAAGAATTAGGTCGATTTTATTCCGTTTGGCCAAGGCTTCGCGGATGGAATTTCGATCCATCATGTATTTTGATGTTAATTGGTGTGACACTTAAACATGGAGCTTCTTTTTGAATCCAACTTTGTACGAATGGCTTTAAACTGTTTTATGTTCGATCTTCAGCTCCTGGGCGAAACTAGGACTACTAACATGACGGTCAATTTTGATTATCGCTGTGATTTTATCGACATTTTCGGTGATGGGCCTGCCTGTGCTAGGTGCATCTTTAACATCAAAAATATCTTAACGGAATCGACGAAACCAAAATTGCACGTAACTAGCTTTTGTTACAGTAGGCACCACAAACACCATTTGCAATTTCAGCCACCTGTCTTGCATTTTATTTTTTATCAAAGAAAAACTGTAAAAATAACCAAATGTTCTCTTTTTTGACACTTCCATAGTTAACACTCTGTAACTCACAGCTGAATAGATCAGACAAAAAAAAGCAAAATATATGTTTTAGTGTGAAATGTCATCTTGACAACAAGTATAAATTTGAAATTGTTTGATCGATGCTTCACGAGATATCCACACAACAGCCATCTACCGAAAAAATAATGGATTTCTTTTCCCCCAACCTAATATTTGTACGCATTGCTTTTATGCTTTAGTCAGTTATTCGATGTATTATCCCAGACATTTGAAAAAATAGTATACTTCTAAAACTACAACTTGTAGTAACAGGTCTTGGTGGCTGAAGGAAGGCAGATGAGCTTGGATATGTTATTACTCTTTCAACGAAAACTTCGTTGGCAGTCGTGTATTTAGTTCTATTTCTCAGAAAAATTAATTTATGTCTATATTTTTAAGTTCAGATTAGTAGTCTTTCATCCTGTTGTATCTGGCAATTAAAAAAAAATCATCTGGTGGATTTGATGAGTTGCCTTAGAACTGTAAAACCAGCTAGGGAAATAAAAGTATAATAACAGAGTGAGCGGAATGAAGATGTTCAATATTTTCACCTTTTTAAATGGATGCAAAATTATTTAATTTATAATATATTTTAATCATCGTGCAATAAATAACACCATAAACTCTTTTAGTTCATAAGGCAGGTAATTTCTTTTAAATAAACAGTGTTTCCATTCATGTTCAAGTAATTTTTCTTTATGCTCACATCTCTTTTGTTATTTTTAAAGCTATCGTTTTCATACCCGGCGTATAACGCGCACCCTTAAGTTTCGATCTTATTTTTGTGTTCTAAGTGCACGTTATACGCCGGATTCTACGGTACATAACAATTACATATTGAAAAAGCATAAATCATCTAATAACAAGGTACTAAACCACTCGATCGCCTTTTTCCCCTTATCCGTGTATCTTTGGAAACTTAATAATTTTTTCGTTAGATTCAATGACAGTTTTCTACGAATGTTCTCCAGCAATCTAACGGCATTTAATGGCTATGGCCGACATGGGAATATGTTACAAAATGGAGTTAGAAGTGGCTTGTGAAACCACCATTGATTCTTCTTTGAGACATCGAATCACAAGTCCTAAATTCGGTCGCTACACCAGCATCAGAAAACTTGCTAGATTTCCTTTTCCCATTTATCTTTGCTACATCTGGTGAACTGTAAGTGTGTCTAAGTGGTCTCAGCAAAGATATGATGTATGTTCCAACCTCCATTTTCGGTGCAATTTCCCATGCTCCTCGTAAAATACCGTATTTTCTTCAACGGCTTCCATTGTTTGCGTTGCAATATTCCTTATTTTTCACATATCCTGTGAAGTAAGAAACCGTTATGATTACCCTGGTAAAAATGTTGAATTGTCCATTCAGCAGATTTCTTCACATGTATAATACTCAACGCGTGCCGATGAGTTAAGACTTGCTCATCATTTGCATAAACCGGTGAGATGCTCCTACCCTGTAATTTTCAAACTTTTCCGGCCAATTCTTCTTGGTGTTGCATGGTCAATGCCATGTAAAATATATACAACCTTATTTACCATATGTACTATAAATAACTCCCTGAAGAATATATTTAATCAAAATCACATTTTCTTAAAACTATTTTTCCTTAAAAATTTTATTACCTGTGTTGCAGTTATTCTAAAATATTTATTATTTAAGGCAGTGATTCTGAAACTTTCAATACTTGTGACCCGATTTTCTATCTATTTTTATCGCTCTCTCTCAAACAATAACAATGATTTGATTTAAAAAATAACGTACTTTGGTGCTAAGACTACAATATGACTTTAATTATAAACGGAACAAATTATCAAGATAAGTAGTAAATTTTGTATATAAGTCACTAGTAATTATTAATCTTGTTCTTAACTTTGTATTGATAAATTAATTATCAAATGCATTGTGCAGTACAGATGCATTTACAAGCATATTATATCAATGTAGATGTGTATTTTACTTTTATTATTTCAGACCGTATTTTGATTTGCTTCCTTTCAGTAAATTTGCAATTTTTTAAATCTTTTACTTTTGACTTTTTGATATGCTCGCTACCCTCCTTGTAATGTTATCAGGGCCACCAAGGGGGGGGGGGCGCCTCACAGTTAGAGAAACGCTGTTAAAAGTAATGCACAACAATCTTGATAAATTACAAAGAGTGAATCCAATGCAACACATTATTGTAGGAAACTCGAAACGTTTCAATAAGTGATGTTTTCAGAGAAACAAGCAAATCGATAGAATACAAACGTTCGTACAAAGTAGTATACGAAAATCCATTCAAATACCCTTCTCAGAATTGTTCATATTACAAAAAAAGACATTCACATTAAAACATATTTAAAAACTGCACTATTTAGTAAATAAATAGAATTTTGTAAATGTTATGGAAGGTACACTGAAGTGTGTGATATAATGGTAATATTTATTTATTTTTTTTTACAATATTTTATTTTCGATTTATTGGTATTGCATTTTTTTCGCTTAAAGATGATTTAACATTAATTATTTTTCACATATACATTTTCATTGTAAATGCATTCTATGCAGTTTTACGAAACTATACACGAAATTTCACATTTATTTTCTTTTAATAATGAATAACTTCTTACTAGATGATAGCAATTTTGTGGAGCATTACTGCTTGCTCTTTTGAAAACTGTAATTAAACCTAAGCAAAATCTCCAGCGGTAATTACTATCCAGTTATCCACAGTAGAATGCCCCATTCATTCTTAGAAGTGTGAAAAACACAGCATTCCAGAACTGAATTCCGTAGGAGTGAAGAAGGATTAATTCCGTGAATACCGAGCAGTCAGCGTTGTGGTCTTCGCGGAGCCCATATTTTCCCTTTTGTAATATTCAACTCTCAAAGTGAAAATCAAAGGCATTCCTCTCCATGCAAATCTGGAATAGTTTCAATTGCGGGCGCTGCACAAATGTTTGCACAATGTAGCCAGGAGGCGAATTTAATTAAAGACGGGCCTCAAGATGAATGATGAAATTTGTTTCCCTAGGTACTGCTCGACAACCGAATGGAACGCCCGGTTCTTAGAGGAGATGGTTATCCCGATTTATTAACCGGAAGTGATTGGCACTAGATATTTCAATTGGATTAAGAGATCAGAAACTCAATGGATTTAATCGTTATTACAATGAAATAAAAAAACTAAATGAATGGATAGTTTTTTTTAAGATAAAAATATTTTAACATTTCATGAGGGCATATACCGAGAGCTTGTTTGACAAAAACATTCTATTCTTCAACGTGCATTTTTTTATGTTTCCATATTTGTGTAAAATATTCTCTTATAAATGTTTTCAAATCTGATTTCTTTGATGTAACCCGTGTTCACTGGTAATACTGAGAAATAAGTGAAATTTTTCAGTTTTTTGGTCATAATTAATCAAGAAATGAACGATAATATTAACAAATATTTGAACAAGTAAAATAAAAAAATCTTAAGTGAATTCCTACATAGATCAACAAAGAAAATGTTTATTTTAGCTATTTTTTATTAAATGGTTACAATTAATATACACTGGTGTGCAAAACTTAAGCAACAGGTGGGTTTATTGCCATAACTTCACGAAAAAGCTTCTGAGAGACTTGAAATTCAGAAAAGAGGGAGAGTATTATGTACGTAAAGGATGACAAAAGCATCGGCGCTGAAAAAGGAATACAATGCATACGGTATGGAATCAAAAAAAAGAAACACGCTTTATTGAACGCACAGTATCCTGACTCATGATGATCTATCCAACAGGAAGAACAACAAGTAGATGTTCCTTAATATGGTATATGTCCTCCCCTCACTTCAATGGTTGTTTCTCACCGTATCCGCATACTCAGAACCAGCTGGTGCAACATTTCTTGCGGTAGGAGAGCCCATTCTTCAATCAGCATCTCTTTGAGTTGTTGGGTGTTCTCCGGATGATGTAAGTGTGCTGCAATATGTCTCCCCATAGCATCCCCGACTTGTTTGATGGGATTTAAATCTGGGGAGTACGTTGGCCAATCCATTCGAGTGATATCTTCACTTTCCAGCAGATCGTCAACAGCCAGAGTCCGATGTGGCCGTGCATTGTCATCCATAAAAATGAAGTCTGGGCCAATGACACCTCGGAACAGACGCACATGGGGAAGAAGTACCTCCTCACAATAGCGATCCCCAGTTACAGACCCTCTATCGAAAATGAGGAGCTGAGTTCGCCCGTTCAGCTTAATGCCGTCCCAGACAAGAACTCCAGGAACACCGTAATTGTGTCTTTCCTTGATGTTATTGGTATAAAACCGTGTCCCGATCTCTGTCCAAATCAAAACGCGTTGAGAATCGCTTCTGGTACTGAACCGACTCTTATCCGTAAAGAGGATACGACTCCATTGTTAGTTGTCAAGTTTTTGTGCTCTCTGCACCACTGTAAACGGTGGCGTCGGTAGTAAACTTTCAACGGGAGGTCGCGTTCAGGACTGCGAGCGAATAGTCCCCCTTTGTGAAGGCGTCTGGCCACAATAAACTGCGCCACTTGTCGCCCCGTTGCTGTAGAGAGTTGCTGAGCAATGACGCTTGCTGACTGCCGTCGGTCTCTTTTCGACAGCAGGATGATATATCGGTTATCCCCTGCAGTTGTCGTCCTCGGGCGGCCATCACCAACCATTCTAACAGCTGTACCTGTGGTTTGGGACACTTTCCAAGCGCGCGAATTGACACTTTTGTTGATTCCGAACTCTGCAGCTACACTGGTGACTGTACGGCCCTCCTCCAGCTTTCCGATCATTCTTCCACGTGTGAAGTCGTCCAGGTGATTTCTTCTAGCCATATTTCACGAACTGACTCACTGGCACTTGCAGCGAATATGTTGAATTGCGTCTGCGTCCTTCATTTTATTTTACTGTTGAACAGAACGCGCCGACATCACGCGTTTTGCGTTCGTTTACGTCGCTTCTGACGTTTCGTTCCTGATATTTGCAAACGCATGACGTTTCTACTGACTTACGTGTTCACTGTACTCATCTCCTGACTTCTTTTTCTGCAATTTCATGGTTATCTGCTTAATTTTTACATTGTTGTTTAAGTTTTGCACACCAGTGTAATTACTAAGAGCTAAAATCTTTAGGCGGTCACCACAAAATGTCTTGGCGATCCACCGGTCAATCGAGATCGTCGTAATGCCCACCCCGGCTGTAAACTCAGGTTTATTCCCCGTTTCCTTGCGGTGTTCGAACAGTATGAGGGTACCCATTGGCAACACACATTACGATACTTTGTAATGTTTCCAACAATATTGTGAACAGTACCGATGAAACTTTGAACTCATTTGCGACATCACGAATGTCTCGACGTTGATTTCCTTTCATTTCAATCTCAATGTGCGTAATCAATTTATCTGTCACCACTTTGGACACTTGACCGAGCCGTAGCAAATATCTAGTCCAACGTCGACCTTCACAAAAATACTTCTCGCTCGCCTCATCACCGTTGGCTTTGACACATGCGTGTCACCGTACACAGCCAGCATTCTGTGATGAATATCCACCGGCTTATACCCTTTGAATGTTAAAACACTATTATAGCTAGCTAATCCATTGTGGATGCAGTTGCATCCACTGCAGCCTTCTTTAAATGAATGCAACATTCTTACGAATACAGGTATCACAAATCTACTAGCATACGCGGGTACATGGTACATACACCTTTTCTATCGCGTTTGTACCACGGAAATTCAATGAAAACAGTTCGCATGTAAGATTCTAATCACTTGCATTTGAACACGCCTTATACATTTATATACAAAAGAAAATCTGATTAATTCCTACCGTATTGTATTTTAATTGCAAAATACCTCGGAAATATTTTATTAGATAAACCTTAATCTAAATTTTTCTTCTTCGGAAATACCCTTACATCTGGTCCTTTACTATTTATCCGAATGAAATACCAAAACTCGTGCTTCAAACCCTGGAAGATGAATAGATGGAACTTTACGGGACATATTTTTGCTTCTAATTTTCCCAATAGATAAAAGTAAATCTCAAGAACGTCGAGTTCTCTAATATGCGAACACTAGTATGCTAATCAAATTGCTATTTTCTATTAATTGCTGAGATGAAAAAAGACTCCTCATATTTTTCACGCAGTTTTTATTCTATGTCCTATGAGATAGGGTAACCAAAACTAAGTAAATTATCGCTGAAGAAATCCTATATAAAAATGCCTTTAATAAGTTATTTAGTTTAAGATAAATATCTTTTTCATTCTATTCAACGTTTATATTTTTCTCTTACTTTACTTTTTATACCCTGTACAGATTTAGAATTTATCTCTGTCATTTTACACTTGGATGTTCCATAAATGGAACATCATTTCTAAATTTACTGAAGCATATTTTTCCATCATACTTAATTTGAAAAATTCATATCTAAATTAATAAATGCTTCAATAGTTCCATGAGAGTAATAAAAAATTTTCATTTTATCGATATGCTACCAGGAATCTAAAACATAAATTTTGTTTTATTACCAAATATGGAATTTGCTTGTTCCATAAATAGAACAATGATTTTCAAAGCTATTACTTTTTACAAGAAAAAGATGTCCATTGAAGATTAAAGGTCTTGATACATTTATCAATACCTTATGTATGTATATTCCCTTTTACATCCCTCTTTAATACATTCCTGAATTACTTAAAGTGGAATACTCAGTGAGGGAGTGCTCAGTTTTATGGCACAAGAGCCATTTTTAACTAAAATGCGTCAAACACTCTTTAAAATATTCAATTATAAAAACATGTATAAAAATATATGCTTATATATTTACGTGCATGCATGTACGCTTATAAATTATTAACGAATATTAATTAAAACAACAAATAAATTAAAAAATCTATTTTTTTAAAAAAAAGGCAAGTAGATTTTAGTGGGAAGGTACTCCCCCCCAAATCAGATACGGTTAAAACAGATTTACGAAAAAAGGTGATGCGATGATTATTACAAACTGGACAAATAACCAAAATGTGGCACACGGTGTACGAGACTTGTGTAAAAGAAATTCAGGAGCATTTTCTTCAAACAACAAATGCCTGTGCGTAAAGCGAGTATAACTAATTCGAAAACGAATCAATTTGACATGAACCCTTCGCATCGGCATCACAAGGCAGGCTTCTATGACCGGTTTAACAAAGTGCAGTTTGTTACCATATGCTCCTTCCATGACTCCTGCCAGTTTGCTGAAATATGATACAGGATGACGCGCTTCATGTCCGAAAGCGGTCCTGCTAGTGCCTATCGTCGCCAACCGAGCCGCGTTTTCCGCTTGTTTGTTGCCTATGAATGGCTTGGTAGCCAGCAAATTTCCATTTCAATACCATTACTAACCAGTTGACTCGCGATGTCGAGTACATTATATGCCACTGGATGACATCGACAGTTGTAGTTCAAGCGTTTCTGAAACGCCCATACTGTCAGTATGGATTCAGCACTTACGGGAAGTCGATTAATTGAGGTGCACGGTAAATGGCGACAGCTTCAGGAGTGAAAATGCTGCAAGAAGTGTCTAGCCAATAACCGTGCATATTATCTTCGATTACGACTCGATAGCCAACTTAATATTCATGCTTCGAAACCTCTGTAAAAATAGGCGAATAACTACTTTACCGTATGCTATGGTAAACATAGATGCGCTGAAAAACGGCAGGAGTTACAGTGTTTGTACTGCAGTTGACAAAAAGTTGATACAGTGAAAACGTGATACATTCCGTGGTTTGAATCGCGAAACGTTTCTTTGCTGGATGTCTCCTTTAGGTAGGTCAAGTTTGAATACAAGAAGCTTCATCCTATCCATAAAGTATAGTAGTATTCCGGGTGTCATACGTGGAATACTCAGAGCTGTATCATAAAAGTATGTGCGTCTATTGGTATATACAAAAATGTTACTAATAACACATTGGGAAGAAAAATATATATTAAAAATCATATAAGGAATTTTTCTTTCTTTTCCTCTAGTCTCTTAATATTTCTTAAGTAAGACAACATACACAATGCTGATCAAATACCTCATTAAAAATAATTTCAGTCCGTACACATTATCAGACGATAAAGTTTGTATGAGTACATGTCGATTGCCATCAGAAAAAAAGCGGACGTTTAAAGTATGATAAATATGTAAATAAGATATATTTGAATTTATTCTGCTTGCAGATGGCTGTGAGAAAATTAAATTTTCGGTGAATATAGATGATGAAGAAACCACTCATGAAACTTTATTAAAAGCAATGACCAAATGCACATTTATCGGGGGGAAAGACAATGATGTAATGACAATAAAATCGAAATATTCCATTCAAGATCCTACTACTAACACCAAAAGATTGTACCGAGCTAGGAAAAAAAACTTGATACTTCTCAATCAGATCTCATAAAATATAAAACGAGAGTAGACATTCGCAAGACAGACTTCTTGGATCATATCGTTCTTTGTTTAGAAGAGAAAATGACATTGGGATTTTTTAATCAATACGCTAAATACAGCCGTTTTTGATGAACTTTAAATTATCATTTGCACAAAGGTACAGAAGCAAAACAATCCTATTTTATATCATGTACGGTACTTTTGCGTTTGTATCGCATGAAACCCATTAACTCCATTTCGGGATCTCACTTAAAAAGTTCAAAATCCTTTCGAAAATCAAAGGCACATTGTCATGTTCCTTCGACCCAAGAGCATTGTGCTGCACTTCAGAAGATCATTAAAAAGTGTTTCGAGTGCGAGAAAAGATTATAAGAAATACTAATCAGAATGTCATGAGCATTATGAATGCCTCAGAGTATTATGTCGAAAGCAATGCTTTTGTCATCTTGTTTTTTAAGTAATTTTATTTATTTTTTTATTTTCCCTTGTATTCTTTAGCTTTTATTATTCTACATTTTCCTCTTTGAATTCTGATAAGAGTAGTTTTTGCCACCTGTTACTTCTTACTGCAGCTTTTTTTTTTAAAATAAAAGACCAAAATGTAACTGTGAATAAATTGTGTGTGTGTGTGATTCCGGCTTTTAATTTAGAAATATTTTTTTCAAATTGGTGGGAAAACTTAATTTTATGCCTAATCAGGGTGTTATTTATGAATAACGTTTAAAAACTCATTTACTGATCCTCAAACATCGAGGTTTGAACATATCACATTTTAAAACTGTGCGAAAAAGCTAAGTGTTAAACTCTAGCGTTTCTTTTATCGAACATAAGTCACTTACGTTTGAATGCTCATATATGCTCTTATGTTTGAATTTTTATTCAATTTAAATCATTAAGTTGTGTTACCTCTTCATTGTTGTGAGGTGTTTAAAATGCTAATATTTAGGTTTTTAGCTAAGATTATTAAAGATCTTTAGAATAAAAAACAATAATTAGATCGTTGAACCTAGTATAACTTTCCTTCTTTTGTATTGTAAAGGAGGGTTTTTTTTATTTAAATCATATAAAAACATTTCGATGTAAATACTATTTTCACATAAAAAGAAGCAATTGAGGATGGTCGATTTGATCTGCGTACAAAATAATTTCCTATTATCATTATGTCTTGAAGTTCATACGCACACATTCAAATGCATACGTACATACATATATGATATATGTGCCACATGTCAGAAAAATGTCAAAGAATTTGGGAAAGAAATCAAAATACATAACGTAAAATTTGATATTCAATAAATATTTCAAATTGAAGTTTGTAATAAGAAACATTACTTCGCACATATTTGGTATTAATTGTTTTGAATATTATTTTTATAAATAATGTATCTCTCTTTAAGTATTTAACTGCATAAGAAAATCGATCGAAGTAATTAGAAATATATCCGCATAAAAATACTTCAATGACGCTAAAAGGAACCTTAATAATAATTACAAAATTTACTGATAAAGAAATATAAAACAGCTTTAGCTGAAAAGGTAAATATGATTTTAACAACAAATAATGGAAAGTTACTACACATTATGAAAATACGTTGGTAACATAAGAAAACCTAGCAAGTCCTTATTTCTCAAATCTTCTGCAATCTTGTCCAATCTGCTTCTTAGATAAAATGATATTCCTCATGGAATAAAAAAACAGCTTTTTTTCTTAACCTTTAAGTTTACTTTACACTTCAAGAAAAAAAGTTCATTTTGTTAAAGTAACATAATGACTCAGCTGAATAATCTCCCAAACACTTTAAAACAGTAAATATACCACATCTAGATCTGAACACCGTTAAGAAAAAAAAAGTAATATCCCAAAGCGTTGGTAAAAAAAAAGTCACGGGAAAAAAGAAAAATAACGTTAGAAACAAATTGCATCATCATTCCATGCTTACTCTGCGGAAAATTACATTTCCAAAGTATCCGAATTATGCAGGCTAACCGGAAGATTAACAGGTTTCACTAGATAGCTGGTTATTTTTTTATCAGCAATGCGGAGATTAATGCAGTTTGAAAATGTGTTGTAGGCAGATATTTTTTTCCCTATCATTCCCCGGAATCTGTGACAAGAACACCGATCAAATATAAGATTATCTTAAATAATCCTTTTTGCCTGTGATGGAATTATGGACCTCTTGTAATCCCAGGTGGAATATATTTGCTCAGAACTTAAACACAAAACTTGAAGCGGAAGACTTAACTTCTTAGTAAAACTAGTTTAACTCAATTCCGTTGAGCTAAAGTGATATATATATATATATATATATATATATATATATATATATATATATATATATGAGCTTTTTCTGTGCTTCTTTTTTTGTTGTAAAAGATAAAGGCTATTATATATATATATATATATATGAGAATTATCTGGAAGCTGTTTTTATAATATAATTTAACGTAATAGATTTTCTGAATTTAAAATCAATACTTATATTTCGGCAGTTATAAGTAAAAGTTGTCCGTGCATTCTTACATTTTGATTTTAAAATATAAAAATAAAATAAATAAAGGCAATTTCAATTGCATGGGTAGTGGTTTTAATTTTGGGTTTGGACAGTGCATTCACAACTTCGACTTCATAAATATAAACTTTTTAAACATTTATTATTTGTTTTTGTTTTACAAGCCAACTATTGTGCCCATTATGGTAAACGAGTTACTTATCTTAAAAAGTATTGTTTGGAGTGATTGGGAACTCACTTGATTTGTTGAAAGCAAACAGAAAAGAGATGTAACTCTGTGAACGAACTGAATCAGAATTTAATGGTAACGGGTATGCAATTACATGGTACTTTAGGGTTAAGTGTGACGTTGTAAAGCCGTTCTAAAGTAAATAGTTAAGTAAGACATGTAAATGTCTTATATATATATATATATATATATATATATATATATATATATATATATATATATACTTAGGGAAAATAAATGTTAGTATTGCAAGAAATAAATATGTTAGATCTTTTAGAAATCTTCTTGCTATCATTCTTTTATTAAAACAGTAACAATCATGGATCTAAGAAACCCATATGATGTGTGGATATGCTTCTGCTATTTTAACTCTAATTCGGTTAACGTGCCGGCTCTATTGTATTCAAAAAAGAATAATAACATAACTGGTATGATTCAACTTTATTAACAGGATACTGTTAGGAGTCAACTATCCAAATAACATATTAAAACATTAGCTAAAGCTTACTGCTTACAGCTGGAGAAAAAAACCGTTTTTAAAATAAACAGTTTAGATCACTGAATCCCAAAATAGTTAATATCGACTCTCCAGGGTCTATGATGATCTATAATTGTTCCACGTCAGTGAAAAATTTATTTGGGTGGTCCAAGAGGTGTAAATAAAGATTTTCGTGATAGTAGCTCTCATTAAAACAGATCGTGAATTTAACTTTAAAAGTAAATTGGATCAAATACAAACCAGATTTTGTCTACTTAACAAAATTATTTACTAAAGTTAATGAGGTTAATTTGCAGTTACAAGATGAAAGCATAAATTTTATTCTAACAAGGTCCATCATTTCAGTGTTTCTTGCCAGAATTAAGCTGAAAGAGTAAAATTATATGTCCCAAATTTCCCCAGTTTCTCAATTGGCCATAAACAATCTGCCAGGAAAATGACGTTTTAACCTATATTCATAACATTTAGATACCTGTTATTCAGATTTTTAATTATGGGTATCCGACTACGTTCGGAACCGTGATTTTAAAAAAGAGCATAAATGGATGATTTTCATGATTTTTAGTGTCACTTAAAATATAATACATGTATACAAATATGTTAAGGACATTTTGACAAAAAGAATTATTTAATTACAATAATTCGGCAAAAATTTAACTTAGAAAAAACATTTTTCAAAATGTTCTCCTTTTGTGTAAAATGCTTCTATTATAATAATATTTTGTCTGCATATAGCTCAGACTTCTGTACAGAGGCTCAACTATGACTTTTGAAAAATTCACATTATTTTCAGAGTTTCAACCAATTGAAATAATCATCGGCGATTTTTTCTTAAAGTTTCTCCCCTCTGTTGTTGGAAAAAATGGATAAATCCACTTCTAAGTTGTATATTTCAAAAATTCTAGTTGAGCCTCTGTACAGAGGTCTGAGCTATATACAGGCAAAATATTATTATGATAGAAGCATTTTTCACAAAAGAGAATATTTTTAAAATTGGTCATTCTATGTTCATTTTTTGTCAAAGTATTGTACTTAAATTTTTTTTTATTGAAATACTATTCTTAAAACAATTTTATATACATTTTCTAATCTAAGTGACACTAAATATAATAAATATTAGTAATTTATACGCTTTTGCAAAATCACGGCTCCGAACGTACTCGGATACCAAAAGTTTGAGCATGCTTTGGGTATGGCAATTACCACAGTACGCAATGAATTTATATGGTCACATTGAAAATAAAAAAAAAAAAACAAATGCTATATTACAAGAGGAACTGATCAAAATAAGCAATAATATATATATGCATGTTATTTACCTGTTTCGCAGTTAGAAATTTAACATACCTGTTTTACACTTAGAAAACGAAATGTTTTAAATTAAGAAGCTCTATATCAGCTGTCAAAAATACTTTTAAGTTGATAAATCAAAATCAAATTAATGAACATAAATGGACATTAAGAAAGAAATGCTAAAAAAATACGAATGACCATAATGAACAAAAGTAACTTGCAAAAATTATTTATATTGTTGCATACTCTTTTTAGGTTACGTTGCAAGAAACAAAATTTTCTGATGTCGTTTTGTCTACGATAACATCATACAGTACCAATGAGTAATTTATTTTTAAAGAAAATGAAAGAGAAGTTTTTTGAATAACTGTGCTAACCACAACAAGAGAAAGTAATTCAAAACTATTGTATAAAATTGACGGAAAATCTTAAACATAATTATTTTGCAAAACTAATTTTGGTTTTTATAAAATAAATGTAGAAATATATTTAAGAAACAGATTTTTGATAGAACTCATTTTTCCCATGCTCACTTATTTGTAAATGGAATATCACTGGTTTTTATTTTAGACCCCCATTACAGGATATTTTGTTTTCTCTTTTGATTTCCATCATTTTAAAAACATACAGTAGCATCCTGAAATAAAATGTTATTTTACTATTTTTTTTCTTTTAAAACAATTGCATTCTTGTTATAATTAATAATTCTAATTATATCATATAATTATTATTTGAATTATTCTTGTACCGATGTATCCATGCTTCAAAAATATATGAAGTATTTAAATATAAAAATAATTAGTGAGGAGTTATACGTTACGACCGACTGTGCCTACCATAGTCAAAATACCTTTAATTGAATTCTAAAAAAAATCATTTGAATCAATGATATTTTTTTAAGAATTGTGTTCCGAGTCAAAAGCAGTTCGCTATTATTCATGTTTCCTTTATCTATAAAATCTGATATTATAACTATATAACGCTGGATTTATGAATAAAAAAAAATTAAAAATTGTTTTAAAAAATCGGTTTCAAATGTCTTTTACCTATTTATATATATATATATATATATATATATATATATATATATATATATATATATATGAGTTATATTCATTTTTCCAATTCCTACTATTAGTTTGATATATCTATCTATATATATATATATATATATATATATATATTAGGTTGGGGAAAAAGAAATCCATTATTTTTGCATGAAATACAAGACATTACTTAACATGCTTCAGATTGTGTGATTTAAGACAAGTAGGCCGTGGGTAGCCTAATGGTTAGAGCACCGGACTCTGGACCGGAAGGCCTGGGTTCGATGCTCTTATCGGGAAATACCCTCGGAGCACAAACGGAGTACGTGCTCGTTAAATCAGTGGGTCCGAAAGTTGTGTGGGCTGAATCACGAGTGCAGGGAACTGGAGAATATTTCCCTCCAATTCAGTTCCATGCCTAAATTGTGGAGGTGGATATATAAGGTGGCGCCATCTATCGTAATGTTCTATCGTCCCTTCGGGAATTTTACCGAGCTAAACTGTATTGTCACCTGTATAGTGCTGAAGGCTAAGGCCAACGACAGGCGTACATCTAGCCCATTGCCACGATGAATTTCATGGGCCTCGATCTGACTCTGTCAGACAGATGACATGAGCAAAAACAACAAAAAGACAAATATGCACCGTTTTGTGTTATAATATGTTGTCCTTTTTTAAAGGTAGCTTCATGGTGCCTCGCTCATAAAAGTCTTAGTTCTTATTGGCAAAAAACTATAGTAATCGATATGCACAATCTTCTCTTGGTCTCAATTTCTTATCAATCAGGAAGTTTTGAAAGACGAGATAAAGATGGTAAAAGCTTGGTGCTATGTCCGGGCTATATGTTAGATGCATTAAAACTTCCCAACCAAGATCCCAGAGTTTCTGGCGAGTCACTACATACGTGTATGGCCATGCATTGTCCTGATGGAACACAAAAACCTTTTCTGTTGACCAATTCTGGCCGTTTCTGGTCAATCGCTAGCTTCAAACGGTCCAGTTGTTGACAGTATAGATCTGAATTTAGTGTATGGTCATATGGAAGCAATTCATAAATTATTCCTTTCCTGTTCCACCAAATCCACAGTAGAACCTTCCTGGTTTGACCACCGTTTGAGCTGCTTCACTACGCTTTGACCACGACCGCTTTAGCACAATATTGTCGTATTTGACCAATTTATCATCCCCAGTCACCATCCGATTAAGAAATAGGTCGATTTCATTCCGTTTGTCCATCAGATCGATCCATCATGTTTTTGGATGTTAATTGGTGTGGCAACCAAACATCGAGCTTCTTTTTTAATCCAACTTTGTGCAAATGGCTTAAAACTGTTTTATTACTCATTTTAGCTCCTGGGTGATAATACGACTACTAACATTCCGGTCAACTTCGATTATTTCTATGATTTTATCGACATTTTCGACGACGTGCCTGCCTGTAAGAGGTGCATCTTTAACATTAAAAATGCCTGAACGGAATCGATGAAATCGAAATTACATTTTTTCAGCTGTCTCAGTATTGACACCATAAACATCATTCACAATTTTAGCCGTCTGGCTTGCATTTTTGCCTTTATCAAAGAAAAACTGTAAAATGTACCAAATTTTCTCTTTGTTGACTTCCATTTTTAAAATCCTATAACTTGATCAAGCAAATAAAAACAAAATAACTTTTTAGTATGACAACTAGCATAAATTTGAAATTGTTTGATAAAAACTTCGCGAGATATCGACACGACAGCCCTTTACCGAAAAAATAATGGATTATTTCCCCAACCAAATATATATATATATATAAATTTAACTTGTTCGCATTTTCAATCGTTAATAAAATACTTTCTATTCATCTATTTAAGTTCAAACATTTTTTTTAAAGTTTTAGTGGAGGACACTTTATGTTAATACAGTTTTTCAAATATTAATTCATTGATTAAATTAAATCTAATTAATAACTGGTTTTCGACACCGACTTATATTCGTCTCCATTGTTGTAACAATGTAACTGTAAAAACAATGGCAACAGTTGACGTTGAAAACCGATTTTTCAGCCAAACTAGCCAAACCAAGTGTATTTTTACAACAATACAAACAAATCGTGCTATTTTTTCATTTATACTATTTTAATTCTCTCTCTCTCTATCTCTTTATATATATATATATGTGTATATATATATATATATATATATATATATATATATATATATATATATATATATATATATATATATATATATATATATGAAAGAAATATGTATTATATATCAAAAACAAGAAATAATAGATAATGAACATAACAAGAAATAGCGTAATAAAAATATAAAAGCTGAACATGAAGAACAAAATTATAGAGAAATAAAAAAGAAACTACAAAAAGAAGAACCTAGCGAATCAGAAAGCAATTTCGACTTAGGACCGAATAAGTGGGGTTAAACTAGTTTGAACGCGCCAACCTTGCCCTTTTGCAACTCGGTAGGAAAAACCAAATAAAACAAAATAAACAAAAAAATTCAGACTACGTAAAAACTCAGAGAGTATGATAAAACCACTCACTACTATTATGTAACAAACTCTTCCAAACTCTTAATGCAAAAAAATCGAAAAACAAATACGTAAGAAAAATAGAAAAATCCTAAAACAATTACATAAGATAAGTATCTTTCAAAAAAATAATTTAACAAACTTTCTTTACTCACAGAGCTTTTACGAAGAGAATCAAGCATCTTGACATCAATGAAAATCAATTATTCACCAAGTTAAAAATTCTAATATACATAAACACATCTTTTGAGCTAACTTTTAAACCAGCCAGCAAAGACAGATTTTAAAAAAGACGACAATCAAATATGGTAGAATTTGAATTTGTTGATTGCAAAAAATGTAAATTTGCTAGGCTCTAATTTGGTTGGTTGTCAACAATGTGTAAGGTGTTCAAGATGTGTGTGGAAAAAATGTAAACTTTGATATGAGTGTTATGATATAATCTTCACAGCAAGACCACTAACATGCTGACTTTGAAATCCTTTTGTTGTGTGGTGTTTTTGGAATTAGAAGTAGCAAGACGGTTAATGTATTTGTGAAGAATATAAGTTCTTAAGAAATTAAAAGGGTATTCATGATCTAAAGAACATTGAAAATTTTTTTGATATTATTGTATTTATCTATTTTGTGGGTAGTTACGTTATCATTTCTAAATAAAAATTCAAAATGATATTTCTGTAAATTGATATATGCAAATTACTATTCCATACAGGAATTTTAATTATATGGAACTTAAACGAATATCTTTTGTCAAAAATGTTACTGACTACATTATTGTTAATAAGATGCAAGTCTAAGTCCAAGAATTCCACCCTATTAGAGTTGAAGTTAGTTTTAATGAGCTTGAGATAATCAGGGTAGAACGTAATATTTGGTTTGTATTCACTATTTTTACCAGAAATTATTAAAACATCTATATAGCGATAAATCAAGTAAGAATCATTTACAATATGATCAATTTAAAAAAAAAATGTAAATATAGGTTCGCTAAACAATTACTAGCTGGACCACCTTGAGGTAATCCTTTGATCTGTTTATAAAGATTTTGATCAAATGCAATGAAATTTTCTTTAATACGAGGTTAACAAGAATATCAAATTTTCCTTTTTTTCATTGAAATATATAATTCATATTTATCATAAATTAACTGTAGAACCTTAATGATACCGTTAATATCTATAGAATTAAAAAGATCCTCGAAATCAAAGCCATGCATGGAAAAAATTCACATATCCATAGTAACTCTAGCAATCTCTAAGCTATTTTTAATTATTGCCGCGTTTTGTAAGTTATCAATTAGGTTTTGAAGAAGAGATTGTAAGATCTTCCCTGACTTCGTGATATATGTATTGTATCCATTAGTGATACTACGGAATTTTATAGGGCTTTTATGAAATTTTGGTGTTAAAAAAATACTTGGATGTTTAATTTTATTTAGATGAATATTCAGTCTTTTGTTCAAAGCTAAAAGACGATTATCATCTTCTCTATTGTTGTGAATTGATTTTTGAAACGAATTATTATTTAAAATGTGGTTACTTAATATTTTACTGTAAAAGTTTTTACAAATTATGGCATAATTAGCAGAGACCTTATCAACATATGTAATAACGAAGTCATTTTGGATATTTTCTATTGATGATTTAAGATCTTTATACATAATTTCATTTTCAACAGTGAAATCTAATTCCCGAATTTCTGTTGCTACATAAGATCTAAATTGATTGAAAGCTTCAATCGGCATTCCGTATTTAAATGCAATTTTAAGGTAGAATTTATCTAAATCTTTTATGATTTGTTTCATAACGTTAGATTTATTTTTGTGACCATCAGACTAAAACCGGTACCTTTTTCCATAAAATTTCTTAGCAAATCATCTTTCACGATGCCAAGGTCTCCTGTGACAACGTGCTGATTATAATCATCAGTATAGTACCGATATAAATTGCATTTACATGAATCAGAACTTATGTATATATATATATATATATATATATACATATATATATATATATATATATATATATATATATATATATATATACAGTTGAACTAGTGAACTTCTATATAGCCAATTTTTCTATACATTGAAATTTTTCTGGAACCTTGAACATTTCACGATTTTCTTCGTAAAATAATATCTCTATAGCTACGTGCATTTTCTATGTAACGAACTTTTTCTTTTCTGATTCAAGTCGTGAACTGGTTTTATTAGATCCTAACTCGCAGTGAACTGGACGTTTTGTCAAGAGAACAGTTCATATAGTGGTATAGGCTGGACGTTTTGTCACGAGTTCGAGTAAAAGCCCGCCGTGTAGGGCTGCACGCTAAATCTTAACCGTCCTCCCGTTGGTCCAGCTTGTCGTCCACGTCACTTGAATGGTTCAAATTACGTGGTCCGTCGCCAAAAGCCCTTCTGAACAGTGCGACGTTAATCTTCACTCACTCACTCACCCAGTTCACTAAGTGGAGTTGTCCTGGGTCCTTGTGTTCTAGTTATAAAATAATAGATGTTTAATATTACTGCTTATATTAAACATCTTTATCAACTTATTTATGTATGCTTTAAATTAGAAAATGTCCTTAAAATACATTAATATAAAATTATTTTCTTAATATTGAAAATACATTATATTCTTCGACCATTCTTCTTTCTTGTTTTCTTTGCAGTTTTTTTTAATGGGTAAGATATATCAAATTAATATATATTGATTTTAAAAAAAGGTGTGAATAATTACTTTTTTCATTATAATGTTCATGAATTTAAAATTTGTTTTATGTGGTTTATATAGAGGAAATTCGTTATAAAGAGATTCTATATAGGTTCATCTTTTAATATACTTATATTAAAAGATGAGCCTGTATATAACGAATTTTCCATATAACGAACCCTTTTCCGAGATTTAGCGACTTTATTATATAAAGGTTCGACTGTATATCTTTCAAATTTTGAATCGTTATTAAAATACTTTCTATCCATCCATTCAACATAAAGATTGACTTAAAAATAGTTTTCAATATTACTTGTTATAGCTAAAACTAAAATAACTGAAAGGTGGTATTCCAATGACAAAAATATTTTGTTTCACTCTAATTTCTCATCTGTACTATTTTTAATATAATGCTTATTCTATTCGTGTCTAAATAATTAACTCTTTTCTAAATTAAATAAATCATTCAGTAATTAATTTCAGTTTGTATCTAGTGCGAAATTGCTCCGGAAATTTTGAGTGAAAGAAATTAATCTTGAAAATTTGTACGGAGGTAGATTTTTATGGGGAAATCTTGTAGAAGTTAGACTTGTTAATTCCTTCTTAATGTTGGTTTCTAGACCATTTAAGCTTTATATTTATCATCAGACATAAAAAGGCATTACACATAACATAGGCCACAGTAAAACGACATATTTGGTTTACAGTAAACTGATATGATGCAATTAGTGAAAATGCAGCATTCCACTAAATAGTTGTGTCAATCACATGCCTACACGGAGGTATTGAAAACCCATATCTCATCTTCTGACACTTATATAGCCAGGCATGTCTCTTTCTGACATACAATGTCATTTGAAAGATAAATTCGCCATTTAATCACAGAAACTGGTGTTATTAAACAATCAGCTGCTAAATAATAAATTAAATTAAAGTTTTACTGTTTATGTCAGATAGATTTATGTGTTTAGACATATGGCGGGGAATATATATATATATATATTTTACAAGCCTGAGGGCATTTACAATTTACTTTTTTTCTTATTATTTTTCTATAAGAAATATTTATTAAGTTTTACGTCTTGCATGTTATTTTCTAAAAGAGTAGGTTTAATTACTAGCTATAAGTTGATTTATAACGACAAATGCAATTTTAATACTTTGTAGCTACTTTTATATAGAAAGAATAATAACTTACATATTTTAAAAAATAAAAAAATATGCATTTTTAAAAAGTATTTAAAAAATTGCAGTACATTACAAATATTTTGAAATACAAAAGATATATATTACTAAAATTAGGTAGGGTTTAAAGATTATGATGCACTGTATAATTCTATAAAGTTTTATACATAAGAGGCTAATATTTTAGAACGTAGTGTGCTCAAAGCAAAAATACTTACTATTTATTATAGAATTTTCATATGCTTATAACTTTTAAAATTATTATAATATTTTCAACAATGTATACTTTTCTGAAGCCTCATTCTATTTAAAATAATATGTAAGTGATTCGAATCATTTAATTTAAATTAAAAAGAATTATACGCGTTTGAAAATCGTTTATAATTTTAGACCTTATATATATAAATATATATATATATATATATATATATATATATATATATATATATATACTCTTATATATGCATACTAGCCGATACCCAACCGCTTCACTGGGTATTTAAAGATGTTGTATAAATGTATGCTGTTCACATATAAATGAATTAATGATATATAGCATTAAGAATTCGACTGTATTGAAAAATAAATTTATAGCTGTAACTCTCGCCTCTGTATATAAAAAGAACATAAATTATAATATCTAATTTCTATTTATATCTAAAATAGAAGTAGATAGATTTTTTTTCGCTCATTTTACCTAATAATCAAGTGGATTTCCACCAAAGCTACTTTCAGTGGATCTCTACTCCATAAAATAAACATGCGTGCTAAATTTCAAGTCTAAATCTAACAGAGCAAAAACGGAAGTTTTATCATCAATACCTCATTGGCAGCATTCTTAGCGTACTCTAATTCAACAAAAGAAGCATGCAAACCAAATTTTATTATTATAGTCTTTGCAGTTCGAAAACGGGAATTTTGTCTATCAATGCGCCCCAATAACACTCCCCCTCCTGGAGTTGATTTCAGTAAAATCCATTCTTAGGGGAACTCTATTCAACTATAAAGAAACGTGCTCAACAAATTTGAAGTAAATGGGTTAGATTCAAAAACAGGAATTTTTGTATAACACGCCTTAATCCCTCGCAACCCCACTCCTTTGGGGGTCCGTTTTCGCAAAACTCTTTTTCAAAGGAACTCTATTCCATGAACGGAACATACCATCTAATTTTCAAACAGGTTGACCAATTAGTTAAAAAGCGGAAATATTTTTATATTACGCCCCTTAATCCCCCTCAGTGACACTTGGAGATTATTTTTCCCCAAAACTATTTTGTAGTGGATCTTTACGCCATGAAAGGAATCATTTACCAAATTTTAAGACAGTACGTCTAATATTTTAAAAATGGAAATAATTATCTACAACGCTCCTGAAGCACCCGCAACGACACTTAGGAAACGTTTTTCTCAAAACCCAGCTTATGACAGATCTCTACTCAGTGATCTGAATCTGCTTACTCAATTTCAAAATTTTTTACGTGTAATAATTTAAAAAAGGAGGTTATTGCTTATAACGCCTCTTAATTGTATACAACGCCACTTGGGAGTCGATTTTGACAAAACCCATTTTGCAGCGGATGTGTACTCTATGAAAGGAATCCGCTTACCAAATTTCAAGACTGTACGTCTAATAGTTTAAAAATGGAAATGATTATCTATAACGCCCCTTAAGCCCCCGCAACGCCACTTAGGAAACGTTTTTCACAAAACCCATCTTATGACAGATCTCTACTCAGTGAACTGAATCTGCTTACTCAATTACAAAATTTTACGTTTAATAGTTTAAATAATAGATTTATGGTAAGAAACATTTTGCGATTTCAAAAAGTTTAGCATTTTTGAATCATGTTACAATCTTAATATATTATTTAGTAAAATAATGCATTAATTTTAATACTCATTTTCCTTTCTTAAAAATGTATATGCATGTACATATACTTATGTGTGCATGAGTGGGCGTATGTGTGCATGTTTGTATATACAGTGGACCACAACAGTGTTCATGTACTTGCAATTTTCTTTACATTTTACCATTTTCAACAAATAAGCATCTATAAGTCAGAATTGTAATTGTTTAATGACTTTTGAAATTTATTATTAATACAGTAATATATAACCAATTTTTAAAACATAATATAAGCATTATTTTAAAAATAATAATAATCAAAAATCAACAAAAAAATTACGCCACAAACGTCTTCATATACTTCACAAAAAGATTTTCACATAACTTTAAGTATTGTATTTTTTTCTTAATTTATTGCTTAAAATGTATATTTTAACGAGAACAACAGCTTTTAAATATCTTGTTATAGATTTTTTTTTTTTTCTTCTTTTTGCAATTTCTCCATTGATGTTTATGTATTCTTCCGTGATTATTGTTTGATCTGCACATTTTGTTTTTATATGTCATGTTTTATTTAAAAAACAATTTATCCCGAAATGTGTTCTACTAGGCTGAATTCAGGTGATTTAGGAGATTGTTTCAGATTTCGAGACAGCTATAGACGCTAACTGAACACATTGAGATCAGTGCACTTGGTGCCATTATCTTGTTAAAAAATAAAGTCGTCTACAATATCCAAATTTTGGGTGGATTTATATATAATTTCAAATTATTTATTAAATCCGAACACGTTTATATTTTTTATCGAAATATATTTAAACATTATAAATGCCCTTTTAGGACTCTTTACCAATAAATACTACTATTTAACTAACAATGTTTAAAATAAATTACCTGAACTTTACAAAAATAAAATTATAAGTGAAATTTTAGGAATATTTTTAAAACACTTCAAAGCAGTTAGAGATAAAAGTAATAAACATATATTAATAAAAGTATTACTAAAACAAATTAGATTCAATTACCTAGAAAATGTACTAAAATTTTAATGTTTCATTAAAATTTTAAAAAAAATTTAGTGCTGATTGAGTAAACATTATAAGAAATATTACATTCATTATGAGACCATTAATTAAATAACAAGCGATAACTCAAAAAGTATTCATACAATAAGATATATTTACTACATTCTCTAGAAAATAACACAAACATCAAGTTCAAAAGATTTTATAGAAATACATTCGTAACATTTTGAGTTTTCAGACTCGTCATGACAGATTTTGTGCCATTTTAACGCTTGCTTCTGGCAGATCAAAAGCCCAATTTCGGTTTTTCTAACTTTATAAAATTGATTGTAACTTGGCTTATAGGTAGCGTAGAAACAAAGCAAAGCCAAAAGATAGTTCGATTCAATGAAATAAAAAACAGAAATGTCTGTCTTGACCAAAATGGGTCATTTTCAACTTGTTCGGATACCTTAAAATATTTCAATGCAGCTCATGAGTCACAACAACATCAGAATATACCAATTACCTAACCCTAAAGCCGATTTACAACCCCACGCAATAACGCCTCCACCTGCATGTTTCACTGTTCCAACTAGATACTACATTGGCTTGAGGATTAAGTAATTTGGTAATATTTGATAATATTCTGAATAATGAACTTTAAATATTTTTTAATGAACAATTTGAAATTATCCGTCCAAAATTTGAATATTGTAGACGACTGCTCTCCTAGTGCTCTACTTTCAATGTAAGCCGCTGGTGTATCTATAACTGTCCCAAATCCTGAAAATAAACTCCTTAATCATCTGATTTATACCTAGTAGAACATATTTCAGTAAAATCCGATATAAAAGAAAGAAAGAAAAGTTTACATATGAAAAACAAAATATGAAGTAAAAAAAATAATCACAGAAGAATGGACCATATAAATAACAAAAATTACAAAAAACTGATGAAATCTACACCAAGAAGTGTAAAAAATATTGTGGATGCTAAAATATATATCCTTAGTATTTAATTAAAGAAGAAGAATACTTAAAGATATATGGAGATTTTTTTTAAGTGTACAAAGACTATTGAGGTGTAATTTTGTCGCAGTTTTGTGATTATTACTTTTTAAAAATAATAACTATATTATGTTTTAAAAATTAGTTGTATTATTATATGAAGAACAAGTTGCAGGTAACGTAAAAATTACAATTCTGATACATTAATTTTTATTAGTCGAAAATATTAAATTTTATAGAAAATTGCAAGCGTTCGAACAGCTTTGTGGGCTACTGTATGTAAGAATGTGTGGGGGAGGTGCTTGTGTGTGTGTTTCTGTCTATAATAATATACACAGTTGAAAGAAAATTTGGAACCATGAGTAAGAAATATAAACAGAAAATATGTTTCAGGAAAACACAAACGGATTTAAAATGTCCACAGAAAATAATTTACAAGTGCAAAGTGTTACATTTAAAATCAAGTTAAGATATATCAACCTTATCCTATTTTTTTTTCTATTCAAATAATTAAATAAATCCAGACGCCAAAGAAAATAAATTTTATGGATAAAATCATATAATTGCTTCCACTAAAATCAATAATGAAAATGGTACACACATATGGTATTAGACTTTTCAAAAACTTTTAAAACTCTCCTTGGGGCTTTTCGGATAGAAGTGGTGAAACGCGAATGCTCGCTCTCTCTCTCTCTTATTCCAGGATAACATTTGTGAAGGACAAGATAATGATCTTCTTTTAATGCATTAGCAGCGCCATCTATTGAGTAGGCAACATTCGGTGCAAAACTTAACAAATTTATTCTGGGATTCCTGTGAGTGTGATT